>OLKM01000321.1:0-98314 GCA_900291075.1 Melanogrammus aeglefinus
CATCAGTCACATATGCAGCAGCCTTCGCATCGAATGGCTTGCTCTGGGACTCAATCCTCTCCCTTTCTGGCTTACGGAGGTAAATAGCAGCCTTGCCATAAGCGGCCATCTCTGCATCCGTACTCATGATGGAGGCTTGTTTTATGAAAGCAAAAAGAAGAAATCAATTTAGTTTAACTGAAATATACACATGGCTTGAAGAAGGTTTGGAGATTTCTGGCAAGGAGATGATATTTAATTATTCTTACCGTCTTCTTCACTTCAACCGTATAATGAATTGGTCCTTAAAATAAAAGTGATTCATGATGTTAATGAGCCACGGCATGTAAAAGTTACAATGACTAACAATCAAATTTCACTGAATTAAATCAAAACTATTATTTCTGTATTATGCGTTGAAATTTGCAAATGAAACGGCACTTGTGTACTTCATTACGTCTCTTCTATTAACATTACATTTATCTGAGAACACCTATACTAGTAATCAAATAGCCAAATTAAAAATAATATATAAAATGATGAAATAATTAAATAATTAAAAATCAATTAAATAAAAGCAGATAGTTAAGTAAATAAGTCTCAAGCTTTAAAAAACATAACCTTACAGAAAACCACTACATGCAAATGTACACTCTAATGGTTTCTTAAACTTAAATATAAGTAACTATCTTTCAAGTAAAACATAAATAAAGTAAAGAAGAATTAGGTAGGTAAGAGTAATTGAAATAAAGGGAAATAATCTCAATGAAATAAAGCATCAAAGATTGTCCACTCTAATGCAATGGTCTCCCCTAGACAGAAGCTGAAGCATCAGTCTTACTTACCACCAGAAGTAATATCCTGAACCTCCTTGCAGACTATCTGTCTCATCTTCTCTCCCCTTATATATAGGTGGTCCTGCAGTTCTGGATGAACTATATAAGGGTAGATCTTCAAATGGCTTTTTTTTTATTTTGCTTTGGAATGAATTGTTCATTGGCTCTTACCTTGAATGCTATACATGATAAAAAATAATCTGGAATCAAATTCATAATATTCTTCAAAGATTACCAAATATAATGTGTGTGAACATTTACTTTGTTTTACAAGCTGAAAATCAGTCGACTCTATAAATAAGTCGCAACAATGTTTGATGGCAGTTGCAACTGCAGCCAGGATTCCTTTGTTGGCCTTTAAAGATGTGGATGATGCCAGGGAATAAGATTTTTTAGACGCCTGATGCTGGAGGGTATAGTGTTTCATGTATTTATACCCTTTGGTTGCACTACCATCAGTGTTTCCATTGCTACTAAGTTTTTTATTATTATTTAATCAACGTATTGTAATATTTAACAAATCTTGTACTTAGAATTAACTAATCAGCTACTTAACGTATCAATTAAACATCAGTTTACTTATGATATAAAGGCATAGTGGCTCCTCACAGCAGCTATCTACCTAGCTTATTATCTCATATACCGTGTGCAAGAAAGGCTATATATCCTTAAGGATGCATAAAGTGTTTTAACACAAATGGTTTGTTTGTGTGTAGGTTTGTCTGCGTGTGTGCCAATGTACATTGATTTCAATGTTAAAAAAATTCAGGACCATGATCTTTGATAGTGTACCAAATCACTATGGCAGCTGCCAAACACACGGAATAGGGTTCATAAGTTTGAACAGAAAACTACCAAGGAGCAGGAGTATAGCGAAAATCTGTTCATCCTTTGCATGCAAAGAAAATAACGAATATATGCATTGCATATTAAGCTAAGAAAGTCGCTGATTTATCGATCATCTTTTTTGTTATTTAATTATCCACGTGGGAACCTGGTGTTCCCACACTCATATGATGCTGGGGCATCCAACAACAACTAATCATCATGGTTACTACTGGCTGTGTATATAGTAGTATAACAAAGTCACGCTACCATAAAGTATCTCTCTCCATTTTTATTATATATAAACATATACATATGGATATTAATATATATATATATATATATATATATAATATATATATATATATATATATATATATATATATATATATATATATATATACAGTCCCTTGTTTGTCTCTGCTGTACGTTTTTGGTCTATTTTACTTATAAAAGTTTCAACTATTATTTTTATCATGGACCTTGTTTTTTGTTTAGAAATAAATGCAAATGAATAAATAAATTGCAATATGAGTTGATAGCAAGCAAAATGTAATCTCACCTGACACAAATGAGACGTGAAACATGCCTGAAGAAGGATAGTTGCTATTCATTTGACATGTTATTGATTATATAATGAAACTTTTAATTTTCAAATAACATTACATTTAATCTATGTTGAAAGGTTCTTGATAACCTTATTGAATGTCTTTTTACTTAATGTTGAAATGTCAAGAGAAAGTCAACAGAAATTAAACTGAGACAATATTGTTACTCAACTAATACTCAATAGACACTAAAATTTGATTTGTTAACTGAGTGTCATAAGACACTAAATGGAAAACAATGTTGATACTCCACTTTTACTAAATTTATAATAAACGGTGGACTATCCAACTAAATTGTTACAGAACACAATTCAGTTTACTTGCCTTTATTGGGCTTTGAAACATAATACATATGACATTTAAGAGAGTATCACATTTACCTGTGATGTTTAAAGGCATAATGCTCGATAAAATCTGAATCTGTTAGCTTGATTTCTGAGTTCTTGACCTCAATGAACCATGCACCAATGACACATTGCTTCCAATTTGGCTGGCAGAGATGACATTAACATTTACATTGAGGGCAATTAGCAAAACCTTTTATCAAAAGCTTTGTCGAAAGAAAGAAGATTGATGAGGCTTTATTGGCGTGTGTAAAAAGTTAAATATAATTGTTGTTTCCCATTTACTCCACAGAAATAATAATAGTAATTATAAACTAATGTAAAATAATACAAATAATAATAAGCTAAGAGAAAATATGATGCAATAATCAATAATCCAACCAGCTTTAAGTATGTCCCATGCTGTTTTTTTGTGGTATTGAAGAGGAGCTCCTCATCCCCTTTTCACATTGTTGTTGGCAACATTGTTTTGGACTTCATAGCATTACATTTGATAAAATACCGAACATTATAGGATTTTAAAGAAAATTCTTGACGGAAGCTAATTTCAGTCAAGGCCTTATCCCTCATTTGAACGAACTATGGTCTATTCTGTATTCTGTTCATATTTTCAATTTAAACTACTCTTTGGTGTTAATCGTACATGTATGTCCATTAAATCCATCAATAAGCCAACAGTTTGCATGTCTACCACAGCTACCCATAACAGAGCTACAGCTCTGGCCCAGAGCACATCCACCTCATGCCTGAACATGGGCGAGCTTGGCTTATTTGTAAGTGCCCCTCTAAACCAGGCCAGAATCCATGGTGAGCAGCCAATGAACGCCAGGCTCTTGTCCCCTTCCCTGCTACACACCAGTTATAAATACATAGAGTCTGATTCATGACTCTCGCTCTCTCTCTTTGAGGGGAGAGAGAGAAGCTTTATAGCAAAGATAATACTGTTCAGCAGTTTAAATAACAATATACACTGCACAAAAAATAAAGGGAACACTAAAATAACACATCCTGGATCTGAATGAATTAAATATTTTTATTAAATACTTTGTTCTTTACATAGTTGAATGTGCTGACAACAAAATCACACAAAAAATATCAATGGAAATCAAATTCATTAACCCATGGAGGTCTGGATTTGGAGTCACACTCAAAATTAAAGTGGAAAAACACACTACAGGCTGATCCAACTTTGATGTAATGTCCTTAAAACAAGTCAAAATGAGGCTCAGTAGTGTGTGTGGCCTCCACATGCCCGTATGACCTCCCTACAACGCCTGAGCATGCTCCTGATGAGGTGGCGGATGGTCTCCAGAGGGATCTCCTCCCAGACCTTGACTAAAGCATCCGCCAACTCCTGGACAGTCTGTGGTGCGACGTGGCGTGGATGGAGCGAAACATGATGTCCCAGATGTGCTCAATTGGATTCAGGTCTGGGGAACGGGCGGGCCAGTCCATAGCATCAATGCCTTCGTCTTGCAGGAACTGCAGACACACTCCAGCCACATGAGGTCTAGCATTGTCTTGCATTAGGAGGAACCCAGGGCCAACCGCACCAGCATATGGTCTCACAAGGGGTCTGAGGATCTCATCTCGGTACCTAATGGCAGTCAGGCTACCTCTGGCGAGCACATGGAGGGCTGTGCGGCCCCCCCAAAGAAATGCCACCCCACACCATTACTGACCCACCGCCAAACCGCCAAATGCTGGAGGATGTTGCAGGCAGCAGAACGCTCTCCACGGTGTCTCCAGACTTGTGACAGACTGTCACGTCTGTCACATGTGCTCAGTGTGAACCTGCTTTCATCTGTGAAGACCACAGGGTGCCAGTGGCGAATTTGCCAATCTTGGTGTTCTCTTGCAAATGCCAAACGTCCTGCACTGTGTTGGGCTGTAAGCACAACCCCCACCTGTGGATGTCGGGCCCTCATACCACCCTCATGGAGTCTGTTTCTGACCGTTTGAGCAGACACATGCACATTTGTGGCCTGCTGGAGGTCATTTTGCAGTGCTCTGGCAGTGCTCCTCCTGTTCCTCCTTGCACAAAGGTGGAGGTAGCGGTCCTGCTGCTGGGTTGTTGCCCTCCTACCGCCTCCTCCACGCTCCACTCCCGTCTCATGCTACCACTAGAGTGAAAGCACCGCCAGCATTCAAACGTGACCAAAACATCAGCCAGAAAGCATAGGAACTGAGAAGTGGTCTGTGGTCACCACCTGCAGAACCACTCCTTTATTGGGGGTGTCTTGCTAATTGCCTATCATTTTACCTGTTGTCTATTCCAGTTGCACAACAGCATGTGAAATTGATTGTCAATCAGTGTTGCTTCCTAAGTTGACAGTTTGATTTCACAGAAGTGTGATTGACTTGGAGTTACATTGTGTTGTTTAAGTGTTCCCTTTATTTTTTTGAGCAGTGTATATGAATAGGCTCTATGCACAACTCCACTACTTCCTGGACTTAGTGCAGCTCCTTCATTTCCTGTCTTACATTATTGGCTAAACTGATTAATCCAGGTGTGTCTGACCAATGTGACTACTCAGACACACCTGGATTAATCAGTTTGTCCAGTAATGTAAGACAGGAAATGAAGAGCTGCACTAAGTCCAGGAAGTAGTGGAGTTGTGCATAGAGCCTATTGGGTATTTGTTGTAGGTTCGCGGCCTCTTTAGCTCAGCTTTTCCATTTGGCAGAAGTGGGTTGGGGCCATGCTTGGGACTATACTACAACTAAGCCTTGGGCAATACCATAACTAAGCCTGGGGCCATACCACGATTTAGCCTGGGGTGGTACCATTGCTAACCCTGGGGCCGTACCACACCGTACATTGGGAAGTTATGCTGGTTGGTGGGTTTTTAGAGTTATCATCCACATATTTACAAGCTAATGAATACTTTTGTTAGATTGCTTCTAGGATTTTGAGCCCAAATATATCTTTTGATTACCACAAGGGATGAAGTCAAGTGCTGTTCACCAAACTTTTAATATATTTTACTTGAATGTACATATTGTAAATTTAAAACTTAATTCAGGATCAAAGGCATTCCAATATATTTTTCTTCACTATTAACTAAAAGGGTTAAAAATATATTTTTAGGTTCAAGTTTGAAATTATCAATGGAAATCATTGAGCCAAACAAAAGTAAGCAATGTGTGGAGTGAGGACACATGAGCTGCTTGGTTTGTTTACATTTACTGCAAATGACTGTGTTGATAACTTGCTCTGTGGCTCAGCCTGCTATTGAGCTAAACATGACTGTACGCTTCATGGAGAACAAGGTTTGATTGGTACAAGCCTTTTCTGGGACTAAACTAATAAACTAACTTACTATTAAAGCCTATGAAAAACCAAAGAAAAGCCCAGTAGAAGGATTGCAACTCTGACAGTTTAACTTTATTGATTACCACATCCAATGACCTATTAGAAGGATCCAGCTCTAATGAAGAGAAACTCTGATTACAGGATCGTGATGAAAGAAAGTTAGGGCAAACAAATTAATACAAAAGACACGATGAATAGTTGCTGTATAGTTTATTGAATTCTATTCCCAATTGAGTCATATTGTATGACTTGTATGTGCGATGTTTCATATGGAACGGAATTATTCAGCACCGTCCTTCACCTGAAGAGAAAAGCAAAAAAAAACATTTGCATAAAATAATATAAGGAAATGATAAGGACACATTTTTGTGGAATATTCTACACTGTACATTTACTGTCTATTTACCTTTCCAGAGTCACAGCTCTTGGCCCTCAGCTTGTTGACCTGAGTCTCAGCGATGTCAGCACGTTCCTCAGCCTCCTTGAGCTCAGGTTGAACCTTCCTGCACTTGGACAGGTAAGAGTTGGCCTGCTCCTCCTGTAGAAACATTCATATTTTGTCGGTTTGAATTGAATTTAATTGAATAATACTTTATTATCATTGCCAGAGCAGTGAAATTATTACCAGTTACATCCCGTCCAAGGAAACATAAAAGACAGGGTGGGGAGACAGGGTGGGGAGACAGGACGGAGAGACTGTCGGGGCGCATGCGCTCCCACATTAGATAAGAAAAGGTAAACAAGAGGGTAAACGAGGGGAAAAAGTTAATTCCCCAACCATGCTCCACTAAGGGGGGGCACAAGTGTAGGGATTAGCAAAAAACACCTCAGTACATAAGCAACATATCAAAAACATCACAGGCACATGTTGGAAGGGGGGAAGGGGTGTTCGGGGAGGGGAGGTGTCACAGCTCAGACACCAGGAGGAGGACGCGGCCAGCGGGCGCGTCGCATCACTCACGGCATACTGTACTGTAACGGGGGACGGAGAGGGGGAGGGAGTCCAGAAAGCGGTGAGTCCAGGGGGTGTGTGTGTTATGTGTCTAGTGTGTGTGTGTGTATGTGTGAGCCAAAGGACTCCATCACCACCCAGACTCAACAGTGTCTCTCCCGTCTGATGATGGTAACGAGGTCACGAAGAGTTCTGATCCAGAGACAAAGTTCACGGGGAGGAGGGAGGTTAGGGAGTAAGGGGGGGGGGGGGGGGCAAGAGCATCAGTCTGCATAACAACCAGGGGAGTGGAGAGATATCAGCCTTCCAAGGCCGAAGTTGGGAAGCCGAATAAAGATAACAATTGCTTTGGGTCAGGCCGACACTGCAAATCTTAAGTCTCTCTGATACTCTCTACAATATTCCAAATTCCAGATTCCAAAAAACCGAATTAGCCGAATTTTGGTGGCCCGTTTAAGCCCGGTCCAACTTAAACAGAATGGTATCCAACTTGCGCATAAGTCCGTCCTGCTTGCGGTCTAGTTCGCACATCGCATGAGTCTGTGTGTTGGTTCATCAATGACGAGCAGCTTCTCAATAGCCGAACATGCTGCCATCGCCTTCCTAGCTTTGAGATAGAACAGGAGCCCGCAAACTCCAAACAGCAGGAATCCTGTTATCATAATCCCAATTATGTAGACGTCTTCAACATCCTCGACGGAAAGTATGGCGAGACACAAAGGCCTCCACTCCTTCCAGGAGTCCATCATGTATCCCACTGCAAACGTTCCGTCAGGGCAGGCGGGCTCTCCTTTGCCCAGTTTCCTCGTCGAGAAGATTTGATCAATAGCGTTGAGAGACCAATATAATTTGAATATAATGTAGCAAAGTTGACCTGAGTATCCCCAGTAATATTGAATTTACCGCTTCCTCATCCTGCCTTTTGTAAGCCTTCACCTTAAGCTGCAGCTTGTCCACAAGATCCTGGAGTCTGCAACCTTTCCTCTTATCCTCCTCAGTCTGATGCATAATTGAAAGTGAATAATCAACATCATGATCACCTTCAGATGATCAAAATGCTATTGCAATAGAAACATATTTGGAGACGTAAGTTGGACATACTTGGTAGGTGAGTTCTTTGACTCTCCTCTCATATTTGTGGACATCTTTCACAGCATCTGCTCCACATCTCTGTTCATTAGCAACCTCTACCTCCAGATCGCAAACCTTTAAATAAATAGTGAATCAATAAATCATATGCTTACTGTTGTATTTTAGTTATTATCAAATACATGCTAATTATTATTTTACTGAGTTGCTTCTTGCCATCCTTCATGGCCAGGTTCTCAGCCTCATCCAGGCGATGCTGCAGGTCTTTCACTGTGACCTCCAGGTTCTTCTTCATCCTCTCCAGGTGAGAGTTACTGTACGTTCACACCAAAAGCGAATTGAGCGACCAAATCACGAAGTCATTCACTTTCTATGGGCTCGAGCGACCAGAGCGACCCAAGCGTCCAACGCTACCAGCGGCAAAAGTCGAGCGACCAGAGCGTCCAAAAAAAGTTGAAAACGATTTAACTTTATGCAAATTACTATGACGCGTATCAGCGACCAAATACTGACAGCCAATCGGAAAGTAGACGTTCTTTGCTTGCGTGGATTTGGTTCCTTCCTACTGTCTTCACAAAATGTCAAGTGAAAGTTTAATCGTGGCTGTAACTGGGCACCCGGTGTTGTACGATCCCAGCCTTTTTCACTCCCGAGATCGCAACAAAAAGGCTCTGGCTTGGGCAGAGGTGTCACGCGTGGTTGGTTAGTTAGTTAATGAAACGTTTGAGATTATTGTAAAATAGGCGCGATACATGCCTGTTAACCGAGATCCTAGCACACTAACCTTCCTTGCTCCGAATGGGAGGAACTCGTTTTCAAATATCGAAAATGTATTCGTTGGACAAAGGAATAATACGTTGTGCAAAGGAATAATACACGCATAGTCCTAATAATGCAAATGAATAATTCTTATTAGTAAGTTAATTAATTAAAGGCTTATTTATAGAAAATCTTTGCGCTCTACAACGTTCGCAATAAGCGGGAATCATTTTCATTTGCTCTTCGTACCCCCAATCTAACAAAGCAATCGCGTGGAGTCATGCTGTAAACAAAACACATTTTGTTTAATCGGCAAGACAAGGGATAAATGACAAGGGATATATCTCTTGTCTTTTATCCCGCTATTCCCCACTATTCACGGAGCCTGAGGTGAATCATTTTTAATTAAATAGTCTAATTTTACTTGACTAGGCTATCTATCTAGCTAGATAGATAGATAGCCTAGTCAAGTCTTTATTAATACCAAACAACACAAATCGTCTGGAATTCATTTAGGTGATTCGGCGCACACAGGACAGTAGCCTACGAGACCACAGAGAACAAGGGAGACAAGTCTGATTGGACATACACAAAATACTTCACATTAAAATTAGACACCCGTTGATAGATAGATAGACAGACAGACAGATAGGCCTAGATAGATAGATAAATATGTTCCATTATTCGCCAGTGAGTCCTGTGCCCGTATGCAAATTAGCCATGTGCGCCAATGTAAGTGAGTGAGCGACAAATGAGTGCAGATCATGATTTGCAGATGAAGATCAGTAAAACACATTTTAACTAGACTACTAAAGCACGCAACGTTTTTTTGGTCTCGGTTGTAATTACATTTTAGGAGTGTGTATATATATATATATGAGGGTAATCACTGTCGAAGCACGTTATCCAACAAGCAAAACAGTCTCTGCAATATAGCCAAAGTGTAGTTCACTCTTTGATACGGCTGTCTGTTCTAAAAGCATACGGCTCCTTTAAATGCGTATGCAAATTTGAATTGTACGTCATGAGCGACTTGAACGACCAAAGCGAACAGAAATATTCGCTGCGATTTTTATGAGCGACCAAAGCGTCTTTGTTCGCTCAATTCGCTTTTGGTGTGAACGTACAGTTAGTGTCCTGCTCTTTCTTCAGCTCCTCAGCCATCGTGGCAGCCTAAAAGGTCAAACAATGTTTAATCAAGAGTTACATATATTTTTCATTCCATGAATGAGTAATAAAAGTAAACCTACATCGGTGATGGCCTTCTTGGCTTTCTCTTCAGCATTCCTGGCTTCCTGGTCGGTGTCGTCCACCTCACCCTGGACTTGGACCAGGTCCCTTTCCAGCTTCTTCTTTGTGTTCAACAGGCTTGAGTTCTGAAACATAACAATATAATTACAGTTAAAACATGGACGTGTTCTTGCACTCGTATGACAGAATAACAATGTTGTTTTCCTGAGAGTGCAGCAGTCCAACTCGCTGGCATCCACCAGCTCTTGCTCAGCCACTTTGCGGCCTCTTTCTGTCTGTTCCAGAGCTGCCCTCAGCTCCTCAATTCACCACCATGAGACCGTTCCTACGTTCCGCTATGGCAGCCTGCTCCTTCAGGTCTTCACCTCCTCTGACAGCATCATCAAGATGCAGTTGGGCATCCTAATATTAACATGTGCCATACATTAGTTTGGGTAATACCTTCAGTTGTCCCTGAACATTCCTCAGCTGCTTCTGTGCCTCAGCAGCCTGGCGGTTGGCATGACTCAGCTGGATCTCCATCTCATTCAGGCCTCCTTCCATCTTCTTCTTGATTTTCAGGGCATCATTCCTGCTCCTGGCCTCAGAATCAAGAATGGTCTGCATGGAGTGAGTGATGGTCCACGGTCCACATCTGCGAGGACCTAACCTGGACTCACCACACCGACTCCATCACAAAGATGGCAAGGCAGCGGCCCTTCTTCCTCCGCAGGCTGTGGAGGTTCAACATGGACTCCAGGATACTCTGCAACTTCTACAGGTGAACCATAGAGAGTATCCTGACCGGCTGCATCGCCACCTGGTACGGCAGTTGCTCCACCCTCAACCGTAAGAAATTACAGAGGGTGGTGAAAGCTGCCAATCACATTACCAGGACGGAGCTACCATTTATGGAGGACCTCTACACTAGCGCTGCAGGAAGAAGACTAACCAGATTATTAAAGACCCTCATCACCCCAGTAACAACTGCTCCCGTCTGGTAGACACTACCGCAGCATCCGGTCTCGCACCACCAGACTCAGGGACAGTTTTATCCCACAGGCTATAAGACTACTGAACTCCAAAGCTACTTAGCTCACCACCATGACACTTTATAACTTGCCACTCTTTAATTTGCCACTTTATACCAGTCAACATCTGGATAAACATACATACATTTTACATTTATTTAGTTTTGCATTTAGTACCCTGCTCTCCTACTTGTGTAGCACTCACCTATTTAAATCTGCTAGCAGACTCAATGGGAATGCACATCCCACATGCCCTGCCAACCCCAGTGTGTGCCCTTTTCCAGCGATTCGTAGGGGACCCGTCACTTGGGGCAATAAGATATGTGTGCTTAGGTTATTCAGAGTGAATCCGAGTTAGGGGTCATGAGCAAATACTGTTTACACAGGATTTTGAGCATTATTGAGCATGAAATTGATTGATGGAATATCGCAAAAACAAATGTCAGCCATCTTTTAGGGACTCATAATTTTCCATAGAGCATGTTGACAAAATTTGGTGTAATTTGCAGCCTGTGGTTATTAAGATCACGAGTTTCGATCTTTTACTGAATCTTTCATTATAAGAAAAAGTACAGACGGACATTGTGGGTTCTAGAAGAAAAAAAAAAGTTCATGTAAAATATACTATACCAAGATTCAGAAATGTTCCTCCATTAGGGCAGCGGGGCAATAAACCATTGACTACTCTGTTCTATAATATACATTTATTTCTACACATTTAGTTTGATAAATCGTACATGTAAGTCATTAGAGTACCTCAATAAGTCAACAGTTTCCTTGTCTACCATCGCTAACCATGAGCCATAGTTTTTGATATTGTGATAATCTCATTACAGTGCATTCAATTTGCTAATAGCTTGACGAATGGCATTAAAAATGACATGGCATTAATCTTAAATCTTAACTTCTTTTAGTTCTTTTAGTGTTGCCATATTTTGGTTTAAAACTACTAATTTTGTCTTCCAGTAATCCAAACAATTTTTTCACTTGCTAAAATACTTAATAAAATAAATATATTTTTAAAAAAAAATTATGTCTCTGTCAACCAGTTTCTGAACACTGAACCCTAGGAAATAAAAGACCAGTCATTGCCTTTCATCTACAACTCATTTTCCATAAAAGCACAAAGCCTATGTAAAGACAGAATATCCCAGCAATAAGACGCAGTGACTGAAGCCATTAATCATCTCATCTCATCTCATCTTCATCCGCTTATCCGGGGTCGGGTCGCGGGGGCAGCAGCTCATTAATCATTATTTCAATAAAAGAAAAATTAGCATTAAATCTCTATCCCAACAGCCAAATGAAGATTGACAATTTTATTGTCAACCACATCCAATTAGCTCTTAATAAGGATCCAGCTCTAGTGAAAAAAATACTCTGATTACAGAACTATGCAAAGAAAGTTCCAAACAAATAAATACAAAATACAAGATGGAAAGTTGCTCCATATTTTATTGATTCTCTTCACAATTTAGCCATATTTTATGACTTGTATGAATGACGTTTCAAATATGAGGAATTACTCAGCACTCTCCTTTCCCTAAAGAGGAAAATAAAAGAGTAGGTTTTTAATGTGTAAAAGGCATTTTTAAAGTATAGAATTCTAGAAAATTATTTAATGGAAAATAGTGGGGAAATCTGAACTGTACATTTACTGTCCAATTATACCTTTCCAGAGTCACGGGTCTTGGCCCTCAGCTTGTTGACCTGAGTCTCAGCAATATCAGCACGTTCCTCAGCCTCCTCCAGCTCATGTTGAACCTTCCTGCACTTGGAAAGGTAAGAGTTGGCCTGCTCCTCCTGTAGATACATTCATATTTCATCAGTTTAAATATAATGTAGCAAAGTTGACCTGAGTATCCCTTGTAATTCTTTGTAACTTACCGCTTCCTCCGACTGTCTCTTGTAAGCCTTCACCTTCATTTGCAGCTTATCAACAAGATCCTGAAGTCTGCAGCCATTCTTCTTATCCTCCTCAGTCTGATGCACATTTGAAAGTGAAAAAATCCACATCATGTGGCCTTTAGATATCAAAATGCTATAATAGTAGAAAGATATTTGGAGATGTGAATTGGACATACCTGGTAGGTGAGTTCCTTGACTCTCCTCTCATATTTGCGGACACCTTTTATAGCTTCTGCTCCACGTCTCTGTTCATTATCAACCTCTGCCTCCAGATCACGAACCTTTAGAGTAAAAGTAAATGACTGAATCTTGTCCTTACACTTGACTTACACATTTTTAAATGTTGGCTGATTATTGTCTTACTCTGGCCTCCAGTTTCTGGAGCTGCTTTTTGCCACCCTTCATGGCCAGGTTCTCAGCCTCATCCAGACGGTGCTGCAGGTCTTTCACTGTGACCTCCAGGTTCTTCTTCATCCTCTCAAGGTGAGAACTAGTGTCCTGCTCTTTCTTCAGCTCCTCAGCCATCATGGCAGCCTACAAACACAAGTAATATATTCATCAAGAGTTCCATTAAGTTCTCATAACATCAATTAACAAACAAATATAGGCCTACATCAGTGATGGCTTTCTTGGCCTTCTCTTCGGCATTCCTGGCTTCCTGGATACTGTCGTCCACCTCACCCTGGACTTGGACCAGGTCACTTTCCAGCTTCTTCTTTGAGTTCAACAGGCTTGTGTTCTGAAACATATTATTACTCAATTACTATTAAAACATGAACGTGTTATTGTAATCGTATGACAGGATTCAAATGTTTGTTTACCTGAGAGTGCAGCAGTCCAACACGCTCGCTTGCGTCCACCAGCTCTTGCTCGGCCACTTTGCGGCCTCTCTCTGTCTGTTCCAGAGCTGCCCTCAGCTCCTCAATTTCAGCCACCATGAGACCGTTCCTACGTTCCACCATGGCAGCCTGCTCCTTCAGGTCTTCCGCAGATCTGACCGCATCATCAAGATGCAGTTGGGCATCCTAACATTAACATGAAAACAGAACTGAATAGTTCACAACAAGATATAAATGCAACTATATTCTACATGTGCAGTACATTACTTCTGTGTTCTACCTTCAGTTGTCCTTGAACATTCCTCAGCTGCTTCTGGGCCTCAGCAGCCTGGCGGTTAGCATGACTCAGCTGGATCTCCATCTCATTCAGGTCTCCTTCCATCTTCTTCTTGATTCTCAGGGCATCATTCCTGCTCCTGACCTCAGAGTCCAGTGTGCTCTGCATGGAGTCAATGACCCTCTGGCTGTTCCTCTTGATTTGTTCCATCTCCTCATCCTTCTCAGCCAGCTTCCTGTCAACCTCACCCTTAATCTGGTTCAACTCAAGTTGGACACGCAGAATCTTGGATTCCTCATGCTCCAGAGTTCCCTAATGTATGAAATAAAAATGGACAAAATTGTGGACACTTAATATTTTATTTTTTATGTTGTTTTGCAGATTGAATCCTCCTTACCTCGGCTTCCTCAAGGGCTGACTGGATCTCAGTCTTCTCTGTCTCCACCTGCTTCTTGGATTTCTCCAGCTCATGGATGCTCTTTCCGGTCTCACCAATTTGTTCAGTCAAATCAGAAATCTCCTCTGCAGAGCAATTTTACATTTTTTATAAGTTTGATACATACTTTACCACAACCTAGCACCTAACATTGTTTAACAAATACTCACGTTGAAGGTTTTTGTTTTCACGCTTCATGGTCTCCAGATGATCCAGAGTTTCTTCATAGGAGTTCTTCATCTTGAAAAGCTCAGTGCTGAGAGAACGAGCCTCTTTAAGACTTCCTTCAAGCTCTGCCTGGCCCTCCTCATATTTCTGCTTCCAGTCAGCCAAAACCTGCACAATATTATTAGTAACGTAGGACATGTTTAGCATTTGAAGAATGACCATTGGATACAAATATTCAAAATGTAATTTCAATGAATTACAACACACCTTGTCAAAGTTCCTCTGCTTCTTGTCTAGGTTGGCAGCCAGTCCATTGGCCCTCTCCACATCAACCATGAGATCCTCCACCTCACCCTGGAGTCTCTGTTTGGTCTTCTCCAGAGAGGCACACTTTGAGTTCACAGCCTCAATCTGTTCCTCAGCCTCTTGAAGTCGCTGGGCAAGCTTTTTCCTTTTAAAGAATAACTTGGCTTAATTTGTGTACGTTTAACAAATATAATGTCCAATTTAGGTAAAGTTCAAAATGTTTCACTCACTTGGACTCCTCCAGCTCCTCAGTGCGCTGGATAGCATCAGTTTCATACTTGCTCCTCCACTGAGCCACCTCACCGTTGGCCTTGGACATTCCACGCTGCAGCTCAGCCTTGGCCTCCTGCTCCTCCTCAAACTGCTCCCTCAGAAGGTCACAGTCATGGCGGGCTGATTGCACACCATGAGCAAGAGCATTCTTTGCCTACAAAAGGCAAAACAGAGATCTCGTAAATTCAATACATTTCTTGATCTTTGAACCCTACCGTCTCTATGAATAAATGGTCCTTACTTTTACTTCCTCCTCATTTTGCCTCTTCAGCTCATCAACTTGCTGAGTATACGCCTGCTTGCCTCTGGTCAGCTGGGAGACAAGAGCTTCCTTCTCCTCAAGCTGTCGACCAAACTCACCTAGTCGGAGGAGGTATATCGAATAAGTAATACATATTGAATTTGTGAGAAAATGCATATTCAATTATATTCCCAAAATGGTACCCCCAGAATTTCAAATGATACAAATGACTGAATAAAATAGGTATCAACCATTTTCTGTCAGCAGTCTTGCTCTCTGGGCACTGATGTCATTGACCTGGCGTGCATTCTCATCACTCTTAGCCTTGATTTCACTGAGTTGGTCCTCAAGGGTACGGCAAATTTTTTCCAGATTTCCCTGATGGTGAAAAGTTTATCAATTTGAAATCAATGTTGATTAATAGTTATTTATATACTTATTATATCTTAACCAAATGAAGGCTTTGAAGAATAACTAACCTTGGCCTTAGAAACAGCTTCCATGTTGCTGGAGAGGTCATCAATCTCCATCTTGTACTCGCTCTTCTCCTTCTCAAGCTTCTGCTTGACACGCTGGAGGTTGTCAATCTGCTCTCCCAGCTCTGCTACACTGTCAGCCTGCTTCTTACGCAGAGCAGCAGCAGTGGCTTCATGCTGCAGGGTGGACTCCTCAAGGATCACGACGCAGCTTCTGGAACTCAGCCTCACGCTTCTTATTCATCTCAATCTGAGCAGAAGTGGCTCCACCAGCCTCCTCAAGCCTCTCACTGATCTCTTCAAGTTCCCTGGAGAGATCAGCTCTCTGCTTCTCAACCTTGGCACGAGAAGCACGCTCAGCCTCAATCTCTTCCTCCAGCTCTTCAATACGGGCCTAAATGATAAAAATATTGAGTCAAGTATCCAAGTATGTCATTTTAGAAAATGTATCTCCCTTTTGTATAATTGTCCCACCTGAAGCTCCTTGATCTTCTTCTGAAGCTGTGCACCCAGGGACTGCTCGTCCTCAATTTTGCTCAAAAGCTGGCTGGTCTCAAAGTCCTTCCTGTGAATAAATAATTAAAACAATTGTCAAATAAATTGAATCAGAAGGAATCTTGGGTTCATCCTATTGTGGTTCAGAAAATACATATAACTTACTTCTTGATTTTCTCATCAGACTGCTGTTTGTCGTTCTCAAGATCCATAACCGTTTCCTGAGCCAGTTTCAGATCACCCTCAAGCTTTCTCTTGGATCTCTCAAGGTCCATACGGAGCTTCTTCTCTTGCTCCAGGGAACCTTCAAGCTGGATGTCAATAATTGAATATGATTAACCAATTACCAATATGGATTACAAGTTCCCATGAGCTATTATATACTTACATCATCCACTTGCTGTTCAAGCTTGGTCTTGGCCTTGGTCAGAGTGTTGACTTTGTCTTCCTCTGCCTGCAGGTCATCAAGAGTCTGCTGATGTGACTCTTGGAGGGCTTTCTTCTCCTTTGTCAGCTTAGCAACACTCTCATCCTGAGAGGCCATCTCCTCAGTCAGGTTCTTCACCTATAACAAAATCATGCATCAAACATGCTAATTTCTCAAGTGTAAAATTCCTTTGTACTCTATTGATAAGTTTGAAGAAAGTTGAGGTTGGTATTTTGCTGACAACTTTACAAACCTTGTTCTCAGTGGCATGTTTCTCCTTCTCAACTTTGGCCAAGGTAAGCTCCAGGTCATCAATGTCCTTCTTGAGTTCAGAGCATTCATCTTCCAATTTCCTCTTCTTGGCAGTCAGCTCAGCATTGATTTCCTCCTCATCCTCCAACCTCTCAGTTGTCTCTTTGATTTTGGCCTCCAGCTGGATCTTACTCTTGATGAGTCCTTCACACCTTTCTTCAGCATCATTCAGATTCTCTCCTTCCTGTGTGTTTAGAGATGTAGAACATGTAACATCAAATTTACCTCACTGTGTACAGACAGGGATAAACAAATAATGTTTACTTACGGAAGCAACTTGCAGTGCAAGATCATTCTTTTCCTGCAGTAGAGAAACCATCTTCTGCTCAAGTTCCTTCTTCTTGGCCAGGGCAGTGGCCAGGTCTGTCTTCATCTTTTCATAGTTATCCTTCATATTGGCAAGCTCCTTCTCGGTTTCAGCACTCTTCAGAAGAGGCTTGATCTTGTAGTACACCTTCATCCATGGCCAGTGTTTGACATTCATGAATGAGCGAACGTTGTACTGAATAGTGTAGATGGCTTCCCTGTAAAATGAAATAAACCATCATATTGGAGTTGTACTTTGTAGCTAAAAAACACTTTGGAGTTCCGACCACATTGTTTAAAAACATACCTTCTCTCCGTCATCTTCACATACTCCTTTCTCATGACATAACCTCGGCATGCAGCCTGAATCATTCCAACCAGAGCAGCCAGCTTCTCATCTCGCATCTCCTCAAGAGTACCCAGAAGACCAGCTTTGAAGAATACCTTAATGGAAGAAAATACTTTTGTCAGTTATTGAATTTCAATGAAATATAAACATAGTTTTTGACAACAATAAACAGACCTTGGTGTGTCCAAATTTGTACTCATCATGAGGCACATCAATGGACCCAAGCAGTTTCTCAGAAGCCTTCTTGTTGTCAATAAACTGGCCGTCAGGGATGACACTGGCATTCAGTACTTTGTACCTGAAGAAGACCATTATAATGTTTTTAACATTCATTAAAATGTCAAAATGCATTTGTAAAGTTGTCCACGAAAAATCTTTGGGTTGATACCTCTGCTTGAAGTCAGCATAGAGGATTCTGCTGGGGAAGCCCTTTCTGCAGATTCTGATGCCCTCCAGTACACCGTTACACCTCAGCTGGTGGATAACCAGGAAGTTCTCCATGAGTCCTGTGACATGGGTGATGAATCCATCGTCAATATAATTAGTTTGGTGTAGCAGTGACTAACAATTCATATCCTAACCCAGACACTACACATATTTGTTAGTGCTTACTGTACCTGGAGTCTTGGACTCATTGGGAATCAGGCAACGCACAAAGTGAGGATGGGTGCTCCTCAAGTTGGTCATCAGTTTGCCCAAGTTCTCCTAAATACATATCACAGCATAAAACATGAAATATATACCAATTTACTTGCAAAGAACACATTCAGAAAAAAGTGAAATAAGGCTTCATTTTAACATTACTTTGTCTGTTAACCCTTACCCTGAACTGTGAAGACACCGTCTGCATGGAACCACCCTTCTTCTTGCCTCCCTTCTTTGCACCCCCAACCTCTGTTTTTAATTATTGGTCATGAGTCACTTTTCAGGTTTATATTTGTTACACAGAGGCAATAAATGGCTTTAAAATAAATGGGTATTTTACTTGACCGGATTAACAGTTATAAACTATGGTTACATTCTATGAATATGTACCTTCAACTACAGGTGGGTACAGGACAGGCAGCAGTTTGTTTGAGGACTTCTGGTACAGCTGCACAACAGAGTCATTCAGGGGATCCTTGTTCTTGTCCAGCCAGCCAGTGACGTTGTAGTCCACAGTACCAGCATAGTGCACCAGGGAGAAGTGGGCCTCAGCCTTGCCCTTTGCAGGCTTGGGCTTCTCAAATGCTTTGGTCTTGCCAAGATGCTGGTCATACAGCTTGTTCTTGAAGGTTACATCTGAGGCCTTGGGGAACATGCACTCCTCTTCAAGGATGGAGAAGATCCCCATTGGCTTAAGAGAAAATGGATGGATGAACCATTATCAAAAGTAATTTGTAAGTCACGCATAGTATAATGATATATAATTATAATATTCAGGTGTACCTTCTCAATGAGCTCAATGCAGGCAGCCAAGTCCATGCCGAAATCAATAAACTCCCAGATGATACCCTCCTTCTTGTACTCCTCTTGCTCCAGGACGAACATGTGGTGGTTGAAGAACTGTTGCAGTTTCTCATTGGTGAAGTTGATGCACAGCTGCTCCATGCTGTTGTACTAGTAGGGGACATTTAATAAACCAACTGTTACTAGGTTTCAACAATTAAATGGTAATGACTGAATGAAGTTATTGCTATCAGAAATGCTGCCACTTATTTATCAACTTACATCAAAAATCTCAAAACCAGCAATGTCCAGCACGCCAATGTAGAATTGTCTTGCTTGCTTTGTGTCCAGCATCTGGTTGATACGGATGACCATCCACAAGAACATCCTCTCATAGATAGACTTCGCCAGGGCACTCACTGAGTTGTTGACCTGAAATTGTTTTTCATATACAATTATCAAAATATTGTCTCACAATAGACAATGCATCATGTTTACGGAATTTTTTACCATATTTTGTCAACAAATTGCGTTTTCCTTACCTGAGGTACAGTCTGTCCCTTGGTGACATACTCATTTCCGACCTTCACTCTTGGGTAGCAAAGAGCCTTGAGCATATCAGCAGAGTTCAGGCCCAGTAGATAGGCAATCTTGTCGGCCTCTACAAAGTTAACATGACAAATGAACGTGTTATTATTCTTTATAATAATTACTCCAAATGTAATGCAAGCAAATATGCACCAATATACCTTCTAGTGCACTGATTAATACATTAATTACTATTACATTAATACGTTAATCGTTACCTTCATTGCCATCAGGCTCAGCCTGCTCCTCACGCTGCTTCTGCTTGAACTTCATGTTACCGTGGTGAAGCACAGCACCAGTGAACTTAAAGATGCCCACCTTGTCCTCACTAGTGAAGCCCAAAATATCAATAGCAGCCTGTGAGGAAAAACAAAAGAACATTTAGAAAACATTTTCTAACATATTTGGCCATGTGGAAAAATATGACAATTTTTTTCAATCAACCACTGACATCAGTTGCATCCAGCTCCTCTTTGTCATCAATGCTGGCCACAGTGATCTGACCCTGACTGCACATGGGGAAGTCGTAGGGGTTGGTGGTGATGAGGGTCATTTCTGAGGAATTTCACAAATCAATTTTTGTAGCTTGTTTTTCGTCAATATCATTTTTTATCTATATGCAATGCATGCAAGTTCATTTCCTTTTCATTTACATATTAAGTCAAATAAGAACTGATAAAGGCAATTCTGGAAAAAAATTCATCTTAATATTGAGTACATTCTTTCCGCTCTTACTATTATAAAATCTCACCAATGATCTCAGGTTTGTGGTTGGTCATCATCTGGTAGAAGATGTGATAGCCTCTCTCATCGGGAAGCTGGAATGTCACTCTTGACTTTTCCAGCAGATCTATAAGGCCCATTCATTAATCAACCTATGCCACTAATAATCTTTGTTAATTGATCCACATGTACAATTAGATACTTACACGTCTCAATGTCAGCACTGGACAGTTTACCATTTGCGTGGAAATGAATTCTGATGAATTTACCCTGTTTGCAAAAAATGTGTTTATAATCCTCAAAAAAATACTCAAACTCAGGAGTATCTTCAGGGAGGAATTCATCTCATACTTACAAAACGGGAAGAGTTGTCATTTCTCACGGTCTTGGCATTACCATAGGCCTCCAGCAGGGGATTGGCTGCAATGATCTGGTCCTCCAGTGACCCCTAAACAAACATAAATTGTTAATACCTTTTAATATAACCATATTTATATTCAAAATTTTCTTACATTATTCATTTTCTTGCATTGATCCAATCATTTTTTTTTTAACATACTTTTATCTTTCCAGCGCCTGCCTCCTCCTTCTTCTTTTCTCCTGCTCCACCACCCACTGAGATGGTAGCAAAGTACTGGATGACACGCTTGGTGTTCACAGTCTTTCCAGCACCGGATTCTCCACTGAGTATGAAAAGAGGTAAGTTCATTTTGACATGTTTTCCAATGAAGGAATCATTGTAATATATTTATGTCATGTTTACTGCGTCAAACTTACGTGATCAGGACTGACTGATTCTCTCTGTCTATAAAACAAATGTATCAAGCATTGCATTAGTATGCCTCTAATTAATGAAAACTAGATTACTTTAGGGATTTGAAAATTTGAATTTACAAACCAGTGAGCATGTTCTGGAAGGCGTTGTCAGAGACAGAGAAGATGTGGGGTGGAGCCTCCATACGCTTCTTGCCTCTGTAGGCATTGACAACCGACTGATCGTACACTGGGAGCCACTTGTAAGGGTTTACAGTGGCACAGAACAGCCCAGAGTAGGTCTGAAGGAGGTCACAGAGATTCACATAAATTGTACCTATTAACGATACATTTTACTTACATTTCTTATATTTTTATTGAGGCAAAATATCTTACGTAGATCATCCATGCTGCATAACGCTCTGCAAGGTTATACAACACAGAGGCTTCATTGAGATGGGTCATCATGGCCATGTCCTCAATTTTGTCATACTTGGGAGGGTTCATGGGTGTGACATCATCCTCCTTGACTGTCTTCTCCTAAAATATGGAAACCCATTATTAGTTTTCTTACCAGTTCCCCTATTGAGACCTTCTGTTGACACCACATAATTGGTTTCTGCCATCATCAATCTCTGCCTACCTCTTTTGTAGCCAAAACTGTGACAGTGACTTTGCCACCCTCCCTCTTAGTGATGGTACATTTCACGTACAGTTCCTTAACATCAGTCACATATGCAGCAGCCTTTGCATCGAATGGCGCGCTCTGGGCCGCAATCCTCTCCTTCTCTGGCTTCCGGAGGTAAATGGCAGCCTTGCCATAAACGGCCATCTCTGCGTCCGTACTCATGATGATGGCTTATTTCATAAAAACAAACATACTACTTGATTAATGTTATCCTACAAGTACACATAGCTTCAAGAAGGTTTGGAGGTATTCAGTGATGTAATGGTATAAAATAATTCTTACTTTTTACTTCCCTTCAACCGCAGAAGAAATGACACCTTAACAAGAAAATGTATTCATGAAGTTAGCAATGTCAAAGTCATGATGGTTACAACTCAGAGTCTAATTTACACATTTTACTGGCTCGTTTTTGAATAAAATGAAAATGAAACATAAAATGTGTGTCAGTGCAGAGACACTTGATGTTTCGTACTAAATTATCTCACAAATATCTCTCTTCTATCAACATTTAGTATCTGAAACAACAAAGTAAATGATCAAATTATTAAAAAATCCTCTTCATAACATTATGTAAAAGAAAATAAGTGTTAAGTAAATAACACATTACACAGAAGTTCCAAACATAACCTAACAACAATCCTCCACATTCTCTTATGGTTTCAATAACAACAAAAAAATAGAATTAAGTATCATTCAAAGTAGAATATAAAAAATAATCTGCGAGGTAAGACTAATTCTAATAACCTTAATGAAAACAAGGATGCAAGATTCCCTATTCTAAAGCAATAGTCTTTCCTAGAATGCAGCTCTCCGTGTCTGACTTGGCCTGAAAACAATCACAACATCACTCAAAACATGAATTCTTAAAATATATGCAATACAAAGAAATGCCTGAATAAAACTTAAATGTATTTAACTATAATGTAACGGCTTCTTAAATATTATACAATAAAAAAATGTTTCCATTATAAAAAAGTTGACAGGGTAGGTAGCCTAAATAAGTCATTTAAATAAATGAAAAGAAGCTCCATGAAAATATCTACTCTAATGCAATGATCCCTCCAAGACAGCAGCTGAAGCATCAGCCATACTTACCACCAGTTGTAATAACCTGAAATCCCCTGCAGTCTATCCATCTCATCGCCTGGCCTCTTATATAGAGGTGGATCTGCAGTCCAGGCAGAATCTAAATAAGGGCAGATCTTCAAAACTTTTTTTAAATTTGGCAAATAATCTGTTCATTGGCTCATTCTTTGAGTGCCTCACATGATAACAATTTATGTAGTTGATGTATTTGCTTCTCAATAGCTTTACTGCCAAATCAACACATTTCAACAGTTTTTATGCTGGAATTAATGTCCTAATGTCTGGGGATATTTCATGTTTGCATTTTTTTCCTTAGTTTAATAAGTTAAGAATCAGTTGAATCTATAAATATAATAGAGTCATGTTTAATACCAGTGCTTCCACATTGCAAGCGTAAGCCAAAATTCTGTTTTGTTGGCAGGATTTTAAATCTTTTATGACTTATTGCCAGGCAGCGTAAATTAACGCCTGATCTTGGAAGGAAGAGTGTTGCATTTATAAATACCTTTTGGAGTGCTCTCGCTCACTTCTTCATATCCTCTAAGGTTTCTATAATTATTTCATCAACAAAGTCTAATATGGATCTAATCTTTTATGTATGTGCTTGTGTGTGTGTGTGTGTGTGTGTGATTGCGTGTGTGTGTGTGTGTGTGTGTGTGTGTGTGTGTGTGTGTGTGTGTGTGTGTGTGTGTGTGTGTGTGTGTGTGTGTGTCGTGTGTGTGTGTGTGTGTGTGTGTGTGTGTGTGTGTGTGTGTGTGTGTGTGTGTGCATTTGTGTGTGTGCTTGCGTGTGCGTGCTTGTGTGTGTGCTTGTGTGTGTGTGTGTGCTTGCGTGTGTACGTGTGTGTGTGTGTGTGCTTGCGTGTGTGCATGTGTTCTGAAGCATTCTGAAGGTGGCTTAAAACAATGCATATGGAATAATTGTTAATGGGTTTGATCAACACAGTACATTTATTTTACTATATTTTTGATGTTCAAACTTCTTATTGATGCTTTGCTTCATTAATTTTGACCAGCATACTGTTCATTTATCTAGCATTTTTATTTCATCCATGATAATAATTATAGCAGTTAAATATTGTGTTGAAATGTGGGCTGAAAGTGGAACTTTCCATGTCTCCCCTTTTGTTATCATCTTAACTGCAGTCAGCATACACACTGATACAAAAGGGCATCATTCCTGTACACTTAGCATTTCCCATTTTACAATTTTAATATATTTATATCTGCTAAAAACCTGCTGCATAGACATTTATCTTCTTTCACAGACTGAATGATGCTTGGGCATCTATTTATAAATAATTTGGTTGATATTTCAACTGTGACCACAGATCTTTATTTGGCATGATTCTTGTTATTGGAGTGTATAAACTTTAATGGCATTATGCCAGGGAATCTTTTGATGCATCTCGTTTAGTAAGTATTTCATTAACCTAGTTCAACTTGAAAATGATATACTTTACCTACAATTATTGGGCTCTTAAACAGAATTACACACATTAAATCTAGGATCATATCATTTTTGTTTATTTGTACTAAAAGTCATTTTTCTTTATATAAATATTAAATTAAATTAAAATAATAAAGAATCATCTCTATATTTAGTTATAGCAATTCTAATATAAGATCCCTTTCTTACTTAATCATCTTTACATTTTTATATTTGAATTTATATGTCTGAATTTGTTTTTTGTAGCACTGAATCTGTTAGCTTGATGTCCGAGTGCTTGACCTCATTAAAAGGCACCAATGGCACATTGCATCATTTTCGGTTGGCAAAGGACACATTAAGGTTCATGTCTTGTTACACATTACTTTATTGCAATGTGTGATAAGTAAATATAAATACATTGCTTCCGATTCATTTGATTAGTCTAAATAATAAGAAAATAGGAATAATAATGCTTATTATATCTGCAAGGAGATTCGATAGGAATGCACAGCTCACACGCCCTGCCAACCCCAGTGTGTGCCCTTCTCCAGCGATTCATAGGGGCAACGTCACTCGGGCAATGAGATATGTGATGCTTAGGTTATTCAGAGTGAACCCAAGTTAGGGGTCATGAGCAAATGCCGTTTATACGAGATTTTGAGCATTATTGAGCATGAAACATTGTGACTGATTTTTTGGAGCTACTGACAATTTGTTTCAGTAATTCCAAAAATCTGTCACAATTTTAACTTTTCAAATTAAAAGTAAAATTGTGGAATTGTGATTAATACAATGCATATGGAATAATGTTTAATGGGTTTGATCACGACATTACATTTTTTTTTACTATATCTTTGTTCAATGTTCAAACTTATTATTGATGCTTTTTTAAATTCACTTGACCAGAGTACTGTCTTCATTTATGTAGCATTTTTATTTGATCCATGAGATAAATTATACCAGTTAAACATTGTGTTGAAATGTGGGCTTTTAAACAGAATTACACATATTCATTTTAGGATCATTACTTGTACTAAAAGGGATTTTTCTTTTCATAAATATACAATTAAAATAAAAAAATGAAATATATATTCTAATGCAAGATCCTTTTTTACTTAATCATCTTTACATTTTTATTTTTGAATTTATATTTATGAATTTGTTTTGTAGCACTGTATCTGTTAGCTTGATTTCCGAGTATTTGACCTCATTAAAAGGCACCCATGGCGCATTGCATAATGTTTTGCTGGCAATAGACACATTATGGTTTGTGTCTTGTTACACATTACTTTATTGCAATGTGTGATATGTAAATATAATCATTGCTTCCCATTTATTTAATTACTTTAAACCAACGAATAAGAAAAATAGTAAGAATTAAAGCTGCAAGCAGCATTTTACGGGTGCCAAGCCTAAAGCCGACCAATAAGACCCTGTCAGACCATTAAGACCATTAAGACCCTGACGCAAACCATGAAGATCCTGTCAGACCACCACGGTTGACAACGCTGGAATAGCATCAGCTTGGATCTGTTGATAGGCGAACAGAATTTCATGACCATACGTCAAAAGGCTGAGGAGTTATGATTCTTTAAAGTTTTTAATTGATCGCTTTAACGCCTCCTATATTTCTATTTTGATGAACTTTAGCCTGGTTAACCTTGACATATGTTTCTTTAAATACAGCAAATTTGGTGATGATTGACTCAAGTTAACCCCGCCTTTAGTCACCTATTGTCACGCCTGCTGCTAAGGATGATGACCCAAAATGGACAACAAAGTTATTTTCCAAACAACAGGTTTTTACTCACACAAAGCTCTGGATACATGAAACACGAGGGACAAGGTGCACGCGACAACAGAAACAATGATCGCGCAAGGAATTAAACCAAGGCAAAGACTTAAATACACATGACTTACAAGAAACAGGTGGGCAGGGAAAAAGGTTGATCATTGGACAAGACAGCAATCAACCTCAAACTAATAACTAGACACAGGGAACAAGGTAATGACGAGGATAGTAGGCGGGACTCAGGTGAGGGGCGGAGACACAGATTCACAAGACAGGGGAAACCAAACTGAAGCACATGGATAGGACAACAAAGAACAGGAAGTGAATCACACAAAACAAACCAGAAAATACACAAGGGCTAATATGGGACAGTAAACATAAACACATAGCAACTGAAGACTACAAACAAAAATAGGAAGTTCAAGCCCAGAGAGGTATTTCACAGAGCCGGTTTTATCTCATAACCGGGTATGTTAACCCACGGTTTGCGGTAACCCTAGGTTTTCCGTTCCAAAATTAACATGGTATTGTAGCGTCGGTCAGGAAGCGACGGAAGACCAGGTTTGCTCTATTTCAACTCTCGCGCCCCTTACACCGCACGACTACGAGAGTTGGTTTTTATTTGCTCGAAAACATGACATGAACACGCTACACCTAACCACCGGAGACCTCTCTCCCAGTGACGGTGTCAACAACAATGAAATGTTAACAAACATGAAATGAACACACAACCATTACATATCCCGAACCCATTAACCCTAAACACAGAACAACTCGAATAATCCCCTTTTGTCAACGGACAACCCCAACTCCCAGAACCCCCCGCGGCTCCAAAACATGGCGCCCACACCCGTGATCGCCACACAGCCCCCACCTCAGGGGTCAGACGTCCCGACGACCCCATCATCGGTCACATAGTCTCTCAAGTGTTCAGGGGGCCGGCGCCGCCGGTTCGGCCGCTGAAACCCCCCGGGGTCAACGGCCCCACCCGGGGAGCCGGCAGGGACAGAGGAGTCGCCAGGGGAACCGCGAGGCGTTCCTCCTTCCTCACCAGCAGCCACCGGGGCGAGGGGGCGGTACGGCGATAGTCTGTCCTGGTGCAACACCACCAGCCTCCCCCGAGCACCCGGCATCCGCAGCCGGTACACAACCTCGGACACTCTGTCGAGGATTTCTCCTGGCCCCTGCCAGTGGCTCCGTAGTTTGGGGCAGACCCCCCTCTTTCTGACGGGGCAGTACACCCACACCCTGTCCCCGGGTGTGAACGCTCGTCCCCGGCAGCGAGTGTCATAGCCCCTTTTCTGCCTCACCCCTGAGGCAGCCTGAGCCTGGCGGGTGTAGTCGTGGACCACGAGCAGGCGATCCCTCAGCTTGCGGAAATAGTCCATAGCCACACCCCCGGCGATCTCAGGCTCAGGCGGAGACCCGAACACCAAGTCCACCGGTGTCCGGAGCTCCCGCCCGAACATAAGGGCAGCCGGCGTGCAGTGACTGGACTCCTGCACCGCCGTCCGATAGGACCACAGGACATGGGGCAGATGACGGTCCCAGTCCCGCTGGTGCTAGCTGGTGAGGATGGCGAGCTGGGTGGCCAGGGTGCGGTTAAACCGCTCCACCAACCCGTCACTCTGAGGATGGAGCGGCGTCGTCCTCGTCTTATGCACCCCCAGCCGCCGGCAGACCTCCCCAAAGACCTGGGACTCGAAGTTCCGCCCCTGGTCGCTGTGGAGCTCTGCAGGGACCCCGAAACGGGCAAACATCTCCTCCACCAGCTTCTCCGCGGTGGTGGCAGCGCTCTGATCCGGCACCGCATACGCCTCTGGCCATTTGGTGAAGTAGTCCATGGCCACGAGGACGTAGCGGTTGCCAGAGTCGGTGACAGGAAACGGCCCCAGGACGTCGACCCCCACCCGTTCCATCGGTGCTCCCACCAGGTACTGCTGGAGCGGGGCGTGGGAACGCTGGGAAGGCCCTTTCTGCGCCGTACAGGTGTCGCAGCAGTGGACATGCAGCTCCACGTCCCGTCGACAGCCCGGCCAGTAGAACCACCCCCGCAGGCGATGCAGGGTCTTGGCATTCCCGTAGTGCCCCGCCCCCACCGAGCCGTGGACCAGCTGCAGCACCTGGGGACGAAGCACACGAGGCACCAACAGCTGCAGGATGTCGCCCATCCCCCTAGGGTCCCGCCAGCGGCGGTGGACCACCCCGTTGTGGAGCTGGAAACACCCCCACTGGGAGTGGTAGGCCTTCACCTCAGGCCCTCGTGCCGACACCTCTGGCCAGCTGGGGCGCTGCCCCGCTTCCAGCCAGTCCCTCACCAACGCCAGGGTCTCGTCGGCCCGCTGCTGCTGCTCCAGCTGACTCGCCGTCAGCAGGAGCCACTCCTCTGCCTCCCCGATTGTCTGGAGAGCCGCCACCATTGGAGACTCGTGGGCCCGCTCCTCCTGGCGCAGGCAGTAGCGACACTCCAGGACTGCACAGGGCCGACGGGAGAGTGCGTCAGCATTGTTGTGGAGACGCCCCGCCCGATGCTGGATCTCGAAGTCGTACTCCTGTAAAACTTCCAGCCATCGAGCCACCTGGCCCTCAGGGTTCTTAAAACTGAGGAGCCAGGTGAGGGACGCGTGGTCGGTGCGGATCAGGAAGCGCCTGCCATGCAGGTACGGCCTGAAATGTCGCACGGCCAGAACCACAGCCAACAGCTCCCGTCGGGTCACGCAGTAATTGCGCTCCGCCCGACTGAGAGTGCGGCTGAAGTAGGCGACGGGACGTTCCCCCTCCCCCACTCCCTGGGAGAGGACCGCACCGACCCCCACGTTGCTGGCATCGGTGTCGAGGACGAAAGGACGCCCAGCGTCGGGGTAAGCCAGGACCGGGGCCTCGGTGAGCACCGCCTGGAGTCGGCCGAAGGCCGTGGCGCACGCGCTGTCCCAGACGTACGGCCGGCCCGCCTCGGTTAAACGGTGGAGGGGGCTGGCGACCGTGGCAAAGTCCCGGACAAACCGGCGGTAGTACCCCGCCAGACCCAGAAAACTCCGCAGTTCGCCGGCGTTGGCGGGGGTCGGCCAGTCCCGGACCGCAGCCGCCTTGGCCGGGTTAGTGGCTACTCCGCTCTCATTCACTACGTGCCCCAAGAACAGAGTTTCTCTGGCCAGCAGGGAACATTTGGCAGGGTTCAGCCGTAACCCGGCCCGGCGGATGGCCCCAAGAACCTCCCGCAGGTTCGCCAGCGCCCCGCCGAAATCACGTGCGTGCACCAACAGGTCGTCCAGGTACACGACACAGCGACTCCGGGGGACGCTCGCCAGGACCCTCTCCATCATCCGCTCGAACGTCGCCGGCGCGTTGCATAGTCCGAACGGCATGACGCGAAACTGCCACAGCCCCTGTCCGATGGTGAACGCCGTCTTAGGTTTGGCCTCGGGCGCCAACTCCACCTGCCAGTAGCCGCTACGCAGATCCAGGGAGCTGAACCAGCTAGACCCCCCGATGTAGTCCAGAGCGTCGTCAATTCGCGGAAGTGGGTACGAATCCTTCCGAGTGACCTCGTTAAGGCGCCGGTAGTCCACACAGAATCTCCAGCTACCGTCCTTTTTTTTAACCAGGACGGCCGGGGCCGCCCATGGGCTGGACGAGGGCTCGATCACTCCCCCGGCAGCCATCTCACGGACCTTGTCCTCCGCCGCCTGGCGTTTGGCTAGTGCTAATCGGTGGGGCCGCAGGCGGATGGGCCGAGCAGAGCCGGTGTCGATGGCATGCTGCACCAGCCCTGTCCGCCTGCAGTCCTCATCCCGAGCCGCGAAAATGTCCCCGTACTCCTCGAGTAACAGCCTCAGCTGTCGACTCTGCTGTTCGTCGAGGCCAGCTCCACTGCGCAGCCACAGCGCATTGACGGCCTCGGCGGTCTCAGGGGAAGGAAAGGCGGCAGACACAGGACCGCGGGGAATGCAGGGACCGGGCAGAGGCTGAGGCTCCCGGGGCATAACCTGGCGACTACTCCGCTGGCCACCAGAGCCCCCGTGCCCCCCACGTCCGGACTGGAGCGCCACAGTCTCCGCGCCGATGGTGATGGTCGCTCCAGCCATGTCCATCCTGGCACCCCAACGGTTCAGCAGGTCCAGGCCGATGATGCATGAGTCCCGGATATCGGCAAGCCAAAACTCATGCATCACCTCCAGGTCACCCACCCGGACGGCCAGCCGCTTTCTTCCCCTCATTCCGGTCTCCTGTCCCGTAACGGTCGTCAGGCGGACGCTGGTCGCCGTCCACCCCCCCGAAAGTGCGCCGGCGGTACCCGGAAAAACGCTCGGACGCACCAGGGAGATGGTCGACCCAGTGTCCACCAGGGCCGTGCGGGGTTGGCCGTCGATCCCGCAGCGGAGGTAAAGACCCCGGGCGCGGCCAGGGCCGCCAACCAGAGCGCACCGACCGTGGAGAGGGGCAGGAACCCGGAGCGCGTTCCCCTCACTTGGCCGCTCCGCCGCAGTTTTCCGCCGGACGAGATGATCTGGCCCGTGGTGCCGGTGCCGGGCAGTCACGGGCCAGATGGCCCGGTTCACCACACCGGAAACAGCGCCTGTCAGCTCCGGACCCTTGTCTGTCGTCGGGTGGTGGACGCTGCGGTGGATGCTGTCGGGGACGCCGGGGCGTCCAGGCCTGGAAACACTCCTCCTCCTCGTCCTCGTCCCGCTCGTAGTCCGCCTGTCGGACCTGAGGTCGGGAGGCACCGGACGGTTGCAGGTCGGACAGCTCCCGCTCCGCCCGTTCCGCCACCTCAAGAGCCACCTCGAGGTTCGGGGGCCCGGTGAGGCGGACGTGCCGACCCAGCCGCGGCGGGGCAAGTCCTTGGAGGAACGATTGCAGGGCTAGTTCCTCCCTAGCCACAGCAGGGAAGTCGGGGTAGCCCCGCTGGGCGTACAGTAGGGGTTGCATCGACTAGTCGACTAGTTGACTTTAACAGCTACAGTGACGTTTTGCGTGTGACGTCGACTAGTCAAGGGTTATAGGTCGGCGGTCACGTGGTTTTGCCAGTGCAACATGGACGCCTCACACCTCGTCCTGACATACAGCGAGCGAGCGAAACAGCGGCGAAAACTCGCGCGAGGGTGTCCTGATATGCAGCGTGACGATTTTGTCGCGAGTGTATTTTATTGGTTAAGAATCCAAACCAATCAAATCATCGAGGGATGTAAACACATTCAACAGGAAGCAGCGTGTACTTATCAACCAATAAGAAGTGTTTAGGGGCGGGACACCGCCTCGAAATGTCGTCCAGATAAAGACGACGCGAGCGATAAATTCAGGGTTGAGCGACATTGCTGGACGGCGCGACGTCGCTCGCGGCACGTCAGGACAGGCTCATTGAAAAGTACACATTATAATCACTTTTCCTCGCTGTCGCATCGCTGTATGTCAGGACGGGTTGTCAGAGAGAACAGCAGGTGAGGAGGCTGGTGGGTCTGTGCAGCGAACTAGCAGCGGTACGTCAAGTGCGTGGAAATATTTCACCAAAGATGAGATGAGTAGCACTGTCACTTGCAAAATATGCAAGTCGACACTTAAATACAACAAAAGTACGAGTAGTATGCACACCCATTTGAAAAAGCACCCGCTGCTATCAGAAGAACAGACTAAATCCTCGCGGCAGCAGTCAATCAGCGACTTCACCAAACGCGCTGCTGTAACAGAGAAAAGACGGCAGCAAATTTGCTGAAGCTGATTTACAGCTTCTTGTTGATATTCCTGATGTTTATGTGTGATTTCTGACTTATATGCTTGCTGTTGTCAATTAATACAGATTGTTGCGAAACATTCCCTCCTCCTGTGATTTTGTTTATGACGTAAAAAATATGAATGACGTCATCAGCGACTAGTCGACGTCGACTCGACTTTCATCACATTAGAGTCGACTTTAAAAAATCTGAAGTCATGCAACCCCTAGCGTACAGCAGTACGTCCGCCGCGTAGGCCCCCAACCGTTCCCCCTCCCGGCGCCGGCGGCTGGTGAGCAACTCCCGGCTGTGTCCCACGACCCCCCGCTGTCCAAAGCGTCTCTCCAAGGCTAGGGTCAGGGGCCGGAGGTCCTGCTGGTCTGCTGGGGCCAGGTCCAGCAGAACCTGCAACGCCGTTCCCTCCAAGGCTAGGGCAAGCTGGGCGGCGGACTCGTAGCTATCCCAGCCGTAGTACTGCGCGGCGATCCTCAGCTGCGCCAGGTAGGGCTCCAGTGGTGTCGCCCCCGAGAATTTTGGCAGCCTGGCCACCAGGTGGCGACCGATCGCCGACGATCCTGCGGCACCGCCAACGGCCGCTGGGTGGCACTGCGCTGCCGACGAGCAGGGCCATTCTGAATCTTCCTCCTTGGGACGCTCCACCTTTACGAACGGGTTCTTCTCCATAATCCCACTTCTGACACCAATGTAGCGTCGGTCAGGAAGCGACGGAAGACCAGGTTTGCTCTATTTCAACTCTCGCGCCCCTTACCGTGCGTTCACACCAAACGCGACGGGGCGACAAGATCCCATACAAAGTGAACGTAGAGACGCGTATCGGGCGAAATTTTCGCGAGAGAAAACTGGCGACAAATGTTGATTTGTCGCGCCACACTTTCGCCGTCTTCTCGCGAGCGCGTTCACGTGGATTTGTGGCGCGACAGATTCGCTCGAGTTCAAATTTTTCAACTTTGACGCGAATTTCGCGTGATGACACGTGATTACAGCCAATCAGCGTTCACTTCATTGAGTGACGTAGCGTTCACTTCCCGCTCAAGCTAAAGACATGCAATGCTTGTCTTTAAGAACTTGTCTTTAAATGCTTTTGTCTTTAAAAAGGTAAAGACATGCAATGTCGGACATGGTTGTGAAATGGAGGACCTGGAGTCAAGTTGTGGCGCTCTCTCTGTCGTCCTCAAACGAGTCGTCCAACGTTGTCTCCAGCTGGTTTCTCCGTAGACTTAATGCTAATTAAGGACTGTGGGGCGCAACTCCTCACTATCCTACTCCGGTCGTTTCAGTCATTATAGCCTTATCCGCCCTTTGTTCGTTTCCCTTGTGAGGATCGGAAGAGACGCGAGCAACATCTTTGGTTTATTGTTTGAAGTAGCCTTCTCCTAGATGGGTTGCCTTTCAAGGCTGGGTGCCATCTACCCACTATTTACCCAATAGCTGGGGACGGTTATCTCGCAGACGCAGAGCACTTCATAGCATACAGCACCTGGTTTTCCTAGGCGGTCTCCCATCCAAGTACTAACCAGGCCCGACCCTGCTTAGCTTCCGAGATCAAGACGAGATCGGGCGTACCGGTGGCGCGACAGATTGGACAAAACTTGCACAGCGACAGATTATGATGTGTGGCGCGACAAAACTTCGGCGACAACGCGAACGGGCGACAAATTTCGCGTTTGGTGTGAACGCACGGCTACACCGCACGACTACGAGAGTTGGTTTTTATTTGCTCGAAAACATGACATGAACACGCTACACCTAACCACCGGAGACCTCTCTCCCAGTGACGGTGTCAACAACAATGAAATGTTAACAAACATGAAATGAACACACAACCATTACATATCCCGAACCCATTAACCCCAAACACAGAACAACTCGAATAACCCCCTTTTGTCAACGGACAACCCCAACTCCCAGAACCCCCCGCGGCTCCAAAACATGGCGCCCACACCCGTGATCGCCACAGTATGTTAGTTACTATAGAAACATATGCTCTGAATCAAACCTGGTCTGAGCAGGTTTTGCGCAGGTTAAGTTTGGAACATAACCCAGTTTTGGTTATTTAAACCCGCGTTCACTTCCGATTTCATGTGTTCACAATGGCATGATGAGAGGCCTGTTAATATCAGAGCGCAAATTATTCATGCAATCCAATGGGAGCGATTAATAAGACCACGGCTCGACATCTTGGCATATCGGACGACTTTTTGCTGGAGAGATATAGATTCTCGCGCAAATCTTTAATATATTTAAATGGCCTTCTCCAGCCTTGCATAGCCAACACTACCAATTGAGGACCTGGCCTCAGTTCAAAGACTATTTGCGTAGCCCTCTGTTTTTTGCAAATTGTAGTTTTCTCTATAATGTTGCAGATGCTGAGCACATCTCAGTCCTTTCAGATGACCTATCCACGTCCGGACCTAGATTTGCATCAGCCTCCAATCATACAGAGAGTAATATTGGCTGAGTACTATGCCGAGAGGCGCTTACAACAGAAAGTATAAAATAGTCCTAAAGGACTGGAGAATGTTCGATCATAGCCGGCGGCTTCATTACAAGCACTAATCCATCTTGATCTGTGAAGTTGATGAATTGTCACTTTTATGTTTTCTACCCAAAAAAACCTGTTGGAACATTTGCGCTGTGGCACGCATACGGTTTGCATGTGTTACTTCGAAGACAAACAAAATCTAAAATACAAGAAAAACACAAAAACCTACATTCAACCAGTGGGGTACTCTCACATTGCCTCTGACTCTCTGAGGAGGTACCTGGACCCCTTCCATGCCAGGGCGCCCTGAATTTATGACTATCAACAGCTCCTCCACCGGGGTCAAGACAATTTGAGGGCCAGATTCAGTCTGCTGACTGTCTGTCTTTTCATGATTGGCTTAAAAAAAGGGTTATTTATTTATTTATTTATTATTTATTGAACATGGTTAAAAATAATATATCAAAACAAAACCAAAATAATTGAGCAGTAAAAAAGGAAATAAATAAAATAAAAAAACAAATGGGATCCTCAGGATTCCTAAGCACAAATACAATAACTCAAATAACATAGTTCATGTTCAAAGGGATAGGAAGAAGTTAAGAAAAACTTTTTCTGGTCCTACCCCCTATTTTAAAAGCAGGAGTGAAAAAATATGTGTATGGACAATTTAAATGCCTGGACTGACAATATATACCAATATGATGGTGGAAAAGCTTACCAGTTTGGTATGTTATTATACCATGCAGTTTTTGCTTGATCCACTGACCGCTAGGAGCTTATCGGCTGTAGTTCATTTATTTTAGAAGGAAAAGAGGTTTATGTCTTGACCCGGTGGAGGAAGGCTGGCATTAAGACAGGTCGAAAATTCAGGGCGCCCTGGCATGGAGGGGGTACCTGGAAGTACTTCCTCGGAGAGTCAGGGGCCAAGTGAGAGTACCCTACTGGTTGAATGTAGGTTTTTATATTTTTCTTGTATTTTAGATTTTGTTTGTCTTCGAAGTAACACATGCAAACCGTGTGCGTGCCACAGCGCACATGTTGCAAATGTTATTTTTTGGGTAACTGGGTAGAAAACCTAAAAGTGACAATTCATGAAGTTCACAGATCAAGATGGATTAGTGCTTGTAATGGAGCCGCCGGCTCAATCAAACATTCTCCAGTGGATGTAAGTCCGTTCGGACTATTTTATACTTTCTGTTGTAAGCGCCTCTCGGCATAGTACTCAGCCAATATTGCTCTTTGTATGATAGGAGGCCGATAAAAATCTTGGTCCGGATGTGGATGGCTCATCTGAAAGAACTGAGATGTGCTCAGCATCTCCAACATTATAGATAAAACTACCATTTGCAATAAACGGAGGGCTACGCAAATACTCTGGAGTGAACTGAGGCTAGGTCCCCAATTGGTAGTGTTGGCTATGTAAGGCTGGAGAACGCTATTTAAATATATTAAAGATTTGCGCGAGAATCGACATCTCTCCAGCAAAAAGTCATCCGGAGATATGCCAAGATGTCGAGCCATGGTCTTATTAATCGCTCCCGGCGGTGGATTGCACGAATAATATTTGCACTCCGATATCAATAGGCCTATAATCAAAAAGGCAATGCCATTGTAATCGTATGAAAATTTGCGGTGAACGCGGGTTTAAATACCCAAAACCGGATTATGTTCCAAAACTTAACCTGCGCAAAACCCTCTTCCGACCAGGTTTTGACATATGTTTCTATAGTAACTAACAATACCGTCTTCATTTTTGGAACGGAAAACCTAGGGTTACCGCAAACCGTGGGTTAACCTACCGGTTATGTGATAAAACGACTTTGCGGCGAATACCCATACCCAACACATGAAAACACAAACCCAGAAACCCTGACAGTACTGTCATTGTCTGTCTGTTTCCTTGTCTTGTTTTGGGTGTGTTTCCCTGTGTTTTCCTGTTTCTACTTTGTTACCTCTGTCTTATTTCTCCCCATGACCTGTCAAGTTTCCCTCTTGTGTGATTACTGCTCCCTCCCCTAATGTGTTTCAGCTGTTCCTCGTTGCGTGCCCTGTGTTTGGTATTTAAGCCCTTGTCTTCCCTTTGTGCCTCGTCGGATCATTGTGGTTTTTGGTGAGTTGTGTCCTGTGTGTTGCCGGTGTTACCTGTGTTACCTGTGTCACCAGTGTCACCAGCGTTCCCGTTCTTCCTTGCCTTTTTGCGTTAATAAATTACACTTTATCTGAACTCTCTGCCCGCCACCCGCTAAGTCAATGGCTCCTGGGTGTTTTAATCATTATTGTACAGATTTCCTTTTCTGTCAAATTGAAGACATTGGTCCTAAGCTGTTATTCGTTAAGGGATTTTTGTCTAAGTGAAAATACCTAGGATCCTTAGGGAATTGAGTGTTTTTAACAAAGTTCAACATCGTAAATCTATCCAAATAAAGTCCTAGGTTCTTGGGGCATATTTGTTCAACATGAGGATATGCATGTGTGAACAAAGTTTCATGACTCTACGTCAAAATGGTTATGAGATATGTTTGTTCAAATTTTGCATTTTTGGACTGTTGCTATAGCCCCGCCTTTGGGCCAGTCAGTGCAATATTTGCTCTCTGTTAATCCTGAATCAGCCTCTAGAGCGGTAGTAAGTTTCATAAAAAGTATGCGAGCGGTTTAGGCGGAATAGTAATAATAAAAGCACAAACAATTACAATAGGTAGCCTTCGCACTTTGTGCTTGGCACCCTAATGATAATTAAATCTGCAAGCAGACTCGATAGATATGCATAGCCCACATGCCCTGCCAACCCCAGTGTGTGCCCTTTTAGAGTTAGGGGTCCTGGGCAAATGCCGTTTATACTGGATTTTGAGCATTATTGAGCATGCAATTGACAGTGTGACTGATTTTTGGAGCTACTGACAATTTTAACTTTTAAAGTTAAAAGTAAAATTGGATTTGTGATTGATTGAATATTGCAAAAACAAATGTGAGCCATCTTTTATGCAATCATAATTTTCCAAAGAGCATGTCCACCAAATTTGGTGTAATTTGCAGCCTGCGGTTATTAAGATCATGATCTTTGATGTTTTCTTGAAATTTTCACTGCAAGAAAAATCTGACGTACATTGTGGGTTCTTGAGGAAAAAAAAATGTTTATTGTGTAAAATATGGTATTAAATAAGGTATGGCATTAATCTTGCACTAAACCCAAAATCATGTTATTTTGGTTTAAAACAACTGATTTTGTCTTAGTAACTGTAATTCAGGAAAAAACTATTATACAATCGTATGTTTCTGCCAGTCTCTGCCAGCCAGTTGTGGACACTAGTCCACAAACTGAAGCCCCTGGACCCTAGGAAATAGAAGACTAGTTATTCCCTTTAATCTACGACTAATTTTCAATAAAATCACAAAGCCTGTGTTTTTATTGAGGCAAGACAGAAAATCCCAGCATTAAGACGCAGTGACTGAAGCTATTAATCATTAAATTAATAAAAAAAAATGTTGACATTAAATCTCTTTCCCAAAGGCCGAAATGAACATATGCTTTGTGTCTGAATGTTTCAACCTTACTGTTGACCAATCCAATTAGCCCTTGATAAGGATCCAGCTCCGGTGGAAAGATACTATGATTACAGGACAATGCAATGACAGTAAGGCCAACACAAATATATCACAAAATACAAGATGGAAGGTTGCTGTATAGTTTATTGAATTCTCTTCACAATTTAGCCATATTTTATGACTTGTATGAATGATGTTTCATAAATGAGGAATTATTCAGCACTCTCCTTTCCCTAAAGAGAAAATCAAAAGAAGTGAAGGGTTTAAATGTGTAAAAGGCATTTTTAAAGTAAAGAATTCTAGGAAATTATAAAATAGTGGAAAAATCTGAACTGTACTTTAACTGTCCAATTACCTTTCCAGAGTCACGACTCTTGGCCCTTAGCTTGTTGACTTGAGTCTCAGCGATATCAGCACGTTCCTCAGCCTCCTCCAGCTCATGTTGAACCTTCCTGCACTTGGCCAGGTAAGAGTTGGCCTGCTCCTCCTGTAGACACATTCATATTTTGTCAGTTTGGATATAATGTAACAAAGTTTAACTGAGTTTCCCTTGTATTTCGTTGTAACTTACCGCTTCCTCTGACTGTCTCTTGTACGACTTCACCTTCATTTGCAGCTTATCAACGAGATCCTGAAGTCTGCAACCATTCTTCTTATCCTCCTCAGTCTATTGCACATTTGAAAGTGAAAAATCCACATCATGTGGCATTTAGATATGTTCAAAATGCTATAACAGTAGAAACATATTTGGAGATGTAAATCGGACATACCTGGTAGGTGAGTTCCTTGACTCTCCTCTCATATTTGCGGACCTTTTATAGCTTCTGCTCCACGTCTCTGTTCATTATCAACCTCTGCCTCCAGATCGCGAACCTTTGGAGTAAAAGTGAATGACTCAACCTTGTCCTTACACTTGAGTAATACATTTTTAAATGCTGGCTGATTATTGTCTTACTCTGGCCTCCAGTTTCTGGAGCTGCTTCTTGCCACCCTTCATGGCCAGGTTCTCAGCCTCATCCAGGCGGTGCTGCAGGTCTTTCACTGTGACCTCCAGGTTCTTCTTCATCCTCTCAAGGTGAGAACTAGTATCCTGCTCTTTCTTCAGCTCCTCAGCCATCATGGCAGCCTACAAGAATAAGTCATATATTCATCAAGAGTTCCATTCAGTTCTCATAACATCAATTAACAAACAAATATAGGCCTACATCGGTGATGGCCTTCTTGGCCTTCTCTTCAGCATTTCTGGCTTCCTGGACGGTGTCGTCCACCTCACCCTGGACTTGGACCAGGTCACTTTCCAGCTTCTTCTTTGAGTTCAACAGGCTTGTGTTCTGAAACATATTATTACTCAATTATTGTTAAAACATGAACGTGTTATTGTAATCGTATGACAGAATTCAAATGTATGTTTACCTGAGAGTGCAGCAGTCCAACACGCTCGCTGGCGTCCACCAGCTCTTGCTCAGCCACTTTGCGGCCTCTTTCTGTCTGTTCCAGAGCTGCCCTCAGCTCCTCAATTTCAGCCACCATGAGACCGTTCCTACGTTCCACCATGGCAGCCTGCTCCTTCAGGTCTTCCGCAGATCTGACAGCATCATCAAGATGCAGTTGGGCATCCTAACATTCACATGAAAACAGAACTGAATAGTTCACAACAAGATATAAATGCAACTATATTCTACATGTGCAGTACATTACTTCTGTGTTCTACCTTCAGTTGCCCTTGAACATTCCTCAGCTGCTTCTGGGCCTCAGCAGCCTGGCGGTTAGCATGACTCAGCTGGATCTCCATCTCATTCAGGTCTCCTTCCATCTTCTTCTTGATTCTCAGGGCATCATTCCTGCTCCTGACCTCAGAGTCCAGTGTGCTCTGCATGGAGTCAATGACCCTCTGGCTGTTCCTCTTGATTTGTTCCATCTCCTCATCCTTCTCAGCCAGCTTCCTGTCAACCTCACCCTTAATCTGGTTCAACTCAAGTTGGACACGCAGAATCTTGGATTCCTCATGCTCCAGAGTTCCCTAATGTATGAAATAAAAATGGACAAAATTGTGGACACTAAATATTTTATTTTTTATGTTGTTTTGCAGATTGAATCCTCCTTACCTCGGCTTCCTCAAGGGCTGACTGGATCTCAGTCTTCTCTGTCTCCACCTGCTTCTTGGATTTCTCCAGCTCATGGATGCTCTTTCCGGTCTCACCAATTTGTTCAGTCAAATCAGAAATCTCCTCTACAGAGCAATTTTACATTTTTTATAAGTTTGATACATATTTTACCACAACCTAGCACCTAACATTGTTTAACAAATACTCACGTTGAAGGTTTTTGTTTTCACGCTTCATGGTCTCCAGATGATCCAGAGTTTCTTCATAGGAGTTCTTCATCTTGAAAAGCTCAGTGCTGAGAGAACGAGCCTCTTTAAGACTTCCTTCAAGCTCTGCCTGGCCCTCCTCATATTTCTGCTTCCAGTCAGCCAAAACCTGCACAATATTATTAGTAACGTAGGACATGTTCAGCACTTGAAGAATGACCATTGGATACAAATATTCAAAATGTAATTTAATGAATTACAACACACCTTGTCAAAGTTCCTCTGCTTCTTGTCTAGGTTGGCAGCCAGTCCATTGGCTCTCTCCACATCAACCATGAGGTCCTCCACCTCACCCTGGAGTCTCTGTTTGGTCTTCTCCAGAGAGGCACACTTTGAGTTCACAGCCTCAATTTGTTCCTCAGCCTCTTGAAGTCGCTGGGCAAGCTTTTTCCTTTTAAAGAATAACATGGCTTAATTTGTGTACGTTTAACAAATATAATGTCCAATTTAGGTAAAGTTCACAAAATGTTTCACTCACTTGGACTCCTCCAGCTCCTTCAGTGCGGCTTGGATAGCATCAGTTTCATACTTGCTCCTCCACTGAGCCACCTCACCGTTGGCCTTGGACATTCCACGCTGCAGCTCAGCCTTGGCCTCCTGCTCCTCCTCAAACTGCTCCCTCAGAAGGTCACAGTCATGGCGGGCTGATTGCACACCATGAGCAAGAGCATTCTTTGCCTACAAAAGGCGAAACAGAGATCTCGTAAATTCAATACATTTCTTGATCTTTAAACCCTACCGTCTTTATGAATAAATGGTCCTTACTTTTACTTCCTCCTCATTTTGCCTCTTCAGCTCATCAACCTGCTGAGTATACGCCTGCTTGCCTCTGGTCAGCTGGGAGACAAGAGCTTCCTTCTCCTCAAGCTGTCGACCAAACTCACCTAGTCGGAGGAGGTATATCGAATAAGTAATACATATTGAATTCGTGAGAATATGTATATTCAATTATATTCCCATAATGGTACCCCCAGAATTTCAAATGATACAAATGACTGAATAAAATAAGTATCAACCATTTTCTGTCAGCAGTCTTGCTCTCTGGGCACTGATGTCATTGACCTGGCGTGCATTCTCATCACTCTTAGCTTTGATTTCACTGAGTTGGTCCTCAAGGGTACGGCAAACTTTTTCCAGATTTCCCTGATGGTGAAAAGTTTATCAATTTGAAATCAATGGTGATAATAGTTATTTATATACTTATTATATCTTAACCACATGAATAACTTACCTTGGCCTTAGAAACAGCTTCCATGTTGCTGGAGAGGTCATCAATCTCCATCTTGTACTCGCTCTTCTCCTTCTCAAGCTTCTGCTTGACACGCTGGAGGTTGTCAATCTGCTCTCCCAGCTCTGCTACACTGTCAGCCTGCTTCTTACGCAGAGCAGCAGCAGTGGCTTCATGCTGCAGGGTGGACTCCTCAAGATCACGACGCAGCTTCTGGAACTCAGCCTCACGCTTCTTGTTCATCTCAATCTGAGCAGAAGTGGCTCCACCAGCCTCTTCAAGCCTCTCACTAATCTCTTCAAGTTCCCTGGAGAGATCAGCTCTCTGCTTCTCAACCTTGGCACGAGAAGCACGCTCAGCCTCAATCTCTTCCTCCAGCTCTTCGATACGGGCCTAAATGATAAAAATATTGAGTCAAGTATCCAAGTATGTCATTTTAGAAAATGTATCACCCTTTCGTATAATTGTCCCACCTGAAGCTCCTTGATCTTCTTCTGAAGCTGTGCACCCAGGGACTGCTCATCCTCAATTTTGCTCAAAAGCTGGCTGGTCTCAAAGTCCTTCCTGTGAATAAATAATTAAAACAATTGTCAAATAAATTGAATCAGAAGGAATCTTGGGTTCATCCTATTGTGGTTCAGAAAATACATATATCTTACTTCTTGATTTTCTCATCAGACTGCTGTTTGTCGTTCTCAAGATCCATGACCGTTTCCTGAGCCAGTTTCAGATCACCCTCAAGCTTTCTCTTGGATCTCTCAAGGTCCATACGGAGCTTCTTCTCTTGCTCCAGGGAACCTTCGAGCTGGAAGTCAATAATTGATTATAATTAAGAACAATCAAATGTAATGTTGGATATTCGCTCAACTCCATTACTAATATTCATTGAAAGTTTCCATGAGCTTTTCTCACATCATCAACTTGCTGTTCAAGCTTGGTCTTGGCCTTGGTCAGAGTGTTGACTTTGTCTTCCTCTGCCTGCAGGTCATCAAGAGTCTGCTGATGTGACTCTTGGAGGGCTTTCTTCTCCTTTGTCAACTTAGCAACGCTCTCATCCTGAGAGGCCATCTCCTCAGTCAGGTTCTTCACCTAAACAAAACAAAATAATGTGTAATACGTGCTCATTTTTATTTTATTTTATTTGATCGCCTTTCAAAGACTCTTGACAAACCTTGTTCTCAGTGGCATGCTTTTCCTTCTCCACTTTGGCCAAGGTAAGCTCCAGGTCATCAATGTCCTTCTTGAGTTCAGAGCATTCATCTTCCAGTTTCCTCTTCTTGGCAGTCAGCTCAGCATTAATTTCCTCCTCATCCTCTAACCTCTCAGTTGTCTCTTTGACTTTGGCCTCCAGCTGGATCTTACTCTTGATGAGTCCTTCACACCTTTCTTCAGCATCATTCAGATTCTCTCCTTCCTGTGTGATATTTAGAGATGTAGAACATGTGATATAAAATTTACCTCACTGTGTACAGACAGAGATGAACAAATATTGTTTACTTACAGAAGCAACTTGCAGTGCAAGATCATTCTTCTCCTGCAGGAGAGAAACCATCTTCTGCTCAAGTTCCTTCTTCTTGGCCAGGGCAGTGGCCAGGTCTGTCTTCATCTTTTCATAGTTATCCTTCATATTGGCAAGCTCCTTCTCAGTTTCAGCACTCTTCAGAAGAGGCTTGATCTTGTAGTAGACCTTCATCCATGGCCAGTGTTTGACATTCATGAATGAGCGGATGTTGTACTGAATAGTGAAGATGGCTTCCCTTTAGAATAAAATAAACCATTATTGTGGGGTTCTACTTGGCAGTTAAAAATATTTTTGAGTCGTAGAGCACTATGTCTAAAAGCATACCTCCTCTCTGTCATCTTCACATACTCCTTTCTCATGACATAACCTCGGCATGCAGCCTGAATCATTCCAACCAGAGCAGCCAGCTTCTCATCTCGCATCTCCTCAAGAGTACCCAGAAGACCAGCTTTGAAGAACACCTTAATGGAAGAAAATACTTTTGTCAGCTAGTGACTTTCAATTAAGTATAAACATAGTTTTTGACAACAATAAACAGACCTTGGTGTGTCCAAATTTGTACTCATCGTGAGGCACATCAATGGACCCAAGCAGTTTCTCAGAAGCCTTCTTGTTGTCAATAAACTGGCCGTCAGGGATGACACTGGCATTCAGTACTTTGTACCTGAAGAAGACCATTATAATGTTTTTAACATTCATTAGAATGTCCAAAGGCATTTGTTAAGTTGTCCTTGAAAAATCCTTGGGTTAATACCTCTGCTTGAAGTCAGCATAGAGGATTCTGCTGGGGAAGCCCTTTCTGCAGATTCTGATGCCCTCTAGTACACCGTTACACCTCAGCTGGTGGATAACCAGGAAGTTCTCCATGAGTCCTGTGACATTGGTGATAAATACATCGTCAATATAATTAGTTTGGTGTAACAGTGACTAACAATTGAGATCCTAACCCAGATACTACACACATTTGTTAGTGCTCACTGTACCTGGAGTCTTGGACTCATTGGGAATCAGGCAACGCACAAAGTGAGGATGGGTGCTCCTCAAGTTGGTCATCAGTTTTCCCAAGTTCTCCTAATTACATATCACAGCATAAAACATTAAAAAATATACCAATTTACTTACAAAGAACACATTCAGAAAAACACATTACTTTGTGTGTTAACCCTTACCCTGAACTGTGAAGACACCGTCTGCATGGAGCCACCCTTCTTCTTGCCTCCCTTCTTTGCACCCCCAACCTCTGTTTTTAATTATTGGTCATCAGTCATCATTAATTTTCACGTTTATATTTGTAAAACAGAGCCAATAAATGGCTTAAAAATCTATGGGTATTACAATAGACTGGATTAATATATAAACTATGCTTATATTCTATGAATATGTACCTTCAACTACAGGTGGGTACAGGACAGGCAGCAGTTTGTTTGAGGACTTCTGGTACAGCTGCACAACAGAGTCATTCAGGGGATCCTTGTTCTTGTCCAGCCAGCCAGTGACGTTGTAGTCCACAATACCAGCATAGTGCACCAGGGAGAAGTGGGCCTCAGCTTTGCCCTTTGCAGGCTTGGGCTTCTCAAATGCTTTGGTCTTGCCAAGATGCTGGTCATACAGCTTATTCTTGAAGGTAACATCTGAGGCCTTGGGGAACATGCACTCCTCTTCAAGGATGGAGAAGATCCCCATTGGCTTAAGAGAAAATGGATGGATGAACCATTATCAAAAGTAATTTGTAAGTCACGCATAGTATAATGATATATAATTATAATATTCAGGTGTACCTTCTCAATGAGCTCAATGCAGGCAGCCAAGTCCATGCCGAAATCAATAAACTCCCAGATGATACCCTCCTTCTTGTACTCCTCTTGCTCCAGGACGAACATGTGGTGGTTGAAGAACTGTTGCAGTTTCTCATTGGTGAAGTTGATGCACAGCTGCTCCATGCTGTTGTACTAGTAGGGGACATTTAATTAACCGACTTTTATGAGGTTTCAACAATTGATTAATAGTGACTATTTGTCCAAATGAAGGAAATACAATCAAAAAGCTGCCACTCATTTAATAACTTACATCAAAAATCTCAAAACCAGCAATGTCCAGCACACCAATGTAGAATTGTCTTGCTTGCTTTGTGTCCAGCATCTGGTTGATACGGATGACCATCCACAAGAACATCCTCTCATAGATAGACTTGGCCAGGGCACTGACTGAGTTTTTGACCTGAAATTTATGTTCATATAAAATCATCAACATTTTAGGCTCACAATAGACAATGGATCATGTTGACAGAAATTGCACCACAAACACGTGGCTTTTTTCTTACCTGAGGTACAGTCTGTCCCTTGGTGACATACTCATTTCCGACCTTCACTCTTGGGTAGCAAAGAGCCTTGAGCATATCAGCAGAGTTCAGGCCCAGTAGATAGGCAATCTTGTCGGCCTCTACAAAGTTAACATGACAAATGAACGTGTTATTATTCTTTATAATAATTACTCCAAATGTAATGCAAGCAAATATGCACCAATATACCTTCTAGTGCACTGATTAATACATGTTAATCGTTACCTTCATTGCCATCAGGCTCAGCCTGCTCCTCACGCTGCTTCTGCTTGAACTTCATGTTACCGTGGTGAAGCACAGCACCAGTGAACTTAAAGATGCCCACCTTGTCCTCACTAGTGAAGCCCAAAATATCAATAGCAGCCTGTAGGAAAACAAAGAACATTTAGAAAACATTTTCTAACATATTTGCCATGTGGAAAATATGACATTTTTTTCAATCAACCACTGACATCAGTTGCATCCAGCTCCTCTTTGTCATCAATGCTGGCCACAGTGATCTGACCCTGACTGCACATGGGGAAGTCGTAGGGGTTGGTGGTGATGAGGGTCATTTCTGAGGAATTTCACAAATCAATTTTTGTAGCTTGTTTTTCGTCAATATCATTTTTTATCTATATGCAATGCATGCAAGTTCATTTCCTTTTCATTTACATATTAAGTCAAATAAGAACTGATAAAGGCAATTCTGGAAAAAAATTCATCTTAATATTGAGTACATTCTTTCCGCTCTTACTATTATAAAATCTCACCAATGATCTCAGGTTTGTGGTTGGTCATCATCTGGTAGAAGATGTGATAGCCTCTCTCATCGGGAAGCTGGAATGTCACTCTTGACTTTTCCAGCAGATCTATAAGGCCCATTCATTAATCAACCTATGCCACTAATAATCTTTGTTAATTTACGAAAATGTACAATTAGATACTTACACGTCTCAATGTCAGCACTGGAAAGTTTACCAGTTGCGTGAAAATGAATTCTGATGAATTTACCCTGTTTGGCAAAAAATGTAGTTTATAATCCTCAAAAATAATTACTCAAACTCAGGAGTATCTTTCAGGGAGGAATTCATCTCATACTTACAAAACGGGAAGAGTTGTCATTTCTCACGGTCTTGGCATTACCATAGGCCTCCAGCAGGGGATTGGCTGCAATGATCTGGTCCTCCAGTGACCCCTAAACAAACATAAATTGTTAATACCTTTTAATATAACCATATTTATATTCAAAATTTTCTTACATTATTCATTTTCTTGCATTGATCCAATCATTTTTTTTTTAACATACTTTTATCTTTCCAGCGCCTGCCTCCTCCTTCTTCTTTTCTGCTCCACCCACTGAGATAGTAGCAAAGTACTGGATGACACGCTTGGTGTTCACAGTCTTTCCAGCACCGGATTCTCCACTGGGTATGAAAAGACGAATAAAGTCAATTTGACATGTTTTCCAATGCTTGATTCATTCTATTAAATTTATATTATATTAACAGAATCAAACTTACGTGATCAAGACAGACTGGTTCTCTCTGTCTGTAAAAAAAAAATCATTCACATTTGCATGATTATGGCATTTATTAGTAAAAACATGATAAGCTTAGAGATTTGAAACTTGGAATTCACAAACCAGTGAGCATGTTCTGAAAGGCGTTGTCAGAGACAGAGAAGATGTGGGGTGGAGCCTCCATACGCTTCTTGCCTCTGTAGGCATTGACAACCGTCTGGTCGTACACTGGGAGCCACTTGTAGGGGTTTACAGTGGCACAGAACAGCCCAGAGTAGGTCTGAAGGAGGTCACAGAGATTTACATTAATGTTACCTATTAACGATGCATATTACATACGTATCATGTATTTTCATTGAGGCAAAATATCTTACGTAGATCATCCATGCTGCATAACGCTCTGCAAGGTTATACAACACAGCGGCTTCATTGAGATGGGTCATCATGGCCATGTCCTCAATTTTGTCATACTTGGGAGGGTTCATGGGTGTGACATCGTCCTCCTTGACTGTCCTCTCCTAAGATATGGAAACCCATTTTTAGTTTTCTTACCAGTGCAGCTATTGCAACTTTCACTTTCTGTTGATACCAACAAGTTAGCCTCTGCAATGATCAATCTCTGCCTACCTCTGATGAAGACAAAAGTTTCACAGTGACTTTGCCACCGTCCCTCTTAATGATCGTACACTTGAGGTAAAGTTCCTTCACATCAGTGACATATGCAGCAGCCTTTGCATCGAATGGCGCGCTCTGGGCCTCAAGCCTCTCCCTCTCTGGCTTCCGGAGGTAAATGGCCGCCTTGCCGTAAGCGGCCATCTCTGCGTCTGTACTCATGATGGAGGCTTAATCCATGAAAACAAGCAAATTAATTAATTATTTTTTTTACATGTACACAGCTTCAAGAAGGTTTGGAGATGTTTGGTGATGAGAACATTAAATTCTTTTTACCGTTTACTTCCCTTCAGCCGCAGATTAAATGATACCTAAAAAAGAAAAGTTATTCATGATTTTAATAATTCAAAACGGTTACAAGTAAGAATCTTTTGGTCATATTTTACTGACTTCTGAATAAAATAGAAAAACGAATATCAAATCAAATGCACACACATTTTCTCTTGTATCCACATAACATTATCAGAAAAAAAAGCGAGTAAATTATGCTAATTATAAAAAAAAAGCCAGACCTAAAATATACCAACAACATACAAATATACATTATAATGTTTCCAAAATTAAATAATGAAAAATTACTGATTCATATTATATACAAATAAATACATTAATCAATCCTGAATGATCTATACTCTAATGCAGGGTTTCTCAAAAAATATATAATATCTCTAATTAAATGACCTCCATTAAATAAAAAAAAGGTAGCTTAAATAAGGAAATAGTCATTTTAACGAATGAAAAGCTCCTTGAAGACAAGATGGTAAAATCTCTACTCTCATGCAATGGTCCCTCCAAGACAGCAGCTGAAGCATCAGCCATACTTACCACCAGTTGTAATAAACTGAAATCCCCTGCAGTGTATCCATCTCATCTTCTGGCCTCTTTTATAGAGGTGGATCTGCAGTCCAGGCAGAAACTATATAAGGGCAGATCTTCCAAAGGCTCTTTCATTAAGCGTTGCATTGGATTTATCAAGTACATTCATTAAGCGTTGCATTATATTTATCTAGTATAAATAAATATTTATATTGTATATTGCAATAGTTTAACTGTTACATCAACACACTTCCAACCGTCTCTGTTGGAGTCCACATAATCATGGTTCTCGAAGATGTTCAAATTGAATGCAATATCCTTTATTTTTCCATGATTCAAACATAAAAATAATAATAAAAAACGAGTTATCAACCAAACAGTGTGAAATAAAGTGAAATGTTGATTCTATAAATAAATCACATTAAAGTTCATTACAAGTGCTTGCCAAATTTCAACTGTGAGCCAGAAATTATTTCTGGCAGGGCAAGACATTAAATTATTTATGTCATAATGCCAGGGAATATGATTTTATAGCGGCCTGATATGGGTGTGTATAGTGTTGCATTTATTAATACATGTTTAGAGTGCACTCATTACTCTTAACTTTTGATCTTTTATTTTGATTGCTATTTGTTGCTCTAAACAGCATCTATTTTTCTATATTTCATGTTTCTTTCTATATCAGTCTTGCCAGCTAGTTCATATAATATTAATGTTACAACGAAAGTAATAAATAGTAGGCTACATCATATTTGTGTTACATGGATAATCAAGAGAATGATCCTCATGTTTACTTGGTAAGTTTAAAAGGCATATGTATACATTCCCAAAAAATAGAATATATTATCACTTTCTTATTATTTAGTTTAAGTCTCATGTTTATGACTGATGAATGCGCGTGATCTGTAGCACTGAATCTGTTAGCTAAATTAAATGCACCAGTAAAATGTCATAGTTTTATCAAATTTACTTTTGTGGCTGAAATTTATTTTTCTTAAAATGTGCTACACAGATCCTTCTTTAATGTAGGTGCTAACTTTGAGGCTACATGGATCAAGGTAAATCGCTCAGACAAAAATAAAATACATCTCAAATACAGGTTCAACTTTTTAGGAGACAAGTGATCACCACTTGATGAGCGGCATCATGGCCATCAGTGTCCAGCGCTTTTCGCTCATTAGAAACATTTAGGTTTAAAAATGATAAACCTAAATATGCCGTATTTGCTTGCGTTAAGATTCCATTGGTTTAAGAATGTCAAACAAAGCTGTAATCTGATTTAAATTTGGGATCCAGCAATCCTTTGGATGGTTAATGAGTTTTTATGACATCATGTAAGGGAATACGATTAAATAGCGTTCTGATACTAGAGGGTATAGTGTTGCATTTATTTATACATGCATGTTTGAATGCGCCCCCATCACTACTACCATTGCTGCTTATTTATTTCATCAACCTTTTATATGTAATTAATATTTCTTAAATTAGAAAAAAGGATATGACAATATTGATTTACTCACAAGGTTGAAAGGCTTCATGGCTCTACACAGCATCTTTCTTGCAAGCCATAAAGGGATCAGATGATGTAATTCAAGGAGAGCAAACAGTGGAGCCCTGTGAGAAAAATGGCGCTTGCGCATGTGTGTGTGTGTGTGTTCAATTTGAGCATTATTTATTGAACAGAGAGCAATTTTTGTTCTATAGGAACTCAAGGTAATTCATTATGTATGTGAACAAATGTCAATGGGCTCTTTGCACAGCTCCACTACTTCCTGAACTTAATGCTGCTCCTTTATTTCCTGTCTTACATTATTGGATAAACTGATTAATCCAGGTGTGTCTGACCATTGTGACTACTCAGACACACCTGGATTAATCAGTTTGTCCAGTAATGTAAGACAGGAAATAAAGGAGCAGCACTAAGTCCAGGAAGTAGTGGAGTTGTGCATAGAGCCCATTGATTTTAAGGGTGGTGCCTTGAGTAAAACATTGCTATGGTGTTGTATATGTAGAGTGAAATGGTAAATGGACCATATTTATATGTAGTGCTTTTCAGACTGTGTCCACCCAAAGGATTTAACAATTGTTGCATCACACAAACACACACACACACACACACACACACACACACACACACACACACACACACACACACACACACACACACACACACACACACACACACACACACACACACACACACACACACACACACACAAGCTCTTGTCTCATTATGTTACATTATATAATTGTGAAATATGTATATGCGTTTCAAAACCACATATACCTGGCTCAACTCACTAATGCGCTAACCAGGTAGGCAACACACCTTGTGGTGATCAGATTCAAGTATGAAATGTGGCCCTATGTCATGTCCTATGTCATCCCCTTACCTATTCAATCTACTTTACTGTCCAAAGGCTAGAAAAAATAAACGGGTGCAGCAAACGTCAATGCTACACACTACCTAGGTGACTTCTTTCGGGGTCCTCCAGATTAATGATGCAGGGTGTTGAAAATCTGTTTTTGGATTGTTTGATAATAAAATGTTTTTTTGGAGAAAGGGCTGGTGCTGGCTGCCCATCGCCGCTGCTGGTGGCCAGTGCATCCCTGGACAGTATATCAACTTTAATGTGAGGAGAATTTAGGAAAGAAATTAAGGAAAAAGTATTGGGTTTCATTTCAGTTTGTTGGATTTTTTTCCAACACACTGGCATGAGATACTTCCCTGGAGTGAGATGCTAGGGTAAGGAGGTAGAGCGGGTTAGGGTTTACTTCAATAAGGCGTGGCATAAATCCAAACAAAGTCAATGCAAAGATGCGTTAGGCTAATTTTCTGAAAAAACTGCAGCGCGAATTGATGAATGGTTCGGCGCGAATATCTGTGTCGATCAGCCGTCAGCCGATCAGCCGTCACTCCCTGAAGTCCAGTTTGAACCGGAACATGGAGAAAATGATTGTTGCCGTTTGCTGTTCTATAGAGTTTATGATTCTCTATGGACTATATGGTTTGTGGTGCCCATCGTAAAATTGAAGCTTAAGCCACTGAAAGTAAGCTAACGTTAGCCAGCTAGGCTTCACAACTAATGTTACATTTTCAATAACACTCACTTCATCTGATTGCTGACGAGCTGTACGGTATGAAAAAAGAGTTAACTAACTTTTTTATCTATAACATTTTGACTCAGTTACATACAAACTCTACTTAACAGTTAAATATTAGGTGGTAGTTTGAGTAAAAGCACCTGTATAGTAATTTCTTGTAGAATAAGAAAATATAATAAAAGTGATATTTACTGAGCCAAAAGATCATTTTTATCAGTGTAGGTATGGAACATTAGCTGTAGTGCTTTCCTGTCTAGACATAGTTCCCACATCTGATTAAACTAAGCTAAATTCTGTTTTATCATATTTTGAATATGACCTAATCTATGATAATAAATCATTTATGTATGTCCATAAGAGTCCTTCAAAAGCCAACAGTTATCTTGCATACCAAAAACTACCCATGAGCCACAGCCCTGGCCCAGAGCAGAGCCCCCACATGCCTGACATGTGCCAGCACTTCTCTGCCCACACAAGTAGGAGGGGTTCTGGAGTATGAGGTGTGTAAATGATGTGATCATTAATCCAAACTGAGTTTATATATATATATATATATATATATATAATATATAATATATATATATATATATATATATATATATATATATATATATATATATACATATATATATGCATTATACATACATATATCTACAGTAGTGGGGCAAAAAAGTATTTAGTCAGCCACCAATTGTGCAAGTTCTCCCACTTAAAAAGATGAGAGAGGCCTGTAATTTTCATCATAGGTATACCTCAGCTATGAGAGACAAAATGAAGAAAAAAAAAATCTAGAAAATCACATTGTCTGATTTTTAAAGAATTTATTTGCAAATTATGGTGGAAAATAAGTATTTGGTCAATAACAAAAGGTCATCTCAATACTTTGTTACATGCCCTTTGTTGGCAATGACAGAGGTCAAACGTTTTCTGTAAGTCTTTACAAGGTTTTCACACACTGCTGCTGGTATTTTGGCCCATTCCTCCATGCAGATCTCCTCTAGAGCAGTGATGTTTTTGGGCCTTCGCTGGGCAACACAGACTTTCAACTCCCTCCAAAGATTTTCTATGGGGTTGAGATCTGGAGACTGGCTAGGCCACTCAAGGACCTTGAAATGCTTCTTACGAAGCCACTCCTTCGCTGCCTGGGCGTTATGTTTGGGGTCATTGTCATGCTGAAAGACCCAGCCACGTTTCATCTTCAGTGCCCTTGCTGATGGAAGGAGGTTTTCACTCAAAATCTCACGATACATGGCCCCATTCATTCTTTCCGTTTACACGGATCAGTCATCCTGGTCCCTTTGCAGAAAAACAGCCCCAAAGCATGATGTTTCCACCCCCATGCTTCACAGTAGGTATGGTGTTCTTTGGATGCAACTCAGCATTCTTTGTCCTCCAAACACGACGAGTTGAGTTTTTACCAAAAAGTTATATTTTGGTTTCATCTGACCATATGACATTCTCCCAATCCTGTTCTGGATCATCCAAATGCTTTCTAGCAAACTTCAAACGGGCCCGGACATGCACTGGCTTTAGCAGGGAGACACGTCTGGCACTGCAGGATTTGAGTCCCTGGCGGCATAGTGTGTTAGTGATGGTAGCCTTTGTTACTTTGGTCCCAGCTCTCTGGCGGTCATTCACTAGGTTCCACCGTGTGGTTCTGGGATTTTTGTTCACCGTTCTTGTGATATTTTTGATCCCACAGGGTGAGATCTTGCGTGGAGCCCCAGATCGAGGGAGATTATCAGTGGTCTTGTATGTCTTCCATTTCCTAATAATTGCTTCACACCAAGCTGCTTACCTATTGCAGATTCAGACTTCCCAGCCTGGTGCAGGTCTACAATTGTTTTTCTGGTGTCCTTTGACAGCTCTTTGGTCTTGGCCATAGTGGAGTTTGGTGTGGGACTGTTTGAGGTTGTTGACAGGTGTCTTTTATACTGATAAGGAGTTCAAACAGGGGCCATTAATACAGGTAACGAGTGGAGGACAGAGGAGCCTCTTAAAGAAGAAGTTACAGGTTTGTGACAGTCAGAAATCTTGCTGGTTTGTAGGTGACCAAATACTTATATTCCACCATAATTTGCAAATAAATTCTTAAAACATCAGACAATGTGATTTTCTGGATTTTTTTTTCATTTTGTCTCTCATAGCTGAGGTTTACCTATGATGAAAATTACAGGCCTCTCTCGTCTTTTTAAGTGGGAGAACTTGCACAATTGGTGGCTGACTAAATACTTTTTTGCCCCACTGTATTTATATATATATATATATATATATATATATATATATATATATATATAGGCAAAAATCACATTCAAAACTGATTAATTTTGAACGTATCCAGCAAAAAACATCCCACATCTCCCTTCAAGCCTCCCTCCAAAGCTACTCCCCCAAAACATGAATAGCTTGCAAACTTTAACAATATGTCTGTAGCCTTTTTGAAGATTTTGGTCACGCACAATGAATTCACAGGCAGAGTTTGTGCAGGTCTCTGGGTAGGTAGGTAGGTAGACACAGACAAAAAGTGAAGCCTAGCCTTAAAAGGACAATTATTACAAGACTGTTACGCCTTGTAATGGCAGGACGTCCCAAGTTGTCATGACCATAGGCTGTTCTAAGATTCTCTCTACCTTAAGATGTTTTTGCCACCTTTTGCTATCCTGAGTTTATGTTATTATTCTAACGGGCTTTCCGACGGGCTACTGAGGTTCTGAACAATTCATTTAGAAGATGAAGTGTGTGAAGGAGGTGCAGAAAAGCTTGAAGGCCAAACCATTACAAAGCCTTGGGCCATACCATAACTAAGCCTGGCGCATTTTGATTGTTGGTACGTTTTTAGATGCCCATGGCCATGATTGTTCATAATAGGATCCTTAGCCCTCATTTGTTAACCTAGACTTTTTGTATTCACACCCAACTCATAATCGTTGCTTGTGTGAGTTCTCATTAAGAATGGATGCCAAGCACATTAAACCGAATACTGCACGGTAAACATTTGCATTACTTTTACTTTTTGAAGTATTTCAATATTACTTGACTAAATGCACATCGGCAGAATTAATTACAAGGTAGTCATTATGGAATCATCTTATTTGTAATCCTATTTATCATTTATATGGAATTATATTGACAAAACCTATTTTCCTGCTGCTAATACTGCTTGTAGCATGTGCAGTGCACCCCCCCACCCTTGGTGTGATTACACGAGCTGCGTGCTCAGGTGACACTCCCTGTTATTTTCTGTAGGACATAAGTACTGCAGGCCGTAGATCCTTCAGACACAAGCATGGCATTTGGTAACAACTGGTCAGCATAGGCCTTCGTATTTTGACACTTTTATCGATTGATATCTATCAATTTGTGTAATGAAAACCCATATATTCTTGCCGGCCCCCTACGGTTATCTTACAAGGCATCATAATGTCTGTTGATGACTATTTCAGTACTTAAACCTCAGATGGAAATCACACATCTGCCTGATTAATAAAGGAGTGTACAGAGTAAAAGTGTGTAAGACAGGTTTGTACTTCCACTCTCTATACTCAATATACTCGACCCTTCCTCTGTGGCTGTTGTCGTTTAATTCAAATCCACCAAGAAGCAGTACATTCCAACAGCTGTTGAGCGATTATCCACAAGGAAACAGGGTATCATTCATTTCCAGCTTTGGCCAGCAACAAGAGTTGAGCAGAGCTAGTATAAATATAATACTTTTGTAGCGTGCAGTGTTTGTAATAACGCTGTTTAAAAGAAAGGTAACGCCGTTATTTTTTCAGCAAAGGGGTAATCTAACTAATTACTGTTTCCGTTGTTACAACGCCGTTACCGTTACTGTACGTTAAATGCGGTGCGTTACCATGAATTGATTGAATAAACTACGTAATCCGAACGCACCCCTGGCTCCAATCATAAACTGCTAGTGAGGAGACCGGGTGAGTTAACAACGAGATTAGCGACTATGATTGGCTAAGGCAGTGTAATGTTTCATGGTAGCCAATCGGAGCCAGTGTTTTTACACACAAGCCAGGACACGCGCGACGCACGCACGCACACACGCACGCACGCACGCACGCACGCACGCACGCACACATGCACGCACCAAACAGATTCGATGAAGCAGCAGAAGTGGCAAGTCCGGAGCAGTCCGATGAAAAGTTGTCATTTTCTGTAGATGTTCAGATGCAGATGTTCCACAGCCTTTGCAACCAAGCTAATTCAAATTCAGTTTGAAGTATATCAGGGCCTTGAATAGGCAGTTCAACCATTTAACACATTAAGGCCAAGGGAAAACGTCTCAGAAAAATTCTTTGACATATAGAAACTTTCTTTTTTTACAGTAGGCCTAACGCAAATAGTTACTTTCCCTGGTAACTAGTTAAATTTACTGTAGAGTAATTCAGTTACTAACTCAGTTACCTTTTGGAACAAGTAGTGAGTAACTATAACTATAACAAATTACTTTTTTAAAATAACGTTCCCAACACGTGTGAGCCTGTCTGAGCCTGTTCATGATTTGCTCCCCCACTGCACAAACGCAACCGACTGACTGACATTTGGACCAATAGCAGACAGGGCGAGCTGCCCCTCTACAACGGTGGAAAGGAAAGGGGGAATATAATTGCCTGAGAGACGTGCATGCAACACAACGTTAGATCTTCTACTGAGCAGTTTCTTGGTTCGTTTGGGGGTGATTTGGTATAGAGAAGTCACTATAAGTGACCAAGAATGACAGAGCATTTCAGTCCAGCTGTCAAACTAAAAGAAGTTCAGCAGAGTTTAAAGAATTTTTTTATTGCAGTTATTAAGGCAGGACAGTATGGGAGCTAGAGCAGAGGACAAGCAGCAAAGGACAGCAAAGGGCATGGGCCAGAATGGAACCCCGGTTGCTGCAGTTATGGTACACGCTCTACCGGGGCACCCCAAAGTTCAGCAGTGTTTAACTTATGCAAAGGATTAGCAAAGCAGCAACTATTTAATTATTATCTCAGATAAGGTTATCTCATCCATTAATACCAATTTAAGCAAATTGTACTTAAATAGTTGCCTCTACTGGAATGGCTTGACAACTCGCATTGATAATCTATTGACTGCCATTCGAGAACCTACTGAAATCCTGTATGTATACCAGTAATGTTTTGTCGTGTATTTAGGCAGCACTTTGGAATAACTGCAAATTGGAAGCATTAAATAAAGTAGTAGTAAATAGTGAATTTATAATTTATCAAGTTGTCATGATGTTCCTACATGCAACCTATTATGAATCCCAATGTAGGCCTATAATAATTAATAAATTATTAATAAGATAATGAGACACTGATTTCCTCAAGTAAGATTTTGCCTTGTCAATTCCAATGCATTAGGCCAGCCAGCCCCCTCGTCGACAAGTGGTGTAATGGTCATCGAGCATTCCCGGTGGTCTACCGCAGTGGTGGCATCCAAAAAATGACTGGCCCTGTCTGTCTCTTCATTCGGGGTGCGCATTAGATAATTCCTGCGTGTTTGGCTCACTGGCGAATCAATGCGCGTTAACGTTCTACTCATGCAAAAGTTGCTCTCAGCCAACTAATTAACGAATGCAATGGACAGGAAAATTTAATGTAATGGAAGGGCCAAAAATCTTTTAAAGAAAGAATAAAGCAGGCATTAGTGGCGCAGCCAGCCGCACAAGACTTCCCCCAACTCCGCCAATCGTAACTTGCTGTCAGACCTAAATCCCAGACCCATTCTCTCTGAATACGCACTGTAGGCCTATTCGCCTCCAATCATGCAAAACATAGATAAAGACAATGTAGAAGCGTTAAACCGATTACTAATTTAAGATGGAATGTACCATTCAATAGATCAGAACCGTGGAAATGCGCCATCAGTAGACGCCGTGAAGCATTTCCACAAGCATGAGTGGTATGATGTGGCAGCTGCTTTTGGCACAGTAATTAATTCATAATTTCAAAGTGGTTTAGAAATGAAGTAGACAGAGTCAATCCCGCACGCCCTCAAAATAACATTGGATTTGGTATAGGCTTTTCCTACTCGAAGCCGAGAAAAGCTGTGGTATCACTCATTAAGCCCCCCCCCCCCCTCTACTCCCAATGAGTTGTCCTGCTGTCACACACGCGCAATGTCCCTGACCGTTCCACTATCAAAGATAGATCCATGTCTTTCTATGCAAGATTCAAATAGTTGAACCTTCAAATAGTCACCCCTATTGTGATTATTTATCTATTCACAAAATGTTTACAATATGTAGGCCTAATTGCGTAATTAACCAATGCAATTCATGATTAGTTACGGTAGTTAGAAAGCAGTCCCTAATCAGGTCTTGCGTTAGCGCAAAAGTGAGGACTATCCTTTCTGAGCATTTATTAATGCTGTAATAGCTGTAAAAGCTGATCCGTAAACCTTGACTCCGGTCAGGGCCCACAAACAATAATGCTCCACATCCAGTCATGTGACTGTTCATTCCCTATAGTCCAACTGCAATCCTCCTCATGATTAGGGTTAAAACAGACACTGGCCGGTCTGCATTCTGTTGAATAACAAGCTCAGTCAAGACAGGGAAAGAACCTTGAGGTTGAGGTTGAACTTGAGCTTAAACTTGAGGTTGAACTCTAGGGCCCTATTTTAACGGTCTGAAACGCAAGTGAGAAGCGCCAAGCGTAAGTAGCTTTGTGGGCGGTTCTACGGCGATGTCGCTAGTTTACCGGCGTGAAAAAAAACTTGCGCCCGGCGCATATCTAAAAGGGGTTGGTCTGAAGTAGCCTCATTACCCGTAGGTGTGGTTTGGGCGTAACGTGAAATAAACCAATGAACATACCAGCTCCCATCCCCTTTAAGAGCCATGAGCGCATTTGAATCTGACGAGTTGATATTTTGACAGCGCGTCTGCAATCTCCGGTGAGACAGATGCACATGAATTTCAAACTTCAAATGGCTGTTTATGGCCAAATAATATGGCCTAATTCACACATGGAATACGGTTTTCTTCCACAACTTCAGAAATTCTGAGTCCTCAAATAAATTTCGGCAAAGAAAATGTGTATGATATTTAACATGATATGCGGTAACTGTGGCTCTATTTTATGATATAGGCCTACACAATCCACCTAAACATCGTTTCTTATCAGTATTGTATGCATTATCGGTATCGACTTGTGTTCCTAATATGCATGTGTCACTCTGTTAATATACATTGCCATGGACTGTATTATGTGTTACTTGTTTAGTTTGCGTGTGTTAAAACAGATGGACGCACACACATGCGCACGTGTGTTCTTTCATTCGTTTTAACACTCACTCTCGGTAAAACAATGTTTTTCACGATCAAATACTCATAAAACCTAATAGTTATGGGCATGTAGGCCTACATGTCTGTGTCAAGAAAATATGTGTTTGCTGTATGATGTTTGCAGATGCATTGATTTAAAAGTACAACTTATTACCGCTGTATCAGCTGTTTTTTCCCAAATAATTTACCAAGAATGCGCGAGGTGCACAAGCAACATTATGCATGCGCCCTTAAAATAGCATCTGAACAACGCGCCACTGACTTTAAACCAGGTATTTCCTGGTTTGTGGCGCAAGCGGTTTATGAAACGGCAAGATAGCACCAGGGAACGTTTGCGCCAGAACACGCCTCCTCCTTTCGCCGAGCCGCCCCCTGGGACGCAATCCCTAATTTACCGACGCGTGGTGCAGGAGGGAAAAGAACGCTCTGCGCCAGTTGCAAACTAGCAACGACACATGCGCCAGTGATTAAGTCAATTGCGCCGGATGAAAGATAGGGCTGTTTTCTTTTTTCCTAAAGCTGTTTTCTTCAACATGCTTAAGATCTGGCCATGAATATTATTTTGGATTTTAGGTGTTAAGAAACAAAACAACAAACAACAAATAACTAACCCTAACCCTATTTTTCAGTTATAGGTGTATTACTTAAAAAGTCTTATTATTCTGAGCAGAATGTTCATGTTTTTCTTTAGAATTATACAACCATACATTTTTCTTTACTCATAATACTGCAATACTTGACTGAAGCCATTACTGTAGGGTTGGCAGGCAATCTTTTTTATATTTCAGTGAGATGAGTCCAACATTTGTGTTGCATTATTTATCAGTGACTTTTTTATGTTTTGCATGTTTATAAGGATATTGCTAGTGTTCCATAGTGTTTAATTACTATTTAATATAAAAGATATTTTTCTGATTATGTCATAACTGTTTCAGTTATTTCAGTTTAAGAAAGTGCTATAGTTTATCTCAATAATTATATATTATATAATATCTGCTGATACTGCATCTTCTCAGTAATCCACTCTTGCAATGTGCCTTAATCTAATTCCGGACATGAAACCAAATATATGTTCTGTGTTGGTGGAAGAGATTAAAAAAATGCTCAGCTGCTAAGGTGAATGTCCATTAAAGGACATCTGATGAACTGACGCATTCAGACGACATCAAGACGGTACAAGATGTTCTCTCTCTAAGCTAGGTGTATTAAATGCATGTCTATAATAGGTTGATAAGATGCTGAGCAGTGCTAGTATAAATGTATTTCTTTTGATTACATCAAAAGGACAAAATAAGGGATATTTATATACATATATAAACTTAAAAAGAAAGATTGCCATTTATGTTGAAGCTTATGTTGGATAGGCATACACTTATTAGCCATCCTTATTAAAAGGACCAAACTAGTTCCGAACTTGTTTTAGGTCAGAGCATGAGAGTCAGAAATAAACATGGCTGTCGCAGCAGAAAACACAACTCAGGGTCAGATTTTAAGTGTGAGGGTTGCCGGATAAAAAGTAACTGATAGTCTGTCACCTAATACGTCAAGTGGAAGATATTTCCTTATTGGTTCGTACCTAACAGCTGCAATCTAAATGTAAATGAATGAATTAAGTGCAAAGTTAGTGCCAAGTTGGATCACTAACATGTGCTATGGCCTGAAATAGTGTGTGTAAGGCCTTATGAGTACAAACAACACAAAAAACAACACTACGAACAAATAAAAATGCTGAAATGTATTGGTACACATAAAATAAAGAGAACAATAAAGAACTCTTGGATTGTATGTTTGTGTTATTTGTGGCTCTCTAGTCATGAGTACATAAAGCAGAGGCCATTCTCCCGGTCTTCTGATCATTTTGAAGTGAGGGGTTGAACCCACATCCCCATTCAAATAACTTCTTATTAAGTGATACACTGGCTACTTATTTCAGATCTGAAGAAGATCACAGACTTATTACCTCTCCCTATGGCTTGGTGTATTACATTATATGCATATAATACAAACACAGGTTCATGCAAAGCACATTCATCAATGTGCGCTTTGGGCTGGGTTTGATGATTTAGACCAAGATTTGTCTTCATAACTGTATTTATGTTTATATGGGAATACAATGTTAACTGATACTTGAAGACCGGCAAAGGCGAAGTGATCTGCCAGGCGCATTTTGGTGACTGTGGTAGAAGAAGGTTTTGCAAGGGCTAAAGTGAGCCAATCAAGTTGAAGCGGGCGGAGCCTTGAGTTTGCGATCCTGGCACAAACTCTGCAGCTGCACTTGGCTGCTAACTCTCTACTGCAGATGATCAGTAACGGTACTTCTCACTTCCTGTTTAATGATCGGATGATAAGTTAATCATATTTATAGAGGTTTGCCATTATTAATTTGCCATTTCTAGGATGTTCTTGATGTATGTTGTATTTCTGAAAAATGTATATGTGAATCTAGGCCTGGGCAATTTTAAGATAAAGTAAATGAATAAAAGTCAAATTAAAAAGATGATCTGGTTTTAACAGTTTACTCTGTTCACCGTATAGGTCTACACATCCATTCAAAATTGTGACTGACACTGCAGTAGGCCTATGGCAGGCTATTTATTTATTTTGGCATGCGTACTATAAGCTAGGAACATCAAGTCATTAATGTTTTGCATTACTTAGGCTTACATGCTTTTCATTACAGACAGTCAGCGCTGACTCCACATGCCATGGGGGATAAAGGGATGTTCATTTACATGAATAGAATGGTCTCAAGGGCGGCGTCTGATTACATCCGTTTACAACAAGCATTTGTCTTATGTGATATTGCAAAGTGTTTATTGGATATGGTTGAAGCTTCTGTCAGCACTTCATTAAGAGCCCGTACGATCATACCACAAAGAGTCATGCAATCTCAGCACTTAAATCACAGTACAACCTCATTGAGTTTTGTTACCATCATGTACCACTTTGATACAAGTATGATTCCCTCCAACGATATGAGGTACTGCTACACCATAGTGTTATTCGATTATAGAATACATTGTTTGTGATGTGGAACATGCTATCTGTCTACACAGAGCACCTATTTAATAAGCTCATACGAACAGTTGATAAACAACCTCAATGTAATTTGCTCTTTTTATATATTTTGTAAACAGTTATTTGTGCCTATGTGTTTCTTGTACAAATTTAACCTAAATTAGAAAAAAAAAAGAGAACAGCAAAGAAGCCAGGGGCACTAGAAGTTCCTGAAGAATATTAAAAACACAATGTGGTTCTTCATTGATTCAAATAAGTGCATAAGAACTGCATGAAGTTAAATAGAACTAACATTCATATTACATTGCACACACACAGGCCTATCATTCTTCTTATGGATGAAATGTGGAGTGTAAGAGGATCCCATTAAAGTGAGCTAACATAGCCCCAAGATTAGCTTCAGTCAAGTTTACTTCTGACCTGCAAGACCTACACAGCATTTCTGTTGTTTTTGGTTTATGCTGTTGAACCCAATGTTTATTTGCATTCAAAAGTGAAATGTACCATTAAAATGAAATAAAATGAAAAAAGGTAACTTGTAAAATGTTAATGTTGTGTGATGAATGTGAATGCCAGTGGCATATGACCGATAGGGGACTGTCGACCAAAGGGTTTATGTCCAACCGGTTCCCATTGAACTATTGGAAAACACTACCATACAAGACCACAGTATAGGAGCAGGTGTATCCAAAGGCATAAGGTCAGGCTTCATATTCACACGCCCTGAATGTGGCACTTACGTGTTCAAAGACGTGATAGCCATGTTTATTTTTTGACATTGTCGCTTCACCAAGTCAAGTATATTTATTTATTTGATTTTGTTTAATGTTGTATGAACTCCTAAAGTCCTGGACATAAAACACTTTGAGTGTCATAGTTGATCCAATGCTCTGTATTGAATTGAATAATTATATTATATTGATTAATAAACTTTTAAAGATTGATACATTTGTAGGCCTTACAAAGACACTGTTATTAGCCTACTTAGTCAAGTGAGGCAATTATCTAGGCCTTTTTTGAAAGCTTGCATTTGAATCAATATTTAGTTGAGAGTAATGATTAATTCAGGGACTTTAAGTTTAATCAAGAGACATTTAGCAATTTGTCTTCCTGGAATTGGAATTCGTGTCGAGGATCCCGTTCCTCTTTAAATAGATTCCTCCTTCCACCAACACGTCAGCTCAAGTGACATCTCCGGTTGCTTCTTAAAAATACTAATTTGCAATTTTACTTTTGATTTAATAGTAGTTGGACATTAGGCCTATTATCGCTATACTTTGCAAATCATAATATAACATGTAACATATTGTAACATATTTGTATGAAACAACTTGCTTAGTTGAATTAATAACGTATGAAAAATCCACCGGTCCGACAGCTGCCGCTATAACGCAGAGCAACTGTTATGGGAAATTGAGACGGTCGGATTTTATGGCTGCCAGGAAAGCAGGTGGGGGATTAAAAAAACGCTTGCTATTCAGAACCGTGTCAACGCTGTGGTCTCGTCTCTACTGACGCCTGCTGGTGGAAATGTGATATGCACTTCAACGATATAACGCGACTGAGCGATGATTAATTAAAAGAAGCACACATAAGGGACAAAAACTGAGGGATACTGAATCAGCACATTTTTTTATAGAAAAAACATCCATGCATCCATCACGTTGTATAGGCCTATGTGTTTTTAATACTATTATGGAAAAGGTTAAACCTTTCTAAATATGTATTTTTTAATTTTTCACCAATATATAAAGTAAATGTTGCGGGGGGGAATATATAAGCCTATATATTAGGAGGCCTACTCATTTGATTATTTAATAGTATTTAAAAAACACTTAATTTGTATCTTTATTTTGTTTAAATAAATATTCAAACGATATAGGTATACATGATGTTAATTTAGCTGCCTATTCAGAGACACATTTTCCGACACGACTATGGAGTGCCTGACACGCACACATGTCTCCGTTAATACCATGGTCGGGAATGGATGATGGCCAGTTGGTTGTGGGCGGTGCCGAATCTGCGTTCTGATTGGCTGGGAGGTCGTGGCTACGGAGTTCCCATAGCCGTCTGACACCGAGCTTGCTAATATTTCATGGCCCTGCATTCCTGCAGTCACGGTGGTTGCTCCCTTATTGGCATCTGTTTAATGTGTGTGTGTGTGTGTGTGGGTGTGTGTGTGTGTGTGTGTGTGTGTGTGTGTGTGTGTGTGTGTGTGTGTGTGTGTGTGTGTGTGTGTGTGTGTGTGTGTGTGTGTGTGTGTATGTGTGTGTGTGTGTGCACCTCGCGCATACACTTTCCTTCGCGCATCTACCTAGCCACATATTCTTGGTAAATTATTTGGGAAAGAACAGCTGATACAGCGGTAATAAGATGTACTTTTAAATCAATGCATCTGCAAACACCACACAGCAAACACATATTTTCTTGACACAGACATCATGTACAAGCCCATAACTTTTAGGATGAGTATTTGATCGTGAGAAAACATTGTTTTACCGCGAGTGAGTGTTAAAAAGAATGAATGAATTGTCTATGTGTAAAAGAATTAATGAATGCGGGTGCGCGTGTGTGCGTCCATCTGTTTAAACACACGCAAACTAAACGCGTAACGCATAATACAGTCCATGGCAATGTATATTAACGGGGAGACACATGCATATTAGGAGCACAAGTCGATAATGATAATGCAGACAATACTGATAAGAAACAATGTTTATAATGTATTGCGTAGGCCTATATCATTCCACAGTTAAGAAAAAAATAGATTACATTATTGAATTTTTAAAAAAAAAAGCAAATTAGTTATGAAGAGGCCCACTGTTGTTTTTTCTTAATTGTAGAACCTATCACTCAATTTCGGCAAATTAGATGTTCTTGTCCCCCCCCCCCCCCCCCCCGCTCGCGTAGGGAACCGAAACGGCCAGAGGCGGCCCTGGGAGCTGGCACTCTCATTGGTTTATTGCACGTTACGCCCAATTGCCCAAACCACACATTAGGCTGCTTCAGACCAACCCTTTTTAGATTTGCGCCGGGCGCACTAGTAATTGTTGCGCCGGTAAAATAGCAACATTGCATTGCCATAGAAACGGTTTGTGGGCGGTTGCCCACAAATCTACTTGCGCTTAGCACTTCTCACTTGCGTTTCAGACCGTTAAAAAAATAGGGTACAGAGACTCTTTTGCAGCGAAAACTTCTGAAAAAAATAGATGAGTTAACGTTGATAACTGATTGATTAACATCAATGTTTATTCAGTCATATATCCATAATAACCCCTCTCCCAGAGCTTTAAAGGCCTGATTCATTTCAGGCCTTCAGATTTTAACACACGTAGCACTTTCTATGGGACGGTTGAACTTGTATTCATTGGATCCATTGCCAAACATCTAGGCTATCCATTATCATTCAGGGGAATAAATTGCGCTTTAACATTTAAGGGAATTAATCTATTATTTTTAATGTTTTATTTTTATTTTATGCATACATTATATGTATTGAATGTTATTCAAAATAAAATGTTTTTATTGCTAGGTCCTCCAGGTCCGCGGCCTTCAATTAAAAGAGCAGACCCTGCATGCTTACAATTGAAAATCAAAGGGTTTTATTGAAACAAAAGTGTTCTTCAACAAAAAGGGATTATTGTATGATGTGGATACCTAAAGAGATATAACCAAAGATTAGTGGCAGCCACACTGTGGGGAAGAGAGAGCACAACTTATAAAGTAATAATAAATGTCATTATACAATAAGATTTATAGTATCACACTGTACTAAGACCCAAATCAGAAATAAGTACTCAGGTGCAAAGACACACAAAACAGGCCTTTGATTAAAACTAAATAAACTTCACTTCTTGTCCAAACATTAAACAGAAACTTCAGGAAAACCGGTAGCAAATACATGGGGAAGAATCAGTGGAAAAACAAGCCAAACTAAGAACTGTAATTCAAGAGAATGAGCCAATAAACAAAGGTACATTAAGAAAATGACTAACCCCAAACTACTGAAACAATGCCCTCTAGTGGTAGAACAAAACCTAAAGCAAAGCCGGCAGAACCCGTTTTATTGGCTCACTTCCAGAGAGAGTTGTTAATAGGATCACTTGCCACACTGTCATGCCAATAAGGACATAATCGCACATAATAGCACACCCTCTCGAGTATAGCGAACGTTATATCGTCGCCACTTACGACATTTACAATTGTTATGTAGGCCTATTCCTTTTCTTCTCGGAACACTAGACGTGTATTGTTGCCACCTTTTGTTGACCAAGAAAATATAAATCTCACTTAGCGTGAATAAAAGACAATAAAAAGAACACAACAGCTAAAAGCCAACACAAAAAAATAACTTTTCTTTTTCAGCCCGACTCCTCTGCATCGCTTAAAACCTTCCTGGACCTATAAATTAGAATCCCCCCCCCCCCCCCCCATGCATGTCCCCAGGCCAATCTCTCCAGCTGGCCCCCTCAGTTCAGCCCCATATCTCCAGCCGGCCCTCTCAGTTTAGAATAGAATAGAATAGAAAGCCTTTTATTGTCCTTGCACGAGTCAAGTACAACGAAATTTTTAGTAAGCTTTCCCAATTGGTGCATTCGAGAAATAAATAAATATATAAATAGAACAAGAACAACAGTATACCAAATAGAAATGTAAATAAAAATGTAAAATAAATAAATAAATAATAAAGTAAAATAAAGTAAAGTACAATACAGCAGTGGGAGGTTAGGGGGGGGTCAGACAGTCGGGGGTCAGTGCATGTGTGTGTTCAGGGTGGATACAGCTTTTGGGAAGAAGCTGTCTCTGAACCGTGAAGACCTGGTTCTGATGGATCTATAGCGCCTGCCAGAGGGCATCAGGTCGAACAGGTGAAAGCCAGGGTGGGAGCTGTCCTTTGTGATTCTCTCCGCTCTGCTTAGGCAGCGGGAGATGTATATGTCCTTCAGGGAGGGGAGGGGGCAGCCAGTGATCCTCTGTGCGGTGTTTACCACTCCCTGGAGTTTCTTCCGCTCTGCCTCAGTGCACTGTGAAAACCACACTGAGATACAGAACGTCAGAAGACTCTCGATGGTGGAGCGGTAGAAGGTCACCAGCAGCTTCTCTCCCACGTTGTTCCTCCTGAGCACCCTGAGGAAGTGAAGCCGCTGCTGAGCCTTCTTGACGACCGCCGTCGTGTTGGCAGTCCAGGAGAGGCCAGCAGAGATCATGGTGCCCAGGAAGCGGAAGGTGTGGACTCTCTCTACACAGTCACCGTTGATGTAGAGGGAAGCCGGGTCTGCTCTGCTTTTCCTGAAGTCCAGGATGATCTCCTTAGTTTTTGTGATGTTCAATGCCAGGTTGTTGTCTGAACACCACGATGTTAACTTCAGGATCTCATCCCTGTAGGCAGACTCGTCTCCCTCTGAGATCAGTCCCTCCACCGTTGTGTCATCCGCGAACTTCACTATGGTGTTGCTGGGGTGGGTGGGACTGCAGTCGAAGGTGTACAGAGAGTACAGGAGTGGGCTCAGCACACACCCCTGTGGAGAGCCTGTGCTGAGGGTGCGGGTGGAGGAGAAGTGGGGACCGAGTTTCACCTTCTGGGGTCGATTTGTGAGGAAGTCACTAATCCAGGAACAGGTGAGCGGGTCGAGACCCAGAGCTGACAGTTTGCAGACCAGGATAGCCGGGATGATGGTGTTGAAGGCTGAGCTGTAGTCAATGAAGAGCATCCTGACGTAGCTCTCCCGGTGTTCCAGGTGACTCAGCGCAGCATGAAGGGCTATGGCAATGGCGTCCTCGGTGGATCTGTTCGCTCTATAAGCGAACTGGTGAGGATCTAAGGTAGGGGGGAGGTAGGCTTTAATGTGGTGTAGGACCAGCCGCTCGAAGCACTTCATAATGATGGGTGTGAGTGCTACTGGCCGGTAGTCATTCAGAGTGTCCGGTGCTGATTTCTTGGGTACGGGGATGATGGTGGAGGACTTCAGACAGGCTGGGATGATGGCCTGTGTCAGGGAGAGGTTGAAAATTGTTGTGAAGACCTCTGAGAGCTGGTCAGCACAGCCCTTGAGGACCTTCCCAGGAAGTCCGTCTGGTCCGGCAGCTTTCCTGGGGTTGACTCCACTAAGCACACGTCTCACATCCTGCACCTGTACAGTCAGTGAGTGGGTGCTGTGAACTGGTGGGGGCTGGGGTGGAGATGAAGCTGAGGTCTGTGATGTCCTTGATGTCTCGAAGCGGGCAAAGAAGAAGTTCAGTTCTTCTGCCAGCGAGATACTTGAGTTCACAGTTGTTGTGTTGCGTCCCCTGTAGTTTGTCAACTGTTGAATGCCTTGCCACACCTGCCGTGGGTTGTTTTCAGAGAGGTGATCCTCTATTTTCCTCCTGTAGTCCGCCTTTGCCTTCTTAATTCCCCTCCTCAGGTCGGCTCTAGCAGCGCTGTACTGCTCTCTGTCTCCAGACCTGAAGGCGGCGTTGCGGACCTTGAGGAGCGTCCGGACCTGGCTGGTCATCCAGGGCTTCTGGTTGGGGAACACACGAATGTGTTTGTCCACTGTGACGTATCCCACGCAGTACTTGATGTAGGAAAGTACAGATTCTGTGTGGACAGCCAGGTCCTGGTGTTTAAAAACATCCCACTCGGTGTGTAGGAAACAGTCTTGTAGTTGGGAAAGTGCATCCTGAGGCCACGTGGTGATGGTTTTGGTCTGTAGTGGTGCACTTCTCCTGAGAGGGGTGTATGCTGGGGTAAGGAGCAGAGAGAGGTGGTCTGACTGGCCTAAGTGAGGTAGTGGTATGGCTCTGTAAGCATGTTTAATGTTAGTGTAAACATGGTCCAATGTGTTTTTCCCTCTGGTCGGACACTTCACGGTGCTGATAAAACTTCGGCAGGACAGACTTTAAGTTTGCCTGATTAAAATCACCAGCTATGATGTGAACACCATCGGGGTGAGCACGCTGCTGAGTGTTTATGGCTTTTAGCAGTAGAGAGAGAGCTATGCCAACGTTGGCATCGGGAGGAATGTAAACAGCCGTGATTAGCACTACTGTTAACTCTCTGGGCAGAAAAAATGGGCGACATTTAACTGTAATGTACTCTAAGTCCGGGGAGCAGTGTGTGTCTATAGTTGTTGTGTTTATAGACCAGCTGTTGTGTATAAAGATGCACAAACCACCTCCTCTGCTCTTACCGGAGTCTTTGTTGCGATCCCAGCGGTGGACGGTGCGCCCCCGTATTTACGTTTTTCCCCGTACCGTACGGTGCCCCGTAGTTCAGCCCCGTATCTCCAGCCGGGCCTCATTGTTCAGTCCCATACCCCCCCCCCCCCCCAGTCCCCCGCCCTGTTCAACATCTCATTAGGTTAATGACTATAGCACACTTTTCTACTAATTTAACATTGTGTGCCATGCCATCAAAGTCATTATCTCCTCTAACCACCAGGAACATACTGCCACTCTTTTCGGTTGACATCTATATAAGAACAACCTCCTCCCTATTCTTGCCCTTGCAAACACCACACATTTTATCTTTCATGTAGTCATCTTGAAACCCTCTTCATCCAACCACCTCCCCTCCTTGTAATGCTCCCTGTAGCTGTCTTAAAATATAGGTGTTCCCTCTTTCCCAAATGTTCCAGTCCTCAACAAACAGGGATTTGCCTAATCCCTGTTCTACTGAATGAGATGTACAATTTATCATATGTTAAACAGTAGGCCTACTGGATTTATCACACAAACTGTGGAGCGTCAAAATCTAACTTTACCGACACTGACCAAGCACTTCCAACTCCAATGTATTGACGTTCTGTATAATAGTTTCTAATGTAATAATCCATCATACGTCTCTTAATTCAGCCTCGCTTAAACTCAGGCCTATGTTAACCCCACCCTCCATCAGCTGTCATGGGCCTTTACAATGTTTAACAACACTTCGGTGGAACACTGCTGCCACCCAGAGGTTGGGACAGTACAATTGTTTAAGCGAAAATAGAAGAAGTATTACCGGTAATACAAAAATGCTTAAAAAATAAAATACAAAGAAATCACTACCTGGCAAATAGTACTGAGGTTTGTAGGAATCCTTCAAATAAAAGAATGTCTTACAATAAACGAAACTAAATCAATGTTTAACAACACAGCAACACTCTGCAAAAGCTTTCCTGATAAGACCCTAGCCTCAGAAGAGCACTGCTGCCACCCAGAGGTTTGGAAGTTACAATTATTTAAGAGAAACTAGAAGAAGAAATAATGCAAAAATAAATAACAATAAAATTAAAATAAATCACACCCTTCCAAATAGGCCTGAGGTTTGTAGGTAAAATAAATAAAATAAAATAAATATATATCATTAAACTAAATTAAATAACACCCAGCAAACAGTTTTTGTGTAGGAATCCTTAACCCAAATCCTGGACCTCTGATACGTCCTCAGCGGGCCCTAACCATGTGTGCGTGAGAAGTTGGTCTAACCTCATTCTGGTTGCTCAACCCCCGCCCTCATACCCAGCCCACTTGGCGTCACCCTCCTCCCGGAAATCTGACATATTGAATACAAATGCCTTCCTGTAACCCCAGAATCCCAGACCCTCAAATGCCCTCTCCCATCCTAGTCTGCGTCTCAGTCCAACCATAAGGAATGGAGACCCCTCAAAGGACACCTTAACTTAGTACCACCCGCCCGGACATGTGCAGAGACCCACCAGAAACCCACCTTGAAATATAATAATAGAGAAATCCAGCAGCAAGTCAGCCAGAATATCAGGACGTGTCACCAATAGCCTGTTACACATCACCATCAGAACCACCATCATCAGAACCACCTGCATCAAAACCACCGCCCTCAGAACCACCGCCATAAGAACCACTATCAGAACCACCGCCATCAGACCCACTATCAGAACCACTATCAGAACCACCGCCATCAGAACCACTATCAGAACCACCGCCATCAGACCCACTATCAGAACCACTATCAGAACCACTATCAGAACCACCGCCATCAGACCCACTATCAGAACCACTATCAGAACCACTATCAGAACCACTATCAGAACCACCGCCATCAGAACCACTATCAGAACCACCGCCATCAGACCCACTATCAGAACCACTATCAGAACCACTATCAGAACCACCGCCATCAGAACCACTATCAGAACCACTATCAGAACCACCGCCATCAGAACCACTATCAGAACCACTATCAGAACCACTATCAGAACCACCGCCATCAGAACCACTATCAGAACCACATCAGAACCACTATCAGAACCACCGCCATCAGAACCACTATCAGAACCACTATCAGAACCACCGCCCTCAGAACCACTATCAGAACCACTATCAGAACCACCGCCATCAGACCCACTATCAGAACTACTATCAGAACCACTATCAGAACCACCGCCATCAGAACCACTATCAGAACCACTATCAGAACCACTATCAGAACCACCGCCATCAGAACCACTATCAGAACCACTATCAGAATCACTATCAGCACCACTGCCATCAGAACCACCGCCCTCAGAACCACTATCAGAACCACTGCCATCAGAACCACCACCCTCAGAACCACTATCAGAACCACTGCCATCAGAACCACCGCCATCAGAACCACCGCCATCAGAACCACCGCCATCAGAACCACTGCCATCAGAACCACTATCAGAACCACCGCCATCAGAACCACTGCCATCAGAACCACTATCAGAACCACCGCCATCAGAACCAACGCCATCAGAACCACCGCCATCAGAACCACCGCCATCAGAACCACCGCCATCAGAATCACCGCCATCAGAATCACTGCCAACATCAGGATCCCCAGACCCATCTGTACACAACTGGAGAGAGGAAGACCTCTCACTCCTCAAACGCTCCTCAAACGCCCACTGGGACACCACTTTGGAGTCTCTGGACCTCAACGCCTCCATTACACCAAGACCCACCATCAGGCCTCCACCAATGAGGGGCCCGGGCAAAAATGACCCAGTCCAGGACAGCAGCCGGTCACCTTTTGTTCCTCATATCTCCTTGGTCCACTATCCATTCTTAATTCTTGTTATTTTTGTTGGTCAATTGATGTATGCAGGTCTTTAGATGAACACAACCTTTCACCGATCTCCCAGCATTGTGTCTCATAGAGCATGGTACTATCAACAATGCTCATGGTTATAACTACTTATCCAGAATTATGTTGTCACATAAAGTAAAGTATGGAAAAGGTGCATGCGACATTTTTTATAAGGGCATTTTTAGCAGATGCTTTTATTCTAAAGCGACTTACAATACATTCATACACACTTCACACCACACCGATGGCGGAGTTAACCCTGAAAGGCGACAGCCAGCTTGCCGGAAGCGGTTAGGGTTAGGTTTCTTGCTCAGGACCACCTTGACGCTCAGCCAGGAAAAGCCGCATCAAACTATAAGCCTTCCGGTTACAAGTCAACCTGCTCTACCCCCTGAACTAAGCCAACCCTAGACATATAGAACATATAGAACCACAAATAGATTACACTACAACACATGCACAATATGTAGTCACATTCTCTCAATAGCAATACACTGTTAACTAGGACACTTTCCTGTCCTAACGAAGATACGACTTGTTAGTATTACACATATTTTGGTCGTTACCAAAAGCTTCAGGTGTGCAATTGCTAAAGATTTCCTTTTCAGTGTTGTTGTTGCAAAGATTGCTTGCTGGTCCTCTGTCATCCGCCAACTTGGTGTGTGTGATGCCAAATACATTAATTTCTATTGATCCTCTCCTGGTATTTCATGTACAACTTTACTGGTGGTTGGATGCTGCTCCTTTAGCACGGTAGTGTCTCTTTAAAGGAAGGGGGAGTGTGGAGCCCGGGGAGACGGAGGAGATGAAGAGAAGGCACTAGAAACCGCCACCATGGACCCGTGAGCTCCACATCCACCACGACATACGACTGGAACGTAAATGGCTTGTCACGCGACGCGGCTTCCCCGGCGAACGACGTGTGGATGTACCTTTCTCCGACTCGCTCTCTTTTGAACTATTGCATCACATGACACATCATGGGAATACAGGAACAGGATTTCTCCTCCAAATCCGTCCACCCTTGCAACCTGGCTAAGCAGAGCAGCGGTTTTACTGCCTAATAGGTCCCTTCCTCCCTCTTTACCTCCTTCCCTCCCTCCCTCCCTCCTCCCTCCCTCCCTCCCTCCCTCCCTCCCCCTCCCCCTCCCTCCCTCCTCCCTCCCTCCTTCCTCCCTCCCTCCCTTCCTCCCTTCCTCCCTTCCTTCCTGTGATTCCATGGATTGCATAATTCAGTCTTACTACACCGGAGACATTTGGTTCCTCCTCCTCGGGAAGTAGGAGAGAAGTGGAGGTAGGAGGAGGAGGAGGAGGAGGAGGAGGAGGAGCAGGAGGAGGAGGGGAGACCAGCAGCTGTGTGGAAGCGGCCAGGAGAATAAGGGACTACGTTTCTCACCGTCCATATACTGCCTTCCACGGCGCTAGCGCCCCCGCCACCCAGCCGTCGACCATGCCCCGCGCCGAGTCAGCGCAGACCCGCACGCGGTAGCGGAGAGCACCGAGGCAAGGGGCCGCGGAGCTAGGGGAGGGGGGAGGGTGGGGGGGTGGGAGGGGGGGGGGGAGAGAGCGAGAGAGCGAGAGCCAGAGAGAGAGAGAGAGGATAAGGATGCATTTTCAGCCGAGTGGATGCCGGATTCAGGGGAGATTCGGCGACGGCGGCAGCTAAAGGGACGCGCGACGGAGGCTAATTCAGCGGGGGTAGTGGCAGCAGCAGCGGAGCGCCCCGGGAGGCACGCAGCCCCTCGCTCTCCTCTCCTCCTCCTCCTCTCCGCTCCTCTTCCTCCGTCTCCCCTGCAGGACCATGCTGGCGTGAGTGATGAGGCTGTGCACAGGGACGCCAGGCCAGAGATGCGGCCTACTTCTTCTCCTGAGAGTCGGCCTCTCTGCCGCCACCGGATCTGTTGAGAACACGCTGCCACCGTCACATCATCAGCATCTTCTTTGGTAGGGGGGGGGGGGGGCTGAGGGGGCTCGTTCTCCTCCGTGCTGCTGCCGTTTGAATGGGTACCAAGAAAGAAAAGTGGGGGGTTGGAGTGTGTGTGTGGTGTGTGGGGCGGGGGGGGGGGGGTGGAGGGGGGAAGAAAGGGGGGAGGAGGTTGGGGGGTGGTGGGACGGAGGCTGCTCTCTCCCTCTCTCACGCTCCTGCTCTGTGTTCTCAGCTGTACATCTGTAGTCATGGCAACCAGGTCCTGTTAATGGGTGTCATTTTTTTTTTCTGCCAACCTCCGTTTCTCTTCTCCTTCTCTGCATTATGTTGCCTTGTTACACTTTTTTATTTTTTTCACGAAGATCATTGCAGCTGACAGTGTTTGTTTTTATCCAAAATATATTTGTAGTTCTTCTTTATTCTCGTGTAATTTTCCGAGCACGCAATTAGATTGTATGTCCTTAAATATCCCAAGGGGCGCATACGTCACCTCTTTCTGTTCTGTGGATATACCTTGTGTGAACAAGACAATAATGACCTATTTGTAAAAAACCAACACCAAAAACCATTGACTCCCGACCATACTGAATATGTTGTATTTTGTCCATTACTAGGATGGTTTATATCTTAAGCAGGTAAATGGTCTTTCATTGACAACAAAACATCACTGTATTTATGTCTGTGTCTCTACGTCTGTATGTCTCTCTCTCTCTCTCTCTCTCTCTCTCTCTCTCTCTCTCTCTCTCTCTCTCTCTCTCTCTCTCTCTCTCTCTCTCTCTCTCTCTCTCTCTCTCTCTCTCTCTCTCTCTCTCTCTCTCTCTCTCTCTCTCTCTCTCTCTCTCTCCTCTGATTTGTCAAAAAATACTAAACAACAACTCTTCAAACAGTAGTTATAATGTAGTCTATAAATTCTACATCCTCTTGTCACTATGTCTGTGTGTCTGGGTCACCAGATCCACACGTATACTACATCATTTGTACATATCCTTATAACCTATCCTTTATAAGTCACCCCTGTCACTGCTTGTGTGTGTCTAGATCATCGGAACCACACTTTTCTACGTATCATTTGTACCAAACTTCTACGGCCGTGTCCTACATAACATTCTGTGTCACTGTGTGTGTGTGCCTAGGTCATCCCGCCGATCCAGGAGCATGAGAAGGATTCTGAGCTGCGATAGCAGATGTCTGGGTACAAGCGCATGCGGCGGCAGCACCAAAAGCAGCTGATCGCCCTGGAGAACCGGCTCAAGGCCGAGATGGACGAGCACCGGCTACGGCTGCAGAAGGAGCTGGAGACGCACGCCAACAACACTTACATAGAGCTGGAGAGACTGGCCAAGCGGCACGTGGCTCAGACGGACAAGGAGGTGCGGGGGAACAACTCCGGGCTTGGTTGGGGTGTCTGGGGGTGCAGGTTCCACCATCACAGTGGTGCTCGTGGTGTCCGGGGCTGAGCAGGGTGTTCATACGACGCTGTGTTTGGTGTTGTGTAACGCTCCTAGATGAAGGCGACGGCCGCGGAGGAGAGGAGGATCCAGCAACAGATCGTCGCGCAGCAGAAGAAAGAGCTCACCACCTTCTTGGAGAGCCAGAAGAAGGAGTACAGGCTTTGTAAAGACAAGATCAAAGACGTGCGTGACATATCACCGTAATACTATAGGTTTCAAAAGAACAAATCTCGAGAGTTGATCCGTTTTATGAAAAAACCGTCGCCTTAAAATATAGATCGTTTGTTTTGTTTCCTCAGGAGGTGACTCAAGACTCTGGGATACCCAAAGAGGAGAAGCAGGAGCATCTGTCCCGGCACAAAGAGACGATGCAGCGCTCCCAGGCGGAGGAAGAGTCCCACCTGCTGGGCCAGCAGAGGATGGTCTACGACCGGAGCTGTCGGGCCATCAAGCGACGCACGGTGGTCAAGAGGCACGAGTTTGAACAGGAGCAGATCAGAGAGGTATGGAGGTCCCATCTGAGATCTTTATAGAAGCTGCTGTTGGTATGGTTTGAGGGTTGGAATTAGACTGATTAGAAAAAAACCAGAGGAGAGTCCGATTTTGTAACTAAACCACCCCGCTGGGTGCTTCAATGGGATTGACAGGCAAGATGGATTCCCTGAAAAAATCAGGGGAGAGATGATCCGACCGGTCAGAAATGAGCCAGGAGCAATCTAAAAAGTTCATTAAGTAGGCACGAGCAGTCAACCAGAACAGATATTCTCACAGCGCATTTAAGCTGACCGATAGCTGCATTAATTCAAACAGAATACACTCAATTTACAACTCTACAATCGAAACAAAAGTTGTTTATATTCTAAAAGATACAAGTATTACAGCATCATGTAAAGTGTGTGTAAGGTATGTGTGTAAGGTAAAGAAATATACTATCTTAACTTTTGTAACCATAACAAGCCATGGAAAAAGTCTATTCTGTTCGAAATTTTCATTACAATATTGTTTATGTCATCTACATACAAGTTATAAATGACACCAAATATAAGGATAATAATGCCAAATGTTTGAGAGAACCAAACAGGAATGAAATTGTAATCTTGTGTGATGGAAAGTCAAGAGTTTTGCTACACAATTGTTGTGCTGATCAATTATGTTTTTTTGACACCCAAATTGTGTCCATAAGTACCCCTCTGCATACAGTTTTTGTGTGATTGACATTGACATGAAATTTAACTTTCCTCTTCCAGGAGCTGAACAAGAAGAGGATCCAGAAGGAGATGGAACACGCCTTGATGATACGCCAGGACGAGTCCACCCAGGACCTAGAACGGAGGCAGCTGCAGATGTTGCAGTCGCTACGGGCAGAGCTTGTCAGAATGCAACACCAGACTGAGCTTGAGAACCAAGAGGAGTACGATGGTCGTCGGGAGCGAGAACTACACAGAAAGCACACCTTGGAGCAGCGGCAGCAGCCCAGGAACCTAAAGGTGTGGCTTTCAACTTTAACGCTTTTGGATAGTGAATTGCAATCAGAGCTTTCAGTACCAAAAGGTTTAGCCCAGGAACCTCAAGGTTGGGCTCTCAATTTTAGCGCTTTGGCTATTGAAATGTGTTCAGAGCTTTCAGTACCAATAGGTTTAGTCTAGGAACCTCAAGGTGTGGCTCTCAACTTTGTGCTTTGGCTAGTGAATTGTATTCAGAGCTTCAGTAACACTAGGTTCAGCCCAGGACCTAAAGGTGTGGCTCTCAACTTTGTGCTTTGGCTAGTGAATTGTATTCAGAGCTTTCAGTAACAATAGGTTTAGCCCAGTAACCTCAAGGTGTGGCTATTAACTTAACGCTTTGGCTACTGAATTCTATTCAGAGCTTTCATTAACACTAGGTTGATTCCAGGAACCTCAAGGTGTGGCTCTCAACTTTAGCGCTTTGGCTAGTGAATTGTATTTAGAGCCTTCAGTACACCTAGGTTTAGCCCAGGAACCTCAAGGTGTGGCTCTCAACTTTAGCGCTTTTACTAGTGAATTCTTTTTAGAGCTTTCAGTAACACTAGGTTAAGCCCAGGAACCTCAAGATATGGCTCCCATCTTAACGCTTTGGCCAGTGAATGTTTTTTAGAGCTTTCAGTAACACTAGGTTAAGCCCAGAAACCTCAAGGTTTGGCTCTCAACTTTAGCGCTTTTGCTAGTGAATTATATTTAGAGATTTCAGTGCCAACAGGTTAATTCCAGGAACCTCCAGGTGTGGTGTGGTTACCAGCTTTAGCCTTTGGCTAGTGAATTGTATTCATTCTTTCAGTAACACTAGGTTTATCCCAGGAACTTCAAAGCGTGGCTAGGAACTGAATCGCTTTGACTCGTGAATTTAGCACTTTCAGCACCAGTAGTTTTTAACAATTTAAGCACAAGCCAATGTGCTTTGATCAAGTAGAGTTGTTTCAAAATCTAGCGTTTTTCATCAATAATTTGATCAAATTTTTTTCAACCTGATTTTACATGGTCATCTTGATTGATATTTCTTTGCAGAACAGGTGGATTATGACTTACTACAATCTCTTTCCGCATGATGTCACGCACATTCCAAGTTGCCATCTTAGTGCTTATTAACCATTAGAAGGGGCCGTTCACACCAGGTCTGTGTAGCCATGATTACCACTTTCGAAACTGGATACAGCGCTCCAGTCACATGAGTTTGTTTTTCTGACTCGGCATAACTGATTTTTAAGTATTTGTACTTTTTATATAAATATATATATATATATATATATTGTATATATATATACTGTATATATATAGTGTATATATATATATATATATATATATACACAGTACAACTATACATATATACGTATATATATATATATATATATATATATATATATATATATATATATATATATATATATATATATATATATATATATATATATATATATATATATATATATAATATATACATATAATACGTATATATACATATATATATATATATATATATATATATATATATATTATAATAATATATATATATTATATATATACATATATACGTATATATGTATAGTTTATTTAATCTCATTATGTTTTGTTCATTTGATAAATACTTCATATTAGTAAATTCACATTATGCACATTTCTTTGTTTGAAATGTGCTCTTATAAGTCTTATATCAGGTGATTTTTGGTTCAAAGTAAGTTATAAAAGGTTGAAAAGTTAGCTTGAAACTGCAAATCTTTTATATTGTACCTTAAGCCATCATGCATCATCAAGGATCAAATATGTTATCAGCCCCCACCGAACATTTGTTAAGGTTCAATTTAGCATACTTACAATGGGGCCATACATCATCACAGTCCTTGCTTCCAAAGTCTCCAATATGTGAGCGTGTGAACGTGAAGGCGGCACATCAGATTCTTCATACTTTCTCATTCTTCCTGATTCCCCCCATATGATGGGAATGTGGCATGGTTGCTTTTTGTTCCAGAATTTTTTAACACAAAATGCTAAGATGGTGGATTTTCACTTCTTGTTTGGAACTTAAGGTTGGGTTACCACCTTCCAATATGTAAATAGAGTCCTACACTTCATACGCTTTCACACAGCACATAGGACATGTAATAGGCAAATAGGAGATGTAATCATATGAACATGGAGCTACTAAAAAAAAGAGGTGAAACAAGTCATTGTCCTGTAGGTTGTGTGAACATGGCGGGTTTATTTTGTCGTTTTAAGGTGAGAATCTTTTTGGTTGGCCTTTCACAACAACTTTCTTTGGTGGTTGAGACTAATTGTTCATTGACTATAAACAACGTGTTTTTCACAAATAATTGAACATTTTAAATATTGCCTCACATCAAAGATACCAAAGATCAGGCCAATTTCAACATATACATTTAGACTCCTTTCCTAAATGAAGCCAAGAAACTACTTTCAGTCAACATTTCACAGAAGCTGGTTCTTTATTATTTATTATGCTAGCATCACTAAACCATTTCCAGGTTTAATCATAAATCCAATTTTCTTTGTGTATGTAAGCACAACAGGCTTGTATGAACATATTATACAGTATACATATACAGTACATATACTGTACATAAAACATACATAAATACACTACGCAAACTATGCATCATTGGATGCTTGCACGCCCCTAAAAACCCATAACCTAACTTCAGAATGATGGTCAAAGTTGTCCGACACCTATTCAACATGGTCGGGTATGGCACTGATGCTGGTGTTTATCAGTGTTTGCCGGGGGAAAGTCTGCAAGCACTTTACTAGACTGAAGCATACACATATAAAACACATGAACACGTGTCTCTCTGCTCATACCCATCTGCAAGATGCTGGAGATGCAGATCAAGAAGCAGTTCCAGGACACATGCAAGGTGCAGAACAAGCAGTACAAAGCTCTGAGGAACCACCAGCAGGAGGTGGCCCCTAAAGGGGACCACAGGGTCATCCTCAAGTCCCTGAAGGAGGAGCAGACGCGCAAGCTGGCTCTGCTGGCCGAGCAGTACGAGCACAGTATCAACGAGATGATGGCCTCGCAAACGGTATGAGACCCCCCCACCCCTAGGCACCGCTACGATACCTTCGCTATCAGGGGCACCAAAAACCTTGCAAATTATCAAATTGTCCAAAAAGTGTAACGTTAGTAGGACAGCATTCAAAGAAGAATATATGTGATTGTTGTTTTGTTGGTGAGAATTCATGATGTAGTGTCTAACACAAGCACATAGGATCCTGTCATGGGTGGCAGAACCACTGGAATAACGTAGAAATATTAAATGGCAATGGCAATAAATTTAAAGACTTCAAATAAAGCAATTCTAAAGGAGATTAAGACAACCAAATACAAAATATAGCTTTCGCAGAGGGTGATCGAAATACATCTGATATCTATCTAAGGACCATCTAATCCACTGCGTAGTCTCCAAACAGCTCCCATGCTGTGCTGATGACCCGGTGTTCTCATTTGCTTCCCTTCTCCTTCCTGTTTCTCTAGATGCGTTTGGATGCAGAGCAGGAGACAGAATGCCAAGCTCTGAAGCAGCAACTCCAGCAGGAAAAGGAGCTTCTGGACGCCTACCAGAGCAAGACCAAGTCACAGATAGAGAGCCAACATGAACGGGAGCAGCAGAAGCTTGAGCAGAAGATCGCCATACGCAGGGCTCACCTTGAACAGAAGGTGAGAAGGGGACGGAAAGATGGACAGGTGGATGGATGAATGGTTTAATGTATAGATAGCGGGATGGCTAGGTAGATTGATGGAGGATGGATGGATGGCTAGATAGATAGATAGATAGATAGATAGATAGATAGATAGATAGATAGATAGATAGATAGATAGATAGATAGATAGATAGATAGATAGATAGATAGATAGATAGATAGATAGATAGATAGATGGATGGATGGATGGATGGATGGATGGATGGATGGATGGATGGATGGATTGGATGGATGGATGGATGGATGGATGGATGGATGCGTGGGTGGGTGGGTGGGTGGGTGGGGTGGGTGGGTGGGTGGGTGGGTGGGTGGGTGGGTAGGTAGGGTAGGTAGGTAGGTAGGTAGGTAGGTAGGTAGGTAGGTAGGTAGGTAGGTAGGTAGGTAGGTAGGTAGGTAGGTAGGTAGGTAGGTAGGTAGGTAGGTAGGTAGATGGATGGATGTCTAGATAGATATCTACCTCTTATGTTGGAGACAGACCTCTTGTAAAGTGTTTCTCTTCATTTAATGGTCACGATTTATTGAGCCACATGATTCCTCTAAAGTCCAAACCCGTTTCTGTTTGCAGATTGAAGAGGAGCTGGTCTCACTCCAGAAGGAACGTACTGAGCGGATAAAGCAGCTGTTTGAGCGCCAGGAAAGGGAATCGGACGGCTTTGATTCGGAAAGCTCTCGGCTCGGCTTTGGAAGCTTGAGATCCCTGGACTTCAAAGAGGACGACAGATGAAAGTGGATGTATCTTTACAGGACAACTGTGCCCAAAATCTCACCCCTCCATGCCAACTTGACCTTAGTCTCCCCTCCCCTCCTCCCCCCACGGCAAAACAAGCTGGATAACTGTCTGTCCTCGCTTTCTCTCTCCTTTAGGTATTGCATTTCCGAATCAATGTGTTACGTGCAATGGGAACTATTTTTGGTGAAACTTGAAGAGGGGAAAGAAAAAAAGCAACCAAAAGATTCTACATCCTGTCAATAAAATCCAACGTAGTGTAATGGTGTAAACTCATCACGTAGAGTTGGACACAATAAAATCAAATCACAATATCTTACAAGACTTTTCCCCCTGCGCCATTTCTCCGCCTCCTTTTTGGTAAGGAATTGAATGAATTCAGGAACAATTTTAGTAAAGATGGGCACTTTGATATATATTTAAGTTTGTACCCATTATGTTAGTATGATGTATGATGCATAATGCATACGTGACATTAGGGGGCGTTGCCGTTGTGGAATGTTTGCTAGGGGTCCGCCGGGTTTGGCTGGCATTAGGTTTCTCAGAATGTGATTGGTGAATGGTACAGGGGTCGCTGGATTAGTTCGGAGCATTCGTTTTGTTTTGTTTTTTAGATGCTTTCTTATACTTTTCCGTTGTGCTTTTACATGCAGTAATCTGTAGTGCCACCTATTTTAAGCAAACTCTTATACCCTCATGGTTTTGTTCACGTCGAAAGAATTGGCATTAGTTGAATCCACTCATTTATTTTATCACAGTTGAAGACCCCACTTGGTAAAACTGCTTATTATTGCATGCACTTTAAGGACAAATTCAGGTTGTGAAGTAAAGCATGGATCTGTCTGATCTAATTTTAGCTGTTTGTAAATAAAAGTGGTCATTACCTTTTTGTTTCAAGCATATGGATACAAGACATTAGCGCCATATTTGATATGATAATTTCACAAATGCCTTTATTTATGTTGTGCCTATGAAGCAAATTTGAGTTATTTAAATATGTAGGTTTTGTATATACATATATATTTCTATATATATATATATACATATATATAAATATATATGTATTTATTTGTTTATATATATGTATAGTTTTACAAGTCCGGCACCTTTTTGTTTCATCCAAATTTGTGAATCATTTAATGTTCACTAATCCAAGGTCTTGTAAAGGAAAAAAGGTGAGAATTGTGCTGTATAACTTTTGATATGAATATTTGTACATGAGAATATAGCTAGAACATACAGAGGCAATGGTCTATTACTGACATCGAAACTTAATATAACAAAGTTTTGTTTTCTTACAATATAGAAATATGGTCACGCGGTAGCAGAACATCCTACATAGCCTACATGCTACGGTCAAACGACTGGACTTTATCAGATTGTATGATACTGTCACAAACCACAGGCTTTCTTTAAAGTACAATGATCTCTGCAAGGTCTCTGATTCTACTCTATTTAACCTAATAAATGGCTGGTCTGGGTTGCATTTGATTAAAGAGTGTGCCAGTGACCAAGTTGATAATCTCTGCAATGTTAATGGATATCATTGAACAGATTGCACAACGTTTCCATCCTACTCGATGGAGAGATGAATGTTTGGTGCTTGATTTATAATAACACCATTAGCCTTTCTAGTCTTTTGTCCTAGAGAGAAGACTATAATAATTTAATGTTCACAGGTTTTACAACATGGGAAAGATAAAACCCTTTGATACCCCTCATAAATTAATACTTCAGTCAGTTTTTTGTTTTGTTTAATTATTTTTTTGTCGGCGTGTCATAGGTTTGTGACACTCTGAGATTATCCCTTGCAATGAATCCCTCTAAGAATGACATGTATGTATGGAAAAAAAATAAATACTATTTTATCACAGGTCAGTTTGATGCAATGTGTAATGTAGTGGTCTTGAACATGGGTCTCCTGGACCTCTTGTTTTAAATAGAAACTTGAATAAATATTTAACATTGTTCCTGACATGAGTACAATAGAGTGAACAGAGACATGGTTTGATTCATTGAAACAAATGATTGAGAATTTCTCAAGATAAAATCTAAACCTTGTATTTTTCAGTTTTCTTTTTAGACCTTCACAATCTCGGTTTAAGAGAAGCCACACTTACATTACGTATTTTTAGTTGTTTAACCCTTAAAAGTGTAAGAAAAGTGTGTGTGTGTGTGTGTGTGTGTGTGTGTGTGTGTGTGTGTGTGTGTGTGTGTGTGTGTGTGTGTGTGTGTGTGTGTGTGGTGTGTGTGTGTGTGTGTGTGTGTCGTGTGCGCTGTGTGTGTGTGGTGTGTGTGTGTGTGTGTGTGTGTGTGTGTGTGTGTGTGTGTGTGTGTGTGTGTGTGTGTGTGTGTGTGTGTGTGTGTGTGTGTGTGTGTGTGTGTTCTGTGCAGTCAGACAAAATAAAGAGAGTCTGTTGGAATAAGGCACCCTTAGGTCTCACACTTCTCAGAGTTTATGGTTTAATCTATTTTATATGCATCTAAGTTTTGTTATTGGTGTTCTTTGTTAATGTTGTGGTCTCAGTTGAGGGAAAAACCCAGAGTTGACCTCATTGTGTTCTGCCTCAGCCTCCTCTGATCTGTAAATTCTTACACAAATATTTCCTTTCCCACGATGACGTTATGTTTCTCATCGACAAGAGTTCAAGTGAAGTGCTTGTTCAGCAACTGGAAGCTCCCCGGATTGGGTGGTGAAATGACACCGGTAGCTTGTGGTTCACAGACTTTTTCCTTGCTGCACTCATTTGAAAATAAGTTAGTCATGGTGTTTGATGGCAATGCTGCGTGAGCGTAACATCGCCACAACACACTACTATAATTAGTCGATTTGGGCCAAAGTGATATAGACAGCATTGTCATCTCAATGATTCCCTGAAATATTTTTTTTGGACAATTTTTGTTCCCATAGTGAAATCAGAGTTTTGGTTACCTATCAATGATCCGCAGATTTGAGATTTGCTGATAAAATTCACACAACCCAATGTCTGCAAGAACTTAATGGAAGAATTAGGAATAATCCGCTTTGAAAAGAGTGAACAATTCAAATGTGCAACATATGGGTTTTATCGCTGTCACAGTTTTAGTAAATGTAGGTGTCTGGTGCTTTGGACAGGGCTATGTGGGCCCAGAACTGACAGTAAACCATTCGACCCTGACTTCTTTTGGCCTTGAGTTTGTAACATTTTTAATGAACCATCCCCATTCCAAGCAGCTTTTACATAGCTAACGGTTTTAGCACGTTGGTTTGAAGTTAGCATGATTATAAAGCATCAAATAAACTAAAGAAACTGCTACTGAAGGTTATGTAGGTCAAACCATTGTATCTACAATAAAATGAGCACTAGACGAAAAATTGTCTTGATGAAAATGTTTACTTTCTTACAGTAAGAAAGTACAAGAATGTTGACTTCACTCTTTTATGATTGGTCAAATTGAGAGTGTTTCAACTTACCAGAATCTACGGTCTGCACTAAATAGTGTATTTTAAGGACTTTTTTTAGATGAAGATGTGTGTGTGTGTGTGTGTGTGTGTGTGTGTGTGTGTGTGTGTGTGTGTGTGTGTGTGTGTGTGTGTGTGTGTGTGTGTGTGTGTGTGTGTGTGTGTGTGTGTGTGTGTGTTATTTGAGCCTAAACTAAGCTGACCTGATTTCTGAAATGAAAAACAAGGACATTTGTGGTTTGGCATTCCATATATCACCTTTAACCATCCTGCGTGAATATTGAGTAATATCACCCCCAGTTAGCAAGCTCAAGCATTTGAAATATGTGCCTGATATGCCTGCATGATTTTCATATATTTTCACATGTAACATTTCATTTCATGTCAAACACACATACATTTTTGAGATAAAGATAAATAGTATTGTACAGCAGTATACAGATTCAACTATGTAATAAAAAATCTGTATGCAATGACTATTTTATCTTCAACCATGAGCCTGCAATATTTTTTTTTTTATGTGCAAATTTAGAGCAAAGAATTGTGTCTGACTCAAAGGGGGAAATTCTGGCAAATGTGGTTGCCTCATAAAAAAATCGTCATTTCCTCTTCGGATAAATGTGTGGTTTCTGCCTTTAAAAGTATTTAAGGACAGTGACAACGACAAGTGTACATTTGGTTTCTGAAACTGTGTGAGGAATGATTGGACATATGTATTTCCCACTGTTATTGCAACCAACAAGTAAGGACTTTACGTTACATTATATGATTATATTCACAGCTGTATTGTTATCATATACTAGAAATAGGAAACAATTCTAAAAAATACACCTGCTGTCAGATCATCATGTTATTTGTGATCCATCTCATTTAAATTTGTAAAAATGATTCTATTCTGAAATCCTATTGCACCAGTAGTGCAATACTTCTAGAAGTACGTTTGTAATTATTTCTCGTTTTTTTTGCTTTTCAGTGCTTTTCAGGTGTGTTTTTGACAATATTATGTACTTGTGTCCCCACTAGAGTCTTTCCCATCAGCACTGCTCTCTTTACTGTTGGTCATGGCCGTCCACTCATGCTCGCTGAGCAGAAGCCAGAACTGTGGCAATTCCCTCCAGCAGTCTCTGAAGCTAACGCGACTCATAAAAAAGGAATCAGTGGAGCTCATCCGCACATACGTGAGTCCAGGCGCCATTGAGAGGCATTTCAAAGTTCTGTCTCCTATACAGTTGCTGGTTGCTGTGTATATTATATACGTATTTGCTGCATTTTTTATACTGCTTCTAGGCCATGGTTTGAGATGGCAGCACGGGCACGACTTCATCAAACGCTGACAACGTTTGTTTAGGATGAATTTGCATGGGATTCCACTTTGACTCTCCCCTCTATCGCCTCCTCCAGAAGGAAAGCCAAGGGGCGATATTCTGCAAGTCCTCCAGCAGCGAGGTCCCCCAGCCCAATATCTCCGGCCTGGAGCCCTCGGAGCGGCTGCTGAGCGTCTCCTCCATCCTGCAGTCCTTCCTGCCCCATCTCCAGCGGGTGCTGGAGCAGCAGACGGACCTGCAGTCGCCCCTCAGCAAGCTGCTGAAGGAGCTGAGAAACGTGAGGAACCGCAGCACCACCCTGGCCTCAGTCATCAGCTGCCTCTATCAGAACCTCTTCCCCAACCTGCCGGCCCCCGAGCCGGCCGGGTGCACCACGCAGCTGCCCCCTCCGCAGAACATCTTCCAGCAGAAGGTGTACGGCTGCGTGGTTCTGCGGCGGTTCAAGGAGTTCCTCCTGAACGTGGCCCAGGAGCTAAGGACTATGAAGAGCCGCGTGAGCAGTAGGCCCCTGGCAAACACCTTCTGAAGAGCAGCGGGGAAAAGGATGGAGAGGCTGCTGAAACTTGTTTCAGTGTTTCACGTTCAAAGGACTTGTGTGAGTCTCAAGGTGGCTGGCACATCGGTTGTTTTCTTATTGCAAAGGATATGTATTTATCATATTTATTATTTATTTCCACGTTCTGTGGAGGTCAAATGTGTAATGGCAGAGGTTGCATGATCATTGTAATTAATTAAATCTCCAAATGTATTGGAGATGTGTATGGCTTCTTGATGACACTGATCTGCACTTTTGTTGCAATCACACTGTGCAGAATCACCCAAAAGCAAACAATGAAAAAGACAGAAAGGCAAACATGGACTATGGAGGAATTTAGGCGTCAGCTTTTCTAAATCAACTAATCAATGTTTTCTGTAAATTACCAAGCCTAACTGGGAGCGTTGATACAGCAAACACAAAAGGGGACGTTATTGTGGAGCCACTGGTTGCTGTTAAAGCTTTGTCCTGTGTAGTAACGGTGGTTGACTCAAATCACTAAACTAAATAGGGAGGTGATGGAGGTGTGACAGCAGCTCTCAGTGACACATGTCCTGAAGACATGAAGAGGCAGATAGTCACATTGGAAAGAGTTTGTGAAACAGTCTGTTGTCTGGCCAGTCACAAGGCACTGTGTGCGTGTGTGTCTGAGACGTGTTTGTCTGTGTGTGTGGGTGTGTGTGTGTGGGTATCTGTATGGTTCAGGGTGCTGAACAGTGGATGAAGCATAGTGCACAGATATGTATGGGCATGCTCATTGGAATAAGAATGACACTGTGTATGTAGGCCTGTAAAGAGGAAGGACGGAATGGGTTGGGATTTTTATCATCGAAGAACCTTATTTAAAAATATTTTATTTATAAAACATTGAAAATATTATTGTAATAAATTAAAGTTGAACTATTGAATTGTTTGTAATTTCCCTTTAGCCTTTTTCTCTGAGGTCATTAAAGCAGAAAACTGGAAGTAGACGAGCAATTGGCTCTGGATCATAAATCAAGTTTCCTGTTTTTGTAAAGTAGGACTTGGTTTTTATTTAGAACAAGAGCAAAGGCTATGTCTGGTCTGTGGAGCAAGCATCACGCTCACACCATCAACCAAAACAATAAATACAACTTGTAACATTTTAGTATCTAGGATAGCAGTAAATAATCAACTGACTACAGAGTAGGTTGTTCGAAAACGTATTTTCAATATGTAGGAGGGAAAAGGGAAGTTCTAATTGTTTATTGATTTGATCATTGAATTTGTTTGCCATTGTGTCTCATTATTTTATTACTCATAATAAACCTTATGTAAGGACACACATCATGCCAAGATCCACCCAATATTACGTTTTTTCAAAGGGCAACTCAACTTAAGTACAAATTTTTGTTTCTTTATTTCAGTCATTTAATCCTGCACCTTGGAAAGGTTTTAAATGTAGCCTACTGCCAGGCACGAATAAGACCGAAACCTAAACCAGGTTGACCCCAACATGTTGTCTAAACCAACAGGTTTATATGTAACTGAGGGCATGGAGGGAATGTGTCTGCACATCAAAATATGAGGGCAGGATGGTGAGGTAATTACCTTTAGTTCATAGACAGACATTTGCTTGGATTCCAGAACTGTTTACTAGGGTTCTGAGGTACATTTGTTTTAACTTTTACTTCAGTATGAGCTTGTAAGTAACTTCCACCACTGCTTCACCGTGTTCATATAGGTCAGTGGTACTCAACCTTTTTGGAGCAAACGCCCCCCTGACCTTACCCTGATCCTCTGGATCCTCTAGCCTCCTATCTGTTTTATTAAGCAGATAGGAGACTGGTTGGATAAGAAAAAACACGACCACATCAGCATTGGTTGTAATGTATTTTTTTTAAATTAAAAGGAACATTAAATGTAGGCTACAAGACGTGTCAACAAAAATCATGTGCACATCACGTGAACAACATATGCACGTCACCTGAATAATCAAGGAAACAGTTAACTATCACGAACCAATCATGAAACAGATTGCGCGCGGGAGTCCTAATTAGGTATTCTAAATGCAACAGTCTATTTGTGGAGAGTACGGAGCAGCTGGAACTGAACAACAGCAAGAGGAATGACGAAAACGGGCTAGAAAAACAAAATTAGTGAGAGCCCTGTGCTTGGTGGCCCGCTGCCAGCGTCTTGACGTCTGGACATTGTGAGGTCAACTTCAACCGGAGAGCGCCAGAGCTAACCAGGTCTAGGCGGTTGCGGTACTTTGACTGCATGTGCAGAGCTTGGCTGAAGCCCTGCTACACAAGATAGGATGTGGGGAAAGCGAGGAGCAGAGGATGGACTCGCTCCCACAACTGAGGGAAACGCTGGCCATGGGTGAGCCACAACGCTCGCCAACCCAAAGTACGGACGTCATTTTGGAGGTCATTTTGGAGGTCACTGCTGGCGGCATCGTGTTGGAGCGGCTCCATCACCCAATCGGGGACGGCTAACTGGTCCAGATCTCTGAAACGGACCTCCATATCTGCCTTGACTGCCTTCAAGTGGTCCATGTAAACCAGCAGATGGCCATCAGTCAGTTTATCCAACACCTGAATGTAAGTACAGTAAGTTATTTCATTGGTGTGTAGACTTTTTGTGAAAAGAATTAGTGACAATGGTAGTCTAAGAATTAGCTATAAGCCTACCTTGGTCAACTGTGGAAAGTTGCTAAACTGACGGCTGCTCAAATTTCTTCCAAACAGCTCCAGCTTTGCGAGAAGACTGCGTATGGTGGCCCTCGAGTGGATGAGAGTCACACCATCCCCCTGGAGCTTCAGCGAAACCTCGTTCATCTTCCCAAAGAAGTCGGAAAGATAAAAGACATCGTGGCGGCAGGACCATAGTTGATCTTTCAAAGTCGCATCGTCCTTCTTCAGGAATTCGAGGACCAAGTCAACATCTCACACAGCCTGGCCAAGCAGTTACCCTTGAAGAGCCAGCGCACCTCCGTATGAAATAGCAGGCGCTGAAAAGACTCCTCATTTTCTCCACAAAGCTGCCTAAAGAGCCGGTCTTTAAGAGCATGGGCTTTTATTTTATTGATGGATTTGACCGCTACATCAAGGGACCGATGGAGTGAGTCAGAGATGGTTTTTGCCACCAAGTTGTGACGGTGCAGTACACAGTGCACGGTAAGCACATGTGGGACCTCTTTCTTCAGGAGCGCCGCAAATCCGCGGTATCTCCCGAGTCCCGACCATAGCCGGCGCTCCGTCCGTGGCACAGGCGATGATTATCGTCACCGGGATGGCCTTCTCCTGCAGGAACTCAGTCAGGGTGATGAAGATGGTCTGCCCTCGTGTGTCGGTGGTGAGATACTTCCCAAACAAGAAGTCCTCCTTGAGATCCCCCCAGACAAATACCTAACATATCCCATTAATAGGGCATTGTTGTCGGCAGTTGTTGTCTCATCAAGCTGGATGCTGAAGGGACACCCACGTAAGGTGGCACACAGCTGCTCCTCAGTGTCAAGCGACATCTCCCGTATGCGTCGGGCCACAGTATCATTGCTGAGCGGGATGGCCTTGATGACTGGCGCAGCGTCCCGCTCCATGACTGTGGAGATAGCCTCTTTTATGGCTGGATTTACCAGAGACTCACCTACAGTGAACGGTAGGCCAGACTTAGCAATTAATAGAGCTATGTTATAAGACGCCAACAACCCGCTTTCACTTTGATTGATGTTCCGGGCGAACAGAGTGTTGGCTGTGGGACGCCTTGAATGCTGATCCCTCAGAGACTTGAAGTACGCCGGATCTTTGGATGCCTTGTCAGGATGTTTTTTAAATAAATGTTCCTGTAAATGCGAGGGTTTCATGGACTCATTTGAGAAAACGTGATCACAGAGAAGGCACATGGGTAAACTACTGTTTATGGGTGAAGTAATAAATCCATAATTTATGTAATTACCATTGTACTGTCCTGTACTGTACTGGACTTTTTCTTGCTATCCGCCATGTTTGATTGTGTTGGTGTTGTTGTTGGAACCATAGATATATATAGAACACTAGATACGTCACGGCAATGTTGAGCCCCAGTCGGCTGACGGCCACTGCGGCGGCCATCTTGAATGGGTCAACCCACTGCCTAGTGCATTACAACATATGGAAAATTCATACAAAAAACATGTAGCAAATTTGAGCAGTGATGGCTCAGTGCATGACACTAAAAACATCATAGTTGATATTCCATGTTTGATTTTAAGTGTTAGGAATATTTTTTTCCTCTGTTATACAAAAACCACACTTTGTAACACATGACATTTAACTTGCCACTGATTATGTCTACTATCAGAAATGTTTCTTCTGGACTCAGATGAACATTTAATTTCTCAAAAAGTAAATATCTTCTATCATTTAGCTTATAACTCAAACCACTCTAACACTGCATCACAATTGACTAGAACCAGCAACCCTCCAGACTGAGATACAACTGGAACTATTGATTGAATTTATTTCAGACATTCAAATACAAATTAAACATGTTAAAAATACAAAACAAAAAGAAAAGCACAATAAATATTTAAGAAATGAACTTTCTGTGTTCCTCATCTTTTTATATATCTATATACAATTTTCTTTTTTTAAGACACTATATTTGATATTTACAATCCATACATATACAACTTAAAATACTATATATTTTATCATTTATATATTTATACGATCCATATACCTACATATATATACACATGTCTATTTTTATAATTTGATCTACTATATTTACACTTTCCATATAATTTGTATTGATTTATAATCCTAATGTAGTTTGGTAAAGTATGTTTACAATTATACATTTAATACTATATATATCTATATCTATATAGATATATATAGATATATATACACATACTTATATCTGAACTGATATGATATAGATATATACACATATTTATATCTGAACTGATATAATATGTACAGATATATAGGCTATATATACGTGTTGTGTTGGTGTGTGTGTGTGTGTGTGTGTGTGTGTGTGTGTGTGTGTGTGTGTGTGTGTGTGTGTGTGTGTGTGTGTGTGTGTATATATATATATATATATAGGCTCTATATATATATATATATATATATATACATATATTATATATATATATCTGTAGCGGTATCGTATTCACTGTGTATGTTGTATGGTGCGTGCCCCTTTAAGGGAAGGGGGCGTGGCACCCACCTGGTGTTACGACGCAGGTCTTAAGGAACGCACCTCTGGCTGTGCGGGTTCTGTGGTTTTGGGAAATAAATCCTTCTAGTGTTTTTCACCGGCAATCAAGTCTCCGTCTCCACTTCATTGCGATCTCCTACATTGGTGACCCTGACAGTTTCCGGACGTTTTACCGGATTACTGTTCTATGCGCTGGAAGAGCGAGGACGCGCAGATCGGAGATTGGGCTATGGAGTTCGATTCGGCGAAAGGTTCCGTGGCTGCTGCTCCGGTGATGGCAGTCTCCCTGAAGCTCCCAGAGTTTTGGGAACGGCAGCCGCGGGTCTGGTTCGCGCAAGCGGAGGCGCAATTCGCGCTGAAGGGGATTAACTGCGGATGAAACCAAGTTTTTATTATGTAGTCTCCGCGCTTGGTGGCTCGACGGCGGCCAGAGCGATGTATATTCTCGAGGACCCCCCGGCCCGTGGGAAGTATGCATTGCTAAAGGGGTTCCTGATGGAGACGTTCTGTTTGTCGTAGGTTAAACGGGGCGAGCAGCTTCTGGCATTGAATGGCCTCGGGGACTCCAAACCATCGGAGCTCAATGGATCACATGCTCAAATCTCCTGGGAGTAATAGGCCTTGTTTTTGTTTCGGGCTTTATTTATGCAGCAGCTGCCAGTGCGTGTTAGGGCAGCTCTAGCCAACAGCGACGCCACAGACTTTCGGGCTCTGGCTAGGGAGGCGGATCGCTTTTTCGCCGCCGGGCGCGAGCGCTGCACAGCCGTATTGGCTCACACACACTGGCGACCTGGAGATGACGGACACCATCGCTGGTGCCGCGGCGACACGACGACAGCCACAGCAGTCTGCAGGCCTGTGCTATTTCCACGCCCTGTATGAACCCAAAGCTAGGAGGTGCCGCCCCCCGTGCAGTTTCGTGGCATCGGGAAATGCACGGGCCGGCACTCGCTAGCCGCCGTGTGTGTCGGCCGTTCTGGGGGTCTGTTATTCATCACAGATACAGGCTCTGGGCGACGGTTCCTGTGTGACACGGGGGCCCAGGTGAGCGTTCTGCCCGCGTCACGCATTGACAGAATAGGGGCGGGCCACCGCCCCGCCCTGGAGGCCGCCAACGGCAGCCCCATCCGCACCTTTGGGACTAGGACTGTTAATTTATGTTTCGGGGGTCAGCGTTTCGGCTGGGATTTTGTCACCGCGGAGGTGTCCACACCCCTCCTCGGCGCCGATTTCCTCTGCGCCAATGGCCTTTTGGTGGATGTAATGAACCGGCGCTTGATAAGTGCTGAGACTTTTAGCTCCCTGGCATGTGAGCTCAGTGGCTCGGGCACGACGAAGCTGTCCGGCGCACTCTCCACCCTCCGATGTGTTTCCCCCCTCCTCGCGGAATTCCCGGAGCTTACGGAGCCCACGTTCTCAGCTGCCGCCACCAAACACGGAGTGGAGCATCGCATCGCGACCGCTGGCCCGCCGGTCTATGCCAAGGCCCGGCGCCTCGACTCTGCTAAGCTCGCCGTTGCTAGGTCTGAGTTTGACACCCTGGAGCGTCTTGGAATTATCCGGCGATCGGACAGCCCCTGGGCTTCCCCGCTCCACATCGTCTCGAAGCCTGGCGGTGGGTGGCGTCCATGTGGGGATTACCGCCGGCTCAATGACATTACGGTGCCCGACCGCTATCCGATTCCCCACATCCAGGATTTTTCTGCCCGCCTGGCCGGTGCGGTAGTGTTCTCCAAGGTGGACCTCGTTCGGGGCTATCACCAGGTGCCCGTCCAGCCGCAGGACGTCCCGAAGACGGCGGTGATCACTCCGTTTGGACTATTTGAGTTTTTACGGATGCCGTTCGGCCTGAAGAACGCAGCCCAGGCCTTTCAGCGCCTGATGGACACTGTGCTGCGGGACCTGCCATTCCTGTTCGTTTACCTGGATGACATTCTGATCGCCAGCGCCTCCACGGCCGAGCACATGAAGCATCTGCGAACACTCTTCGAGCGGCTCAGCCAGCATGGCCTGATTGTCAATCCAGCCAAGTGCCAATTCGGCCGGATCGCCATTGACTTCCTGGGCCACCGCATCACCAAGGAGGGAGCTGTTCCCCTGCCCTCGAAGGTGGCTGCAGTGGCGGACTTCCAGCGCCCTCTTACAGTTCGGGCCCAGCAGGAGTTTTTGGGGATGGTGAATTTTTATCACCGTTTAGTTCCCCGTGCGGCCCGGCTAATGCGGCCCCTGTATGAGGCACTCAAGGGTAAGACAACGAAGCATATTATTGACTGGACCGCTGAGAGAGAGGCGGCCTTTGGGGACACTAAACGGGCATTGGCTGAGGCGACTATGCTGGCGCATCCTTTGCCTGCGGCGCTGATTGCCCTGACCACCGACGCTTCGGACCTATGCTGTTGGGTCCGTGCATGAGCAGTTGTGAACGGCGTCTGGCAGCCGCTGGCATTCTTCAGCCGACAGCTCCGCCCCTGCGACGGATATACTTCAGCACCTCGTCGCATCGAGACGAAAGCCCTCGAAGCACCTGATCTGAAGCCTCTCGGCCATTACTCGGCATTAGGCATTTCCGTTTCCTGTTGGAGGCTCGGCCATTCTCCGTTTTCGTGGACCACAAGCCATTGACGTTCGCGATGGCGAAGGTTTCGGAGCCGTGGTCTGCCCGTCAGCAGCGTCAGCTGGCCTACATCTCCGAGTTTACCACGGACATCCGCCATGTGGCGGGTAAGGACAATCACGTGGCTGATTGCCTCTCCCGGGCCATCGCAGGAGCTGTCCACCTGGGAATCGACTACACCAGCATGCAGGTGATCAGGCTCCGACCCGGAGGTCCAGGCTCTGAGGACAGCTGTCACGGGAACTCAGGTTGGAGGACATCAAGTACGACAACGTCGGTGCCACGCTCCCTTGTGTGACGTCTCCACTGGACAGCCAAGGCCGGTCGTGCCGGCAGTTGGAGGCGTGTCAGGTTTTCGATGCCGGTGCACGCCTTGCCATCCTGGGCGGAGGACATCACAGCAGCTGGTGGCCGGGAAGTTGTGCTGGCATGGCCTTAAGAAGGACATTCGGGACTGGCTCGGGCCTGCGTGGTGGTTGCCAGCGAGCCAAGGTGCATCGGCATGTGACTGCTCCGCTGGGCGCATTTTTCATGCCGGAGCGGCGGTTCGACCACGTACATGTGGACCTGGTGGGGCCCCTGCCGCCCTCTCAAGGGTTCAGCTACCTCCTAACGATGGTGGACAGGACCACCCGCTGGCCGGAGGCTATCCCGCTGGCATCCACTACGACCTCTGACGTGGCCCGGGCGTTCATAGGCACCTGGGTCGCCCGATTTGGCCCCCCTTCTGATGTCTCCTCTGACAGGGGACCTCAGTTCACTTCCGAGCTGTGGAATGCGGTCGCCGGGGGCCTGGGTGTGCGGCTCCATCGAACAACCGCTTATCACCCACAGGCTAATGGGTTGTGTGAGCGTTTCTCATCGCTCCTTGAAAGCTGCACTCCGGGCCAGCCTTACGGATGACGGTTGGGGTCGATAGGCTTCCCTGGGTCATGTTGGGCCTCCGGACTGCCCTAAGGAGGACCTGCGGGCTTCGTCGGCCGAGCCTGGTTTATGGACAGCCACTACGGGTTCCTGGGGATTTCATCCCCACCGCCAACAGCTCCCTGTCGGCAGCCCAGGAGCGGACCTCGCTCCAGACAGGGTCCGGGGTTTCACGCCGGTGCCCACCTCCGCAGCACGCCTCCCGAAGGCTTGTGTGCCGCCGACAGCCTGCGGACGGCGGGGTATGTGTTCATCCGCCGCCATGATGCCCATCGGGGCCCTTTCCGTCCTCCCTACGACGGTCCGTTTCGCGTCCTGGAGGCCGGTGCACAGGCCTTCTTGGTAGACATCGGGGGCAGGCCTGATTAACATTCGGTCGATCGCCCTCAAGCCAGCCCACCTGGATCTGGACCGCCTGTGGGGTTGGCTCTGCCCCGCGCGGGTCGTCCTCCGGTTTCCAAGCCACCACCGCCTCATGGACTCCTGCACTGCCTGCTGTGGCCCCCCTCGGCCCCCACACCGGTTCCGCTGAGTCGTTTCGGGCGGGTGCTCAGGGCTCCTTCCCGTTGGCCTTGACTGTTCGGGATGTGTGTGATTCTGGGGGGCGTCTGTAGCGGTATCGTATTCACTGTGTATGTTGTATGGTGCTGTGCCCCTTTAAGGGAAGGGGGCGTGGCACCCACCTGGTGTTACGGCGCAGGTCTTAAGGAACGCACCTCTGGCAGTGCGGGTTCTGTGGTTTTGGAAAATAAATCCTTCTAGTGTTTTTCACCGGCAAATCAAGTCTCCGTCTCCATTTCATTGCGAATCTCTACAAATATATATATAATATATATATAATATATATATATATATATATATATATATATATATATATATATATATATATATATATATAATATATATATATATATATATATATATATATATATATATATAATATATATATCATACATATATCATATATCTGAACATATATGGCTGTCTGGCAGTCTGAGAATACCTACTCAAGACACACACAAGATGGCGGCTCCGTTTGCCGCGGCTGAAAGGGGCGTGGCGCATCTAGTGTATATCTATGGTTGGAACTGTTAACCAGCGAACTTGGGTAAAAAAAAAAAAAACTCACCTTCCCAGCGGCCCCCTGGGGGGCGGTACCGCCCCCGTTGGGAAACCATAACCTATATTATAGGTTATGGTTTCGGGAAACCATAACCTATATTATATTATAACCTATATTATATTATAACCTATATTATAACCTATATTATAGGTTATGGTTTCCCAATGGGGGCGGTACCATAACCTATATTATAGGGTATGGTTTCCCAACGGGGGCGTTCGCGCAACCCAGGGGGGCGCTGGGAATGTGCAAGGTTTTTTTTTCTTCTTTTTTTTCCCCAAATTCGCTGGTTAACAGTTCCAACAACACCAACACAATCAAACATGGCGGATAGCAAGAAAAAGTGCAGACAGTACAATGGCAATTGGATAAATTATGGATTTATTACTTGACCCATAAACAGTAGTTTACCCATGTGCCTTCTCTGCGATCACGTTTTTTCAAATGAGGCCATGAAACCCTCGCAGTTACAGGAACATTTATTTAAAAAACATCCTGACAAGGCATCCAAAGATCCGGCGTACTTCAAGTCTCTGAGGGATCAGCATTCAAGGGCGTTCCCACAGTCAACCACCCTGTTCGCCGGCTGGAACATCAATCAAAGTGAAAGTGGGTTGTTGGCGTCTTATAACATAGCTTTATTAATTGATTAAGTCTGGCCTACCGTTCACTGTAGGTGAGTCTCTGGTAATTCCAGCAATAAAAGAGGCTATCTCCACAGTCATGGAGCGGGACGCTGCGCCAGTCATCAAGGCCATCCTGCTCAGCAATGATACTGTGGCCCGACCAAGCGGCAACATTCTAATCTGAACAATGAAGCCTACCCGGAAGTTCGAAAAACTGCAATACATCGAAAATCCCTAAGAATGGTCCCAAAAGCGAGCCAAATGTCCATAGACTCCCATGTTAAAAATGTCCGTTTCCACCGACGTGTGAAATACATGTTTTTAAAGCCTGGTCCCAAGGACTTTTATTGTACTTTTCGGTAGTGTCCCAGTACCTGACAACTGTGAGGGGGGTGAATTTTTTTCTAACTCTTTAGTTTAGCTCACATTTAGATATAAAATCGATGAATAAATTAAGGGCGCGGTCAACCTTGATGAACGGCTGACCAATATCGAGGTTGACGAGCATAGGTCTCACACAAGCCCGCCCTTTTACCACATATATGGATTGGCCAGAATGTGGCGGCGTTAGGATTTTCCCAAGATGGTGCCGCCTCATACCCCCATTAAACGGTTTCATAACCGTTCTTCAGAAAATCTAAGGGTGACGTCACAGACGCTTTTGTCCATATTTTTTACAGTCTATGGGCCCGACGCATACGGGAGATGTCGCTTGACACTGAGGAGCAGCTGTGTGCCACCTTACGTGGGTGTCCCTTCAGCATCCAGCTTGATGAGACAACAGCTGCCCTCTTAATGGGATATGTTAGGTATTTGTCTGGGGGTGATCTCAAGGAGGACTTATTTTTTGGGAAGTATCTCACCACCGACACACGAGGGCAGACCATCTTCATCCCCCTGACTGAGTTCCTGCAAGGAGAAGGCCATCTTGGTGACGAAAATCATCGCCTGTGCCACGGACGGAGCGCCGGCTATGGTCAGGAGATACCACAGGACTTGTTGACTTTCCTGAAGAAAGAGGTCCACATGTGCTTACCGTGCACTGTGTAACTGCACCGTCACAACTTGGTGGCAAAAACCATCTCTGACCTCACATCCATCGGTCCTTGAAGATAGGCGTTCAAATCCATCAATAAAATAAAAAGCCCCATGGCTCTTAAATGAACCGCTCTCTGAGGCAGCTTTGTGGAGAAAATGAGGAGTCTTTCAGCCGCGCCTACTATTTTCATACGAGGTTGCGCTGGCTCTCCAAGGGTAAACTGCTTGGCCA
>OLKM01000321.1:100555-108055 GCA_900291075.1 Melanogrammus aeglefinus
AGGCAGTTCTGAAGGCAAAAGGGGGTCCAACCCGGTACTAGCAAGGTGTACCTAATAAAGTGGCCGGTGAGTGTAGGTTAATATAGAAAGTATAATGAAACAAAATTATACAAAACAATAATGTATTTTACAATGTATTGTTACAATGCAGTCCATGCTCTAGTTTCCTATGTTGTAAGCAGCCGAACATTGGAGTGGCTAAAAGGTTGTTGCTAACAAGTCCGCTGAAATAAGAGGAGGTCTGATTCAGCACACATACGGGTATGCTGGAGTCAGTTAGGAGTCAAGTCGTTAAATAAATTAAACATCTGCATGTTTACAGAGTGCTGACTGGAACTTAAACAAAGGCCCCGCGCAGTGGACCTGTATTGCAAACAGTTAGAGACTTAGTAACACAATCCAACTTGTGCCGTCTTTATTTTCTACATGCTCTTGGGTTTGCGGTGGTGATCCAGGAGGTGACCCAGATGACTGGACAAAGCTTCCTAAGGCTTCTACATTTTACATCCTTCCTCTTTTTAGAATTCTTCAGAAACTGAATTCTAGAGAAGCTATTTGCAAGGTTTCTTTTCTCATGGTTTAACTTCCTGTTGCATAGAGTATGAGTGACTAATTAAGGACGCATGACATCCCCCGAAATGAGGGACATGGAGGCTTTCTTGACTTTCATTCACTCGATGTTTAATTGTGAAAGTGTGAGGAATTGTCAACATATTGGAGGCACGTGCAAACATTATTAGATAAAAAGTGGCATTATTGGGCTGCTATTGAAACACATTAAAAAGGTGTGAAATATATGCATTCATATTCATACAAAAGTGTGTCATCATCATTAACACATCCCTGATTATCGTAGGTTTGACATTCATAGGATGTTGGAGCATCCATATTTGCATGCACAGGGAGATACAGTTAGTACCTCTGTACCATTATTGCTTACCGATTGTTAAATAAGGGCTTTGTTTGTGTACAATATTGCGGACAATCATGCTGAACATAGTGTCGAAAACCTGTGTTCCTGCATAGTAATCTAAACATGAATTAAGACAAAGGCATATACAGGATATATTCTCATAGTGCACATAATCAACCTCTATCAAGCCAATATTATAGCAAACGACTCAACAAAGGTTCTAAAATAGGATGCTAAACTACTCACCTTGGAACCAGACAAATCTACAAGCTCATGTCTTAGGAGCTCTGGGGTGAATGTGTCTGGCTCCACATTTGCTCAGACAGATTTCCAGCAAACCAGACCCGGGTCGGGCCAATCACAACCGTTTATCTAATTTGGGGGTGGGTTTAATACGATGACTGAGGAGCACCTTATGAGAGCGCCGCTGAGGAATTTTCAGAAACAACCAGGATGGCTGCCGCTGATGTGCCACACGTTGCGTGGCTCTGATGGGTCTATCCAGCCGCATCAAGAGGCCTTTTGGTCCACGGCCGTTGAAAACGAAATTGAACGGAGAGGTCTCAGGCTGCTAAACAACCAAAGTATAATAAAAAAAAGAACTCCTCGTAAGATCAAAGTAGTAGACGTTTATGTGATGTGTACGCGTCACTTGCACAGCGTGGTCGTGTCCATGTTCATGAAGCGGATGTTCATTCTGGATTCAATTTCAAATTCTTTCAGTAGCTAAAAGCAGAACATGTTAGTTAGTAGGATTTATTTGAAGCAGGCGAGTGAAACATTTCCAGTGAATCTGACGGAAGTCCTGTTTTAAAGGAGCCGCCGATAAGATTTAAGGGATATTATTTCAGTATAGTAATATAGAGTAGAAACGGCATATCCAGTTATTAGTGATTGAAATGCGCTAGGCGAATATCTGTTTTGATTTGACTGCGCCTGCCACTGTGAGCCAGTTTCCATTTTAGACCAAGCCCAGCTTTTTTCCGACCAATCAGGGCACCTCTTCCATCAATGTTGAGTTTTCAAATGTTGCCGTTTTCTGCCCACTCTCTCATTTAAACTCTTTAATATTACCTACAGCAGCTTTGATAAAATGAGTACACAAAACCACAAAATCAGACTACTGACCTTATTAAAATGCTCAAATGTGATTCCCTCGTAAAACTCATCCGGTTCCTGTGTGTGTAAAATAAAATAAAAAAAGGTATCAGACAGTAAATCAAAGTGGATGTGGATGGATAGTTGGAATCATACAGTTTAAAACAAGGTCATTGACCATGTGATAGGGCTGGGCGATATGGAAAGATCTGTTAATAAGATAATCATGGGGAATTTTACAAAAGGTCTATAAATATCACAGTATGCTTCAGAGTTTAAAATAACATTCTGAACAGTCCATCTCAGGGTCTTGACATTAAAATATAAACCTTTAAAAGGACAGTACAGGACTTTTGAAATACTATTTTAATCATTTTAAGGGCATCTCTTCTCATCATGATGAACTATGAATGAGACTATAAAAGTAGGTATGACAATTTGTCAGTATCTACCTTTTGTGATGACACAACATACAGCCAATAAATAATCATTTTTTAATGATTGTTCTGCCATGTGACTCATAAATGATGGGCCAGGCCCAACATGTGACTCATAAATGATTGGCCAGCCCTACCATGTGCCCTTGTTTAATTGGCCAGACCTACCATGTGACCCATGGAGATGCTTGCCACCTCAAGCATTGCAGCGTCTGCGATGCCTTTGGCCGTTTCTTTTCCCAGTGCGCCGCTACGAGACAGCAGCTCCTCGACCACCTAGCCAAGCAGACACATGGTTAGCATTGTACGTTAAGAAGTGCTATAGGGAAGATCCAACCATTTCTGACCAATAGGGTTGTCTTGGTTTGGTGGAATCCCTCTTGCCTGTTAATCAAATGTAGTGTGATTAATTACTGAAAAAAACTGTCAAATAGGAGCCGTTTTGTCGTATATCATCAAAATACCTATCTTAAAGGTGTGAAAGTGTTTTAACCTGTGTTATTCCTTTAAATCTAACTTTTAAACCAGACAACAACTGCCCGAAGGTCTGTCACAAGCTGCTGTATATGAGCAGTAAAGCAAGCCCACAGTTGAAAGTATATGGACGTTTTCTAGAAAAAACCAACAAAAGACTCTTGATTTGTAAGAAGTCCAACACAGGAGAGTGAAGAAAGTTGTCGAGTTTTAAAAAATAATCAACGGTTATCCATTTTGAAGTGTATCTGTTGACTTGTTGCCGTTATGCATTGCAGCCAATACAAGCTACTGATACTATGTGCAGAGAGAGACCATCCACGTTGTGATTGACTGTTGTACAGGCAGAGGGGGAGGGTCGGGGTGAGGTTAGAGAGATTGGTTTGCGACCTTGAAGCAGGAGAGAAAATGAATCCCCCCACATGAGGTCCCACGGAGCCACAGATCAATACAGCAACTAGAATCCCCCCCCGGTGTGTGACAACGGCAGAGACCAGTGCTCAGTAGTCCCATCCTGCAGGCGAATAGTAAGAATACAATCGCCCTGATGCAACATTGTTTACATGTGGTGGGGGATTACAACGGAGGTGTAGAGTATGGGCGTGGCTGGGGCTAATCCACCACAGCCGGCCACGCTGCACTGTGTTGTGTTGTAGCCTTACGTGTCTGTACTCCTCGAGGGTGATGGTGCCGTCATTATCCGTATCGTGCATGTTGAACAGAACTGCATAAATTGGGGGTCAGAGAGGCCAGCGTTATGAACGGCACGACGACAAACACAAGGGGGAGAAAACACGAAGGTGGAACAGGCTGGGGGGGGGGGGGGTGTTTAATGGGGTCTTCTAGGGAGAGAGAGGGGTCTCACATCGGAGTTTCTCCATGCGGATGACCTCTTTCTGCTCGTCGTCCAGGCGTATGGATGGCGGTCTGAAGTGGGACATGACCACCAGGAACTCCCCGAAGCCGATCTCATGCACCGTGCCCACGGCGTCAGTCTGCCGGAAGTTTCTACACACGCGGGCACACAGACAGACAGACAGACAGACAGACACACTGGGTTGTTGAGCGTCGGCCAATGCGCACGTTATACGTCATACTCTCCACTGCTGCACGTTTACTATTACACACATTACTGTAATATTTTACTATTGTTTATTCTATAGTATGCTAGCATAAATAGTGTTATAGATGGTAAATACTAAAGGCAGATAGTACAGTACATAGTCATGATTTGAACTACAGCTTAGATGATAAAAGGTATCAGGTATTACAAATTCATTGCTGTACCTCCTGTCAAAGAAAGCCTCTATGATCTGGGATCTGATGGGATTGCAAAGCAGATCTGGAATCGTGTTGAAATCTTCTCTCCTGGTGAACAAAACCCAACAGGATTTAGGGAGTGGTTGTACTAATCATATGCAACTGCTCAGATCTTAAACCGGTTTGTCAATTCAGACAAACTGAAGATCTATTTCAACAAGTAGGCTGTATCAAACAAACACAATGAGAGTCGACAATTGAAATCAGAGGCAACATTAAACAATACAGAATACAGCAGGGCAGTGGGGGTATATAGGTAACCCAACACTGTAGTTCACCTCAGAGTTTCTCCATTGTTGCTCAGTTGCTTGAATCTTTTGTGTAGAATTCCGATCTGTTCGAAGGAAACTAGCAGGGGAGATAAAACACCATCTTAGCAAGGCTGGTACAGAGCATTGCCAATATGGTAAAGTAAACAAAGTCTGATTTGAATGTGAAGAGGAAATTTGCGTAGGCCTACATGCAGGTCATATGTAGGTGTGAGCGTAGTTTCTATGAAAGGAGGTTGGGGCTGCCCATGGAAACTTTTATCAGAGCTAGGCCATTGACCAACATTATCTTTGGCACTTTCGGGTAAAACATGTCGAGGCAAGCGGTACACTCATTAAGATGCCAGTTGAATTGTGTCGAATGCATATGCGTCCTCCCCAGTGGCTTTATCTGTCCAACTTGCGCTTAAATTAAACAAAGCACTCAAAGGTCGGTTCCTCTTAAAGACGTGAAAAGCACCCGCGTCGTTCATGTAGCAGTGCCCTTTTAATCAGCAGGCCTATATAAGTATTTGTACGCATACTCACATCCTGTTTTCTCCGCCAGACCAACGTATTGGGGTTCATCAGGTAAAGAATTTAGAGCCCCCATAATTGAATAAAATAAAATATGTCCCTGAAGTCAGATGTGTGCCAGACTGAAGAAGAAACCCTGGACCGGGTACTTAAAAAAGCCCGGATTAAACAGCGGGGAATCTCCACAACAATGTTGTGTTTCAGTTCGATTTCCTGAAGTCTTCAGTTTCGTATCATACCAGACAACTGTGACATCTGCGTGCGTTGCGCCTCCTCCTACTCTAGTCCGTCTAAATGCGCATCATCTGCAGGTAGCGTCTACTTCCGCAACCTGGTCTCTCCTGTCGCACCAGCGTTGGTCCGACCAGCGTGGACCTGTGGATGCATTATTGATGCGCTACTGTTCATTTATTCATCCAGTGTTGTTTACTTTCAAACGCCAGAGGGCTTTGCAAATGTCGTACTATTTTGTCGACTCTTTCTATTTGTAGACCTACTATCGTTAAAAAATGATAGGCTATTTTTAGAATAAGCAATAGGCCTATTAAGTAGCAGCAATGGTAGTGGTGCAAGGCCTGTGCTGTTAGTATTCGCAGTGGTTGTTATTAGTGTGAGTGTTCGTAATAAGTAGAGGCAGTAGACGATAGCAGTAGGTGTAGGGCTAGTATGTGTTGTAAAGGTGAGCCCAGGGCGTCTGTATCTTCAGACCAAATGTCTAGAGGAAATCTAAAATTAATGTAACTCTTAAATGAATTAGGCTTAACTCAAATTCGACTGGTCCGGTTCAATTCGATAATCCTATCAAATAAAATGTATACACATATATATAGCTTATTAATAACGTTTAATTTTCTGGAATAAATGTTATACTTTCTTTACATATGCGTCACAATCGGTAGCAGGTACAGAATTATTCCAAATGTGCTATACACAATTATAACACATGGTGGCAGCATTTCATAATTTATAAACACTCGTATATCCTTTTTTCGTTTAATATTATTATTATTAGTTATTAGTAGCCTGTTGATAGTAGTTAAATTATTATAAATATTAAAATGGTATATTAGCCTATATAAATAAAAGCGAGTAAGCGTATTAAACCGTATGGCGGCTAAAATACATAGTTGCCGTGGGTACAGGGACAGCTGCGCCTGCTTTACCAGAGTCCCTAGATGTCCACCAGATGGCACTATTGTTTACCACTTTACACTTTAGCGCCATAAAAAAACGGTAAAACTTATATTTTTCTACTGGTGTGACTTAGACCAAATCAATTCTTATTGACCTCTTATTGATCCCAACCCAATGTCATTGCACGTTTTATATTTTCTGCTAGAATTATGGATAAAAAGAACACCCCTCATGTGTAAGCCTGTCTTTATTACTTCTATCCATCAGATCACAAATCATTAAACTAAGTGCCTATTTCGTCTATGCTCTGAGTTATCTATATATAAATCCATATATCTTGTTGAGAGCATCACAAACATTTAAATTGGCACCATTTTTTGGGGTTCAGTATAATCTAAGAATGGTTAATGCTTCTATTATGAATTATTTGCACAGGAGATAACAATTCATTTCACAACCATTGATTGTTTTATCTATCCCTAGTGTGAACAAAAAAAGTGTATATGACAATGTACTACAAGTGCATCTTTAAAATTCACCAGACAAAACTCAGAACGACCTGATCACTTCCCCTAAGCCTTGTTACTGACAATGTTGTTGTTCATTGGCTATGAGCGGACACTAACTGGATTCAAGCTCAAAGTCTGACCGGCATTCCAATGGTACAGTCAGTACAGAATAATTACGCTCACATTACCATACTTCAAGGACCTTTCCCCTTGATTCACTTCTCCCTCAAAGTAGCCTGTATCCCCTGAGCCATGGAGCCACTCCTACGTGCTCAATTACTACTGAGCCCCAAAGTCCGCAGTCTACCTGCAGGCATCCCTGAGCTGAGATCCCCAACACCTCTCTGCTCCTCAACCGCTCATCTGGCATTCAGTGTGAGTCGCTTTGGAAGAACTCTGCTGCTCCTCAATAGATTGCACTGTCGTCAATACCGTACGCCGCAAAATATAGATGGTGGTCTGTGAAAGTATCGAATGGGGATTGTGTCCCTTAGGGGGGGGGAGCGCTGTAAGGACAGCAGCAGAGGGGGTTCAGCATGGACATGGAGAGGTGGGGACCAGGCTCTGGGCTGCTCTGTATTCAGAGGAGGGCTCCTGTTGGGAAAGAGAGACACAGGGGAGAGACAAGGGGAGAGAGCAGGAGAGGGAGAGAGAGAGAGAGACACAGGGAGAGACACGGGGCAGAGAGCAGGAGAGGGGGAGAGACACAGGGAGAGACACAGGGGAGAGAGCAGGAGAGGGGGAGAGAGCGAAGGGGGTAGAGAGAGAGAGAGGAGGAGAGACAAGGGGAGAGAAGGGGAGAGACACAGGGGAGGGAGAGAGGGAGAGGG
>OLKM01000321.1:113055-115555 GCA_900291075.1 Melanogrammus aeglefinus
GGAAGTCCCTCAGGGAACGAAGACACTAGCCTGGCAATCAGACGAATCTCGCAAGCTCTTGTTTCATTTGCTCTGCAGAAAAGGTCAGGCTCCCCTCCCACACAAAAAGATTTCTGCCCGGTACGTAGTAGGCCGACCAATCACAGCCATTTATCCAACAAGAGGCGGGATAAATACCATGGAGGTGCAGAGGAGTGACAACAAACAAACAACAGCAAGAATAATACAATAAAGCTAAATATGGCTGCTGTTGAAGTAGAGCGGTCTGTTGATTCCACTATAGACAAATTCAACGAACCGAACGGTATATTTTCACTGAAAGAAGATCAAACGACTGCCCTTAAAGCATATGTTGAGAAGAAAGATTGATTTTTTTCATCGCTCAAGGCTGCGTCATCTGTTTCGTTACTATCGAAACCTATCGTATGATAGATTGTTGGTTGTATCCAATGGCATCCTGAGGCATTTTGGTCTGCCCCCGTTTGTGACACCCTTTGGAAATTGAAAATGAATAGAGAGGTTCCACACTATTTGCAGTTTGCAATTCGTAGCAAGCCAAGGCTTCGACACAAAATGAACATTCACAATAAATGTTCATGTCTGATGGATTTGGCCGTTCCCTGAAATAACAGCTGAACTGTCAGTAAACAGCAAAAACATAATCCAAGTCATACAACTTCAAAGATCTGACCCATTTATGACATTATGAAGTGTGAAATCAAAGCCCATACTGTGGCATCGAACTGCAGCTGGCTTACCGGTATACCAGTTTCATAATCATTACAGCAATTGAGTGCATACCACTGTCGAAGGAGAATGAATGCAAGCGAGGACCGATGTATGAAGAACTTCAAAATTTCTCATCCCTTGTTGAGGAAAAAAAAAAAGGAATACAATTCAAAATTACAGCCAGCCGACCATGATATGATATCAGACCTGCAGGACTGTAAGACGAGCAGAAAGTTAAAGGAGCAGCGCTATGATAATGTGGACATTTGATCTGGGCTGGGGATCGCCGATAGATCTGGATTATAGAGAGAGAGACTAAGAGAGAGAGACAGAGAGCGGGAGAGAGAGAGAGAGAGAGAGAGAGAGAGAGAGAGAGAGAGAGAGAGAGAGAGAGAGAGAGAGAGAGAGAGAGAGAGAGAGAGAGAGAGAGAGAGAGAGAGAGAGAGAGAGAGAGAGAGAGAAGAGAGAGAGAGAGAGAGAGAGAGAGAGAGAGAGAGAGAGCAGAGAGAGAGAGCAGAGAGAGAGAGAGAGAGAGAGAGAGAAGAGAGAGAGAGAGCAGAGAAAGAGAGAGAGAGAGAGAGAGAGAGAGACAGAGAGAGAGAGAGAGAGAGAGAGAGAGAGAGAGAGAGAGAGAGAGAGAGAGAGAGAGAGAGAGAGAGAGAGAGAGAGAGAGAGAGAGAGAGAGAGAAAGAGAGAGAGCAAGAGAAAGAGAGAGAGAGAGAGACAGAGAGCAAGAGAAAGAGAGAGAGAGATGGAGAGAGAGCAAGAGAAAGAGAGAGAGAAAGAGAGAGAGCAAGAGAGAGAGAGAGGGAGAGCGAGCAAGAGAAAGAGAGCGGGAGAGAGAAAGCGCGCGAGAGAGAGAGGGAGAGCGAGCAAGAGAAAGAGAGCGGGAGAGAGAAAGTGCGAGAGAGAGAGAGAGAGAGAGAGAGAGAGAGAGAGAGAGAGAGAGAGAGAGAGAGAGAGAGAGAGAGAGAGAGAGAAAGAAGGCGAGAGAAAGATAGACAAAGAGGGAGAATGAGAGAAAGACAGGGAGAAAAGAGAGGGAAAGAGGACGGCGAAAGAGAGAAAGAGAGAGAGGGGGGGTAGATGCTCGGATTCTGGTATTCCTTTCCAATGATTCAGTGTTGGGAGAGCATGAGGGAGGGTAGGCAATCTGATAAGAAAGGAGCACTAAGGCATGGCCGGATGATTACAGATAAAAAAAAAACATTTTACACAAACAAATATGAATACGTATAAAGCATGCACTGATAGAAAGTGGTTATTTGCGTGTCTGCAGATAAATAAGCAGGGACATTTTGTTTGGCCGCCGTAAACAGATATTTGCTCATAGGCCAGTGTTAGATTTGTGAATAATAAATATAGCCTAGCGCATGATAAGAATAAAATATCGGCACAGAAAAGAAAATGTGCCAAAAATAAATTGTTCATCTGTTTATTCGGCCTGGCTTGATTCTCAGCCTGTCAATCTACGATGTTTACATTATACTGCACATTTTAAACGTCCAATCTCTATCTACTCCAAGTTTATGCAGCGGTCACGTACCTCTGACTGACCCGGCAGGGATGGGCGTCTTGAATGAATGCAGGGCGGTAGAACCTGGTGTCTGGCCCTCGTCTCGTCAAATAGGGTGCAGTCCCGGCAGCCCAACCGCCCCACTGACAGGACGGAGCTCTGAGATGTGTCTTTAATCATCACTGATCGGTGGCTACCGCTGGAGTGGTGAGGAAGACACACTGAAGCATTAAACATTGAACAGGACAGAGGAAA
>OLKM01000321.1:118055-213055 GCA_900291075.1 Melanogrammus aeglefinus
TGGAGGTCTGTAAGACACTGATTGCAATTGTTACCGTCATCATCATCATCCATTATTACAGCTTTGGATAGTCCACATTCCCCTTCGTCCATGTCAGTGTATCCAACTGTATGAACTTGGTGTGAACACTGCTTGAGCTATAAAACAGTGCATTATGTCATTTGACTATCATTGATAAATCCGCCAGGGGGCTGTCTCCTGGCTGGGGGGCATTTGCCCCTCGTGTGAGTAGAATACAAAATGCCCACCAGGACTGGCCCCTCTGAGACCCTATCATGGGAGGGACACCCAGCTAAATGAATCACAAGCCGTTCATTAGGTGTCGTCTTAGCAATTCAGAATGTTATAACCACATAAAAGATGAAGCAAAGATTTGATTAGGTGGGGTGGGATTTAATGCCTAGCTAAACAAAGGGAGTGAGTGACCTTGTGATGGAGTTGGTTGTCTGTTGAGGGGATTTGTGGTTCACACACGTGGGGATTGGTGTTACTCTTGCACTGTAGGAAAAACACAGAACAGAATTGTTTTGGAAGTCATTGACTTTGAGAAGTTGGTACTTTATCCTGCGGCACAATTCGGGTTTTTTTTCACAAAACTACAATGGTACTTGAGAATGTATTCATAGTTACTGTATAATGTCTTCCTCAAGAGTTTGGCTGAGTAAGCACCATTTTGGGGTGAAATAATGACACAATATGCACTGAAGATGATGGAAAGGGATCTAGAGATAAAGAAGAATGTAAACAAAGGCTTAGCCATGTAACTGAAGGTAGATAGCTGAATGCCAAGGTGTCAAATCAGAGGCCCCTGGAGGCAGGTGTTCTCCCAGGATTAAAGAGAACACGCTATCAACAGATTTTACAAAGGCTCACAAAGCAAGGCCTCAGCAGGGAGAATCAAAGAGCACGCCTTGTACTCATGTATTAAAGACAGACAGGCAGATATATCACTCGAACACACAGAAGCAGACCGTATTTGACGAGGAGAACGACTTTGTTAAGCCAATTTATCTATTGAGAACTGGAGGAGGTGAGAAACAACAGCGGAACAATATAGCGACAACGACATCACTAAGTCAAACTCATTCTTATGCAGTTACCGTTCGAGATGCAAGTCTCAACATATCAAATATGCATCCTCCCTGCATATATTAATATTAAGGAGTCACGCTACAACTAGTTTGTCACAAAGTGGGAGGCTTATTCGATTTTTATATTTGATATCCCTTCCATTTATGACATCAGGAATGGAAGTGTCCTTCCACACAAGGTTAGGTTAACCCTGGCCTATTAGGATGGAGACTAAGGAGGAGATCCCAACACCATGTTTGGAACCTCACAATGCGCATGCCCACAAACGACCACATCTTAACGACCTCACGAAGGGTGGTTATATAGAGGCACTTTAAAAAGAGGGTTCTGTTTTCCATTACAGGGTGCAGCATTCCATTCTGCGATCGATATGATAACACAATCCTCCACTTGGTTCACGATTCCCCCTGAAATCTTTATGACATCAGCAAAGAATCAAGGGTATGATTTAAGACTCATGCGAAGCTGTAATCAGCCGCTGTCTAGAAAATGGTATACGCATTTTGTATATTGTACTTGTACTTTACTGTACTTTACTCAAGTATTATTTTTGGGGACTACTCATGACTTTACTCAAGTAAATTTCAGAGGCAAATATTGTACTCTTTACTCATCACATTTCTATCCATAACCGTGAGTACCCGTTACTTCTTCTAAAAAATAAAAAATCTCGGAAACCCTCAATTTTTTGTTTTTTCCTCTCAAATGTGATTGGATTGTGCAGGCGCCACTGATTGGGACAGCCTTAAGCCTATCAGCAATCACCTTTGCTTTCCGCCAAAGTCAACTCCATGGTCAGATTTAGATGAGAGACGAAACCAGGACGCAGCAGGTCCATCCCGGGAATGTGCCAACCCATGGCCCCACCTCGCCAGACTATTTAAATTTTCTGAACAAGTTAATGAGTTTTCGCTTCAAGTGTTTGCTGTGTTTGCCAAAAGAGAACTTCATCACCGCCTACAAAAATTCATCCTCCAACTTTCAAGGTACGTACAGTACATTGTAATAAACTTCCTTGCATTTCTAAGCTAGATTCTAGCTACAGACTCTTGCCTTCTTTGCTGGTTTAGATTTGATGATTGATGAAAAAACAGAGAAACTCATATACAATTGTTAACTGAATTTTCTTTTCTGATATTACATATTTATGTAAGCTGAGCATTTGTTTTTATGTTCTTGAGTATACTGTTATACTTTATACTATTGTGCTATTGCCTTGTGGGCAAGTGAGAAATGTTAAATAAAGCAACATGGTAAAAAGATGAAAATGACTTGATTTTACTTTCAATTCCTTTTACATTCTCCAAGGTATTAACATTTTTCATAACTCCATGTAGGACGTTTCTATACATAAATGTAAGCACTGTGGCAGTAGTCATGCAATATTTAGAAAATGTATTCTTGTACTCTTGATACTCATGTACTTTTAAAAACAAGTACTTCAGTACTTTTACTTAAGTAGACATCTGACTGTAGTACTTTTACTTGTACTTGAGTAAAATTTAGCAAGGGGTATCTGTACTTTTACTCAAGTAAGGAAGCTGTGTACTCTGTCCACCTCTGATTTTTAATTCAAAAAGCCCTTTCGTTTGTGACAGCTGAAAGACCACGAGCTGATGCTTTCCAAACAATTGCACATTTGTCCGTTCCCGGGCAGACGCTGTCAAATATCGCCCACTAATTTGTTGTAACACCAGTTGTTTTTGGTTTGAGTCACAATCATCATGTTCCTCTCTCCTCTCTAACGAAGCGGCTCCCTCCTCGCAGCCGTCCTTAATGAGTGCGGCGTCTGCGAATGGCGCAGGAGTAATGGTTCATGAAAAGCGCCTTTCACTCTGTCAGCTGGGGAGACGAACTTCAGATCAAATCTGCAAACCCAATTTACACTTCAAAGGAGAACCCTCCTTTTAATTTCCATGAAATTGGGTGTGCATGAGACGGTGAGTCGGAATAAAAATAATTGATGGGGGTGGGGGTGGATATGACCACCGCACACTACACAGGGGAAATCGCCTTGGTGATTTGTGATGGATTTACTTTGTCTCTTGGGGTTTACTCATGATCTAACATTACGCTCTGTGGCAGGTCCGAATAACCTACAGCTTAACTGGTAAATATTTTTAATGTAACATAAATCATCGTTCACCCTCGCCTTCAGCAGCTCGGTCTGCAGTGTGAGAAAAACCACTCTTCTTGCTTCAAGGTGTTGCATTGTTCACTATCCTCTGTTGTGTTGCTCAGGAATTTACCTGCAACAATTCCACACCTAATTATGTGTCTAGACATGGCGTCTCCTCCCAGACTGTCCATCATTTGCTACGTCTTCAGACTTTGTAATTTCTATGGGCAAGAAATTCACTGGATATTTAAAAGCTGATTCAACCTGTTGCATTACCAATGCGGCGATGGAAATACAATTTGATTAATCACGCATCACCCCACTGTCTTCCACATGAGAACCAACTTGAAAGATGGACGGAAACTATCAGCTGCGCCAAACCTAGAATCCCGGCACTAATAGCAAAACATTGACGAGAACAGTGCACCATGTAATCTTGCCCAAGGCTGGCCATTGTCCTAATCCTTATTTTGTGAGTTTCTGTTATGTCACGCTTTTGCTTTGAAGGGTCAGCGAGTTAACAGGTTAAAAGGGGAAATTGTCTGACCCTGGAAAGGGGCCAAGCTTTACAACGTCAGCCTCAGTCCTGGCCCTTCCTACTCCCTGACTAGTCGACTCACCCCTATTAACCACAGTGCTGGTTCCATCGCCTCTACTAAACGCAGTCAGCCCCATAAACAACACACCCATCTAGACAGAGAACCGTGTGGAATCTCAAGTTGCCCGCACAACGTATAGTCAAGTATACATTGACCAAAACCATGATGCAAAATGGGTAATTGACCAACCAACGTTAAACAGTGTTAATGCTGTGAACAAAGTATATGAATGAAGTAGAAAAACACAAACAAAGCATACGAAGACCGAGCAAGGACAGACGCTATAAATACAGTATACTGTATATATTTGGTGGATGGACCCATTTGACAGCGGTGTCAAAAGGTGTAGCATATCACACTAATTATAGGGTCTGCTCCATGAAGTTAAAACTAGTGTGTAGGCCCATCTTCGCCAGGAAGGTGGTCTTGACCCACATAGAGCAATCATACCTGATGGGGCTAAACAGCACTTTAAACTAGTGTTTTCTCTATGAACTTACAATCACATCCTCTTTCTGCTTTAATCAATTAAATATGACCTTTTTCCTCAGTCGAGTATGATAAATATAATATAATCATGAAATAATCAGAAAATTGTCGGCTTAGTGGGACAAACAGTTTTACATTGCACTTTTTGCCAAGCCATATCATGTATCAAACAAACAGCAGGTTCTCACTCAACACCACAAACTGAAGACTGTGCAGTCCAAGTGTTCACATTCATTAACACTCTCATTATTAAACATTGGGAAGGGGCCATATCCATGAATATATAGTAATACATTGATGATGGCAACTCAAGCACCCTTCTACATATAAGTTGATACACACCACTGTAAGCGGTGTTGGGATTTATTTTGTGATTTATTTTTTCTTTAAGAAAAATCGATTATCTTCTTCTGCAAATTGCAGCAGAATTATAGACAAAAATGATATTGAACCCAGAAAATGTTAAACCCAGCAATGTCGGTGAGACGGTTTGTCTTTACGTCCCCATACCGGTAAGGCACAATGAACCCTGTTCAGCACAGCTTACTGAGGAGCAGAGATAAGAAGCAGGGAGGAGCCCAGATAGGGAGCTCCCGAACACAAAGACCCGTGGGACTGAAAAGGGGAGTCTGGGCTTTGCTCTGCTGCCCCCCGTCAAAACAGGCCCAGAGACCTCCTGTACATGGAGACCTTCAGTTGGTTTCTTAGCAAGGGTTTTACTGTTTTAGTTGCTTGCATGTTTGGTTTTAGCCCAGTGCAGCATTTTTAGATTGTTCAAGGGAATATTGCTTGATTAGTCAAATGAATTATGAGGATTATGATGATGATTCATCTTTTTTTAATATATTTTTGGATTATTATAATTCATTAATGAACCATTTAAACTACATAGGCCTATTTCCTCGTGGTTAATTCAGACTTTTGGATGGACTATCAATGCAATTTTATCTCACAATCTATCCTCATCCTGTATAAATTCAGATGTTGTGCATGAATTAATTGATAATTATTCACTGATGAGCTGCTCAAATACAAGCTAGATTAGTTTTATAATTATGATAAACATCATATATCATAAATGTCATAAAAATCTCCTAACCCACATCCAATTTCATATTGATTGAAAGCATTGTTGTTACAGTAGGCCTACATTAATGTTTGGTTCTGTTTTTAGTAAGGCTGGATGCTGTGCATGTCAACTAGACATTTTAGAATCCATCGGCGGTCATGGCATCCTTCTACGTGTCAACGTTTGCTCGCTTTCTCTAATTACCATAATTATCTTAATGTTGTGTATTGTCTTGGGTAATTACACGATTGTGATGTTTTTAAATGCACGCTGTTACTGTAATTGTGTTTGCAAGACAGGCTGTGAAGGCTCATTAGGTAACGCCAACTTCCTATGTCCCTGTGTGTGGCGCATAGCACAAGGCATCGACGTCGTCACGTAGCAATGAAATAATCACGTTTTAATCAGAGACGATTAGCTCAACAAGGAGTGGTGCGCCGTTAGCAGGCGTCGTGTCATTTAACATTGAACTATTATAAGACGTTTCGAGTGTCTGCCTGAATCGTAAACGTGGACGTACGTCTTTATTGTAGCCGTGGTTGTATACGTTTGTGTTTATGTTGGCTTTGTTTATGTGTTGAAGAAGTTGACAGGTAGTTGGCACGACGACATCTTCTGTTGAATCATCGACTTAACACTGCAATCGTTGATTCTGTGGCGGAAAACGAATCCTCTGTGAGGAAAAAGAAAGATACGGCTCCATTACTCTCGGCCACAAGAACTGTAAAATTGGTCACAGGAATGGTATTGATTTGCCCCTCAGCTGTGTTGTGCCTCGACTGTTAACACCGCTTTTGAATTGCTTCCATTCAGTGGTTTGCTCATTCCTGGCAGCAGAGTACACGGTGTGTACCCAGACAAACTCTGGCAATATATGTCAGGCTCATTATATATACATGTCAGATTTGCATTTTGTTATCTTAAAATAACAAAAATGCAAATCTCGACCTCCTTCAAACCATCAAATCAAAATAAGCACATTCCTGGGAGAGGAAAAGGGAAATGCAGCATAAATGCAATCTCGGCTGTAAAAAACAAAACGAATGCATACAAATCACTTAAGGAGGCATATTTAGGACAAGGAGAGAAGGACCATAATAAATACAACTTATAGAATGGCTATGAGACTAGGCCAGGCAGGACAATTCAAAGGAAGTCTTTTTTTTTTGATTTGCCTGAGACTGAAGAAGCTCTTTATGGACAACGTCTCATGAGGTGAGACCACTGAGGTGTCACATTATACATCAACCTTATCGCCTTGAATTTCTGAACAATCCCACACAATGTTCACACGGCCACCATCTGCAGAGATTTGGGCAAGCTGCAAAATATCACTTGACTTTCTTCGCACTCCGCAATCATGTCATTTAGTTCTTGCGACCTAGCAAAAATGTATCCTACCCGCTTTAACATGCCCAACAAGGAATGGCGTGACAGCAGTATAAAGTGTGCAGGACTCAAATTGAGCCTAGGCAAACAAACATGTACTGAGAAAGGTCCCCTTGCCGCAATCCAGAAGGTTCCTTCACGGTCATCTCCTCCTGGCCTGCAGAGTGATGGACCAGGAGGGGCGGAAGCGGACAGGACGGTCAATGCGACCGCGGGAGCGTGTGCAGACAATGACTGATTTCCCGGAAAATGCCGGCCAACATAATGCATTACTACTACATAATTGACTTTAGTGCTTAACAAGATTTTCAAGGGCCAGCAATTGAGTCCCAAGGTCAACGTTTGTGTAGGCTAGGGTTCATGTCTGGAACCATCAAGGGTAGATATAAGGAAGTAAGCAAGGCGTAGAAAATAATTCCATCATCCGTGACCTTGCATACGGCGGCGTCGGAGAACCAGCGACCATACCCCTCCCCACCCCCTAGCACTCGCTTTGCAGACCCCCTTATTTAATAACAACCGTTATCTCGGATGTCCGGCGTTACTATCGTCCCTTATGCTTAGAAAAATCCATGTTCTCCTCTCCTGAGGATCCGAACGAAGGGAAATATAATAAACAAATGAAATGGTTTTGAAATCATCTTTGTATCTGGTTTCCTTCTACTGGATTCACCTTGTGGTAAATTGTGCTCCTGGGGGTGTGAAGATGCTCCACGGCTAAATGAGACAGCCAGCTGTCTCCGGACAGGTGACGGGGGATTTCATGTCAGTAGCCATCCAGCATCTTTCTGTCTTTCTTTTATGTCTCCCAGTTTGATTGATGGTCACATGACCGGTGTTTGGTGAACTCAAAGTCAGCCCACTGCCCTGTCACATGTCTGTGGTCAATGGCCCTCTTCAAAGCTCTGCTGACAGAATGGACAGCAGAAGTTAGCTGCATGGCTAAGCTGACAGGAGCCCTGCGACGCACACAGGCACACACACACACACACACACAGACACACACACACACACACACACACACACAGGCATGCTTGCATACACACAATAGCCCCCCCCCACACACACACACACACACACACACACACACACAACACACACACACACACACACACACACACACACACACACACACACACACACACACACACACACACACACACACACACACACACACACACATAACACCCACTCAGGATCAAAAGAAACGAAATTCCCATCTTTTATCATTTATATAATGCTTTGAATTATGTCCTTGTTACTTTTATTGTATCTGGAGATTTGTGAATGAATTAAAGTATAAATTGAAAAAAGACATAGAAAGCACTTACAGTTCAACCCTAAGCCGTGTAACTTTGAATGTGTGATTGTTGATTCTGATCAATCAAACAAATTAAATTTATACAAAAATATATTTGTTTCTTAGAAAAGGGTAGGCCTACTTGGCTGTGACTCGACTCGACTTTAAAAAAAAAGAAAAGCAACTCCAAAAAAGGGTATTGAATATTTCAGACATTGCTCGTGGTGTTTGGAGGGGATTGGCTGAAGCACAGTGAGAAGACCACCACTGGCTGCCACTGAAACCTGTCAGCACGTCTCAGAGAGAAGCCTAGAACCTGCCAGACACACTTGGCCTGAGTCCTCCATGTCCCCGTCCTCAGCACAACCTGTTGCACTCACATTGCCCCCCAGAGCTGCACAACAGTAGAAGCCCAGTGGAAGTGGTGCGGGAGTGGACGTCTTTCCTCAAAACCTATCCGTTGCCAGGTAACCGTGCGATAAGAACTACACAGAAGAAATGGACGATGTATTTGGTCTACTTATCTCTTATGCTATTCAATTGGAGGCAAACACACTGCAAGTTACATACACACGCAAGGGGCGAGCCGCGATACAGATTATACAAAGAATAATGTATAGAGGATTTGATGGAAACTACCATGACAAAAATGTCACTACAGCCATACAGGGAAAAATATTGACATCAGAATGACGGAAATGTAGATAATGTTGATAATAATGCTGATAATGTCCCAGAGAGATAGAATGGGACATTATCAATATTGACCCTTATTTATTAACTGTATTGGCAACAATTCTCTGAAAATACACCCACTGCAACTGATCTCGCAATTGTAGAAAGCGTATGGGCCTACGCCAGTTCAATCATGTTTGTCGACTTGATCAAAGTGTTCCTTCATTATTTTTGACACCAGCACTGAGATTGCGACACACATGCCAGCCCTTCACATGAAACATGAACACATCGAAAACGTGCCATATGCTAAATAAAACAGATCAATCTCTGTGGACGATGAGACTGACGGGACCTTAAAGTCTGTCGTGCACACGTGACGTGCATGTGTGACATGCACCACCACGCACACACAGAACTCATTACGGACAGAAGCTGTCACTCGCTGAACAGGAAAAGTGGGGAATCTTTCGCTTCGAAAACACCTACTGCATCTCTCGAACATAAAATTGTTTCAGTAGAACTTGTCGCTTGATTAGTGTGGCTGCACACGTTTCCGCAACCATTCTGTAGCTTAATCGGGGGGGGGGGGGGGGGGGGGGGGCAATTAGGCCATTGCAGATCCTCATTAGTCCAAATGCCTGTGGGTGCAACAATTGATGTCCTAGTTATATTTTAATACATCACTTAAACGCACGATGACATCAATATTTGATAAGACCCCCGTTCCCCTCCCTCTCTCTGTGGCGGCGTGCCCGCTCCTCGTCGGAGACGCGGGAGCAGAAATGAATTACATCGCCATTAGTCAGGAAGATTCATGAAGGAACGGGAATTCACGGGAATGTCTAATTATGATGCAATGGAATTGTCTGTGTGACAGGCCGCACGGAAGCTCGCCATCTGGAGGGCTCTGGGGCGTTCAGTGAACCAGTCCCCCGTCACAGGCTCGGGTAAAGGGAAGTGGCGAAATAAAGTAGCAACTGGTAAAGCACGGATTGCCACATTAGCATAACTCGATAACGCGTTAAACTGCCGGATACGGCTGTGTAAATAGTTAGCACTATAGGGATGCATTTAGGATTCGAGAGTACAGCGCTGAGGGCTATGTTCAATAGGCTATTTGATGTTGTTGGGGACCAACATCCACCAGCGATTCTTCAGATTCTTGAACATTTCCCGATAGATATCCGTGTAACTTCCTCCCTTGGTGGTTCTCGTTTCACCTTGCATCTCATTTGATCAATTGTTTTATGAATAATGTTTTGCACACACACACACACACACACACACACACACACACACACACACACACACACACACACACACACACACACACACACACACACACACACACACACACACACACACACACACACAGGCTCCTCCAGATGAATCCTATTTGTGAACAAAAGGTCTAGTGCCCAAGTTTATCCTCTTCGCCGTCTTTCTCAATAGGCCTACATGACTGGAGTCACAATAAACAGAAATAAAAAAAAACATGGATGCAGAAACTTTTGAAACGCCTCCCACCAGCCTCCCAGAGCCGCCCCATTTTCTTGTGTTCTGACACTACCGCGGTCGGATAGGCTTTTATAAATGACACTTCTGCTACAGAAGTGTTGTCGTGAAGGGCAACACAGGTGGCGATGGAGATACGGAGAGACCTGGCCTTTATGTGGAGCCACTCAGGTGTCATAGTAAAAAGAGGAATTCAGATTAATTCCTCTGATAGTAGAGTGCGCTCTAAGAACGGTGATTCAAGAGATGGAAGGAGCCTTGAACTACAGAACATTGCCCGGGGACGTCTAAACACGTTTATTTATTTTACTTTGGTTTCGAAATGTTGATTTTCTTTTTCTTCTTTCTTTTTTTCTAAATTTTTAATTGGAATGTTGCATCTTGGCTAATTCTGGCAATTAAATAGTGTGTGTATTTTTAAATTTCTACTCTCCTTTCTCTCAAATAAACAAACAAGCTAACATACAGGAGGAATCTTACAGGAGAGCCGCTAACATAATGGAAGAGGCTAACATACAGGTGGAGGCTAATATACGTAAGAACGCTAATGGAGGAGGCTAAAGGGTAAATAACATACAGAAGGAAGCCAACATACAGGAGTAGAACAAACATAAAGGAGGTGGCTAACATACAGGAATGCAACTAACATACGGGAGGTGGCTAACATGCAGGAATGCAACTGACATAAAGGAGGAGGCTAACTTACAGGAAGAGGCTAATTTACAGGATGCTAAAATACAGGAGCAAGCTAACATAAAGGAGGAGGCAAACATAAAGGAGGAAGCTAACATACAGGAGGAAGCTAACAGACAGGAGGAGGCTCAAACGAGGAGAGACTGATATCTGACCTGAGCTCAAAGCCAAGTGCCCTCTATGGGTCCCAGAGCCTTAATTATTTCACGTGTTTGTTTGCATGTCTGAGAGAGGCCAGTAGAGTGCTGCTTCTCCATCACAGGGAGAGAGAGAGAGAGAGAGAGAGAGAGAGAGAGAGAGAGAGAGAGAGAGAGAGAGAGAGAGAGAGAGAGAGAGAGAGAGAGAGAGAGAGAGAGAGAGAGAGAAGAGAGAGAGAAGAGAGAGAGACGAGAGAGAGAGAGAGAGAGAGAGAGAGAGAGAGAGAGAGAGAGAGAGAGAGAGAGAGATGAAGGGTGATGATAACCTATCTCATGTGAAGGCATGCCACATATGAGGGCCTTCTCTCAGCTCCTCATTGCTATGCAGCATGGTTGAGGAGGGTGGATATTTAAGCATCGAGGGTCAATGCCCATGTTGAGCATGTGGCATGTCAAGCTCAAGGACCAACTGTTGCATCATCGGAAGTTGTTTATTTGTCAATGCAAATAGACAGTGGTTTATTCTATTTGGTTAATTAACTAATATTTTACAATAATAATTTGTGGCTCGGAAATTATGGAGAGATTTTGCCAAAATGTAACGAGTAATAAATAATCAAGCATTATTTACTTTTGAATGATCTTGTCGAAATGACTCGCTTGGTACAATATACGATACAAAATCATGTAAGTACGATTTCATATTGTTTGATTTTGGAAATATTTAACAATCACGTCCCTGATTGTGAATTGTCTAAAATGCTAAAGACAGTTACAATGACTGGCTGGGCCGAGTGTGACAAGAAAAAATTATTTTATAATAAAAGTCCTTAGAAATTGTCTATGCATGTCTTACACTCAATCACGTTTGGCAATCAGACATGCCTGAAGGGTTTTAATGTGCTGCAGTGGGAGGAAGATAACAGCCTGTTTGCATGTAATCTGTGGACGGCTCACTACAACAAAACAAGAGGCACACAAATTATTACAATATCCCTTCTGAGCGGTAATATATTATTTTGAATAATCATTGCGTTCCCAAATTTCCTCGCCTTTTCTTCTTCTACTAATTAATTTGGCTTCTTTTGTGCGGGATCTTACAGGTTGTTACCCAATTACACCGCTGAGTGATGCATGGGCTCATTTCCCATGGAAGACATATTAAAACTTTTTATTGGTCAATTTCTGACATAATTCAAACCAAAGTATCGTGAAAGGCATATAAAGGCAGCGACATTTGCTCTTGTAATTAAAAAGGGTTTTGATGATGCAGATATTGGAGCATTGGGCTTGACATATGCCTTGAGTCATGTTGTGTTTGGATGTTGGCACTGTAATTGAAAACAGTTACCTACCATAGCAGTTGGTCAGAAACCAAAAGCTGTTTGCCTTTGGTCTAGTAATTCCTTCTTTGTGGTTTAGCAAGAGTGGATTTTCCACTCTTGCTAAACAAAAAGTTTGTGAGGATTTATGAATCGGAAGGTTTACTTATAAAGGAATTTATAAGTAAAGCTTTTAGTTTTGTTTTCCTTGACGAGGGATTAAATGTATTTTAGCAAAAGAAAAACAACCAAAACCCGACTGAAATCGATTTGTGTGCAGTATAAAGAACATTGAAAAGCTAGGAAAATGAAAATTGAGAAGAAATAACTGTAATGGTGTTGCAGTATACAGATGCCAGATCGGGCAACATTTGGCTTTGTGTTGCCAGGACGGGCCAACATGCGTGGTGCACAGTGACAGCTGCTGCAAGATACAGTGCGTCATTATGTATGCCCCCTAATCCTGCGAATATAAAATCAATACCAAACAGGTATTTAAATCGACATTATATTCCCTATATGCATGAGATTTTCTCATTTCCTCCTGTGTAATACACTGCGGGGTTATCCATGCAAATCCTTTTCATGGACAGGGGAAGTCAGAGTGGTAAGAAACCGATAGTACCGCAATTACAAGTCGGATCACACTGCCTTCTAAAAGCAGAAGTTCTGATCCAATGACGAGGGTGCACACGTGGGCTGAGAGGCACCACATCAAAGCGTGGCCCTTTTGTTAAACCTGCATTGGATAAAGAAGGGGCCATTGATTCTTCGGTTCTTTGGGAAATGTGTCATCACAAAATGGTGCACATTCCGGAGGACACATCTGTGCGGTAGGGATTCGCCTCCCCCCCCTTTCCCTCCGCGCCAACCCTTTATGCTTACTTCCTATGATGGATGCCTTGCTTTGGTTTTGGTTGTTTACCCACGATATTTATGTTGGCAGGGCTGTCGAATATTGACAAGGGTATGTAGTGGACATGCTATTACCCATGTGTCAGACTGACTTGGATGCATAAACTATATTGCTATTCCAGTCTCCTAAACTTCTATTTTGCCCTGTGGTTTTCCTCCTCTCCGAAACACATCCAAATAGAGAATAAATCATTTTACAGCGCCGAACCCGTGGCAATATACAGTTAGTAAAAGAGATGATATGTCAGATCCAGACATTAACTGTAAGGAGTCTTTAAATGCAATCATATTTTATTGTAATACAGAACAATATAACTGAACCAAAAGCCATACTGGGCTATTATAACCAAATGATATCCAGTTAGGAATGTTCTAAATATTCATTGTTAAGGATTTTCCTGTAGAGGAAGACAACGAAGCTGTCTATGATTGGTTCTGAGCTGCTTCTAAAACCCTCTCTCTGGGTTCCTGAAGGAGTCGTCCTCATTTCTGTTCTCAGCGCCTACAGCGGGGCTTCAGCTGATATCCGCCTTCTCGACGGCAGCAGGTTTAAAAAACAAACGCAATCCATGCTGCAGTAACAGTCATTGTGTGTAGCTGCACTGGCGTGGGGGAGGAAAACGTCCCAACCATCACCAGCACCTTTAGCCATAAAGACATTACGGCAGATTAGGACCGGTCTTTTAATCCGAACCAGAAGCATGATCCCCTGGGGTTAAAGAAATGCATTCCAATCTAGAGTAGGAATATAACAACTGAAAGTTAAGAAATAAGATATGTCCGAGTGGTCAAAATACTACAATATATAAAAATGGTATGCTATATATCATACATAAGTGTACATATTAAAAAACATTCCTCTTGATTGTGACAATTAGACGAAGAAATTAATTGCTTAATCACATTAGTCAGAGTTATGGCGTTATATCATGTTTTTTGCATGTTCTAGTCTCTCTCTTTCCCTCTCCCTCTCTCTCTCCCTTTCTCGCTCTCTCTCCCTTTCTCTCTCTTTCTCCCTTTCCCTCTCCCTTTCTCTCTCCCTTTCCCTCTCCCTCTCTCTTTCCCTTTCCCGCTCTCTTTCCCTCTCTCTCTCCCTTTCTCTCTCTCTCTCCCTTTCCCTCTCTCTCTCCCTTTCCCTCTCTCTTTCCCTCTCTCTCTCCCTTTCCCTCTCTCTCTCCCGCTCTCTCTCCCTTTCCATCTCCCTCTCCCTTTCTCTCTCTCTCTCTTTCTCCCTTTCCATCTCCCTTTCCACTTCCCACTCCATCTCCCTTTCCACCTCCCTCTCCCTTTCCCACTCCCTCTCCCTCTCTCGCTCGCTACCTCTCCATCTGGGTTCCGGAATCAGGGGGAGACGTGCTCTCTCCTCATCCTCTGCCCCCCTCTCCTCATCATAGTCAGTCTCTGTCTTCAGCACCGGGGTTTTGGTTAATTTCCGCCTTTTCGGTAGCTTTTCTAGGGGGGGAAAAAGAACACAACAGACATAAGAGAGACGGCTCTTTATGGGCAACACGTTAATCACAAACAAGGAAACGTTTGTACCTGGTTGATCGTTAGACGCAGATTCGCCCCGTGTACTGCTGGCGTCGGTGTCCGACAGGGGACCGCTCTCAACGGAGGGATCGGCACAGAGGCTGGACTCTCCCCAGATCGCCTGACACAAGTCGAAATACGTCCAGTCCAACCGTCCTCTACCCGTCTTGCCATTATAGTTGTTGACCTGGTGAAATTTTCTGCGCAAATTCTTGAGTTTGCTCATCACCTGCGCCTTGGTTCGAGAATAGCCCCGTTCGCGATGCATTCTGGCAAGCTTCTCCAACACGGGACCGTCCTTCACCGTCCCTGTAATGTGACGGTGGATCTCGTCCAATGCTCGGAGGGCGAGGAGCTCCCGGACCTCGAAATCACCCCAATTTCCCGTCATTTTGGACACTATCATTAGATGCTTTATTTACTTGTCTCTTTTTCTTGAGTTGTTTTTAAATCCCCCCTTGGCGGGTCGCACACATAACACGTCATCAGAACGGAGGCGTCGTTTCGGCTTTGTTCTGCCTCCGCTGCCGTAACATTCCCGGATTGAACAGGCTATGTGACGTTTGTGTGGCTTATTGCCCCCTCTGGCACCCATGCACTTAAATGACAGGACGATAGTTACGTATTGTAACTCTAGATTCTATGAGTATAGGCGCAGCCTTAAAAGGCTGCGCCTATACTCATAGAATCTAGAGTTACAATACGTAACTATCGATTGAACAGGCTATGTGACGTTTGTGTGGCTTATTGCCCCCTCTGGCACCCATGCACTTAAATGACAGGACCACTGATGTCTGCTGTCTTTACACTGTTATGCAGTTGTTATACACTCAACATGCTTTCACTTTCGCGTTCGCCAGGAGAGGAAAAGCTTGTTCTCATCATGAGTGGTTGCTGGATGCTGCAGGAATCAAGGTCTTTAATAAAGAGTGCAGCAGTGAGTTTGTTGATGTTTGGGTCCATTCAGAAATTATTAGAAAATACCAATGCCTCCCATTCCGTTTAAGGAAACGTCATCTTCATGATGATCACATATAAACATTTCATGATTTGTTATTGCAGAATCCAACTTATTTCCAAAAGGACGATGTTTGACTTGACTGCATCTCCTGTTACTGCAGGACTGTTTGTCATAGCCTACATGGCTTAAATCTGCCACTGCAGGACTGTTGGTCATATATACTACAGGACTGTTTATCATACATAACTGCATCTGCCATTGCAGGACTGTTTGTCATACTTGACTACATCTCCTACTTCTGCAGGACAGTTTGTCATACTTGAATACCTCCTCTACTGCAGAAATGTTCATCTCACCAAGGACACCTTTGAAAAGTGTCCATATTAAATGGAACTTTGCTCAACCCTATTACTCTAAAAGCAAGCAGTTCCTACCATTAATCCTGACATATCATCAGTTATTTTCTTCAGAGTTGGTTAAACGCAAGTGTTTGATTGATGATTTAGCAACTGTTTTGTCATATTTATTACACCCCTTGACACTATTTTGGAGGAACGAATCCCACAAAATATGTTCAATCAATCAATATCTGAATTATGCAATGGCTTTTTAAACCTCCCAAAAAAGGCTCCCATGCATTTTTTAACTTTTCCTTTCACCTCACAGCAGTTTTGTTTAGTTAGTCTTTTTTTATGTGGAAATTCTAAATTCCACTCAAGGTGTTTCTTAGAAGTTTCCAAGATGTAACTTTATTGATTAACCTTTTAAATAAATTCACAGACAGACAGCGTTAGTTATGGGAGTTTAAGGATAAATGACCAAATTTGTAATCATCATTATCTCTTAATGCGAGTATGGCTATTGCATCCTACTTTTTTACTCCGACACCATCCCTCTAAGTCAATTCTCCTGTCTTTGGTGGGACAGGCACATTGTGTTTGAGAGCGCTGATCAACTTCTTTGGATTTTTCAAAGTGAAAGTCGTAAAGTCATTTTTGTTGCTCATATTTACGGTAATGGATTGGCTCAATGGGCCTGTTGAGTGTTTGTGTACCCATGCATATTTTTTCCGTCTGCTGCAGACAGTAATAAAACATTTTGCAGTAGATGTCGTTATTTTGAGTTGGAGACCAAACACAATTCAATGGGGCAAACATTTAGTGGTTGTGGTCACCAATCTGTATGAGGGCTTAAATGTGCAAGGACTCAAACCATGTGAGCTACCCTGCGATGACCACTGCTTTGGTGGTTTGTACAGGCGCTTGGGCCGACCCTGCTTGGGAAATCACCAGCCCAGCTCCGCTTATTTCCGCGTCGGACCATGTATGATATACATGGTCATACGCGGTCAGACATATGGATGCACAACTGGCAGAAATGGTTCATGTATGGTTTGTTCGATGGGATTGATTGACGCTATTCGTTACCTGAGGGTGGTTTATCAAAGTGTTCATCCGACACACACACTCACTCACCCTCACACACACATCCCACACACACACACACACTAATCTGGATATCGTCATTTTCATATGGATCATGACATACATAAATGAATGTGGCATATGCACTAATGACGGATCGATACGGGGATAACATCACATTGTAACAAAAGAGATAGACAGCGATCAAAGCCAGCAAAGTCTGATTGGCCCCTGAGGATCAGCTGACCTGTAGTTGCATCCTGTTAGCAACGTCTCATCAATTACAATCTGCACATGATCTAAGATAATCAGTGATGAAAGAGAAACTTATATTTAGGACATGTTGGCCAGCAAAATATTTGATTTAATATTAGAGAATGTTCATTGTAAATGTACAGGCAGCAAAGTAACCCTTCAGTGAGACAATGGGTGAACAAGATTCTTATAGGGAAACGACAATCATGACCATTGTCACTCCCGATGGTCACAGGAGGGACCATCGTGGAGAGTTTAGGATTGACGGGAGAGGCCGAGTTAAACTGCAATGCACTATGGGGAAAGTGGATATGTATTCAAGTCTGCAAGCAATGCTGCAACCCAGTTAAAGAAAACTACACAACAAAGAAGTCAGTCAATTGGCTTTGCCTGAGTTTCAGACTTTGTGGCTGTAATGACAATGCAAATGACAACGATCTTAATTGCTCTCAGTCGGAGAGAGGAAGGGAATTATATAAATAAGGTTAATATAATTTGTATATAATTCTACATTATAGTTATGGTTGATATTTCCACGACAATATGTATCTTTGATGGCTTGCTCTCCCAACAACCGGCCTAGACATGCCGGCTTGCATTCATGGCTTTTTGACCCGCTTTGCTTGTTTACGGAGGTCCAGATAAGACGTCCAAGTCAGATGTGTGAATATTGTTTTAGGCTGCATTTTATGTTTCACATCAGACAGGGGGTGGGTGTTGTAATTGTTTCTTGTATGGGTGGATCAGTTTAGACAGCCTAGACATTCTGAAATAGTTACATTCATTTTTTTTCATGGAGTCCCACCAAATCTTTAACTACATTATTGTTCTGCTTCGTTCAATTTCGGTCTTTAATGTTATTCTTTTTCCCTTTAGAGCTAATATGTTTTTTATTTGTGTCTTTTATATATATTCACAAAAATAAATCAATTCAGAATCAATGTTTAACATCAATGTTTTGCAGAGTTGGAGATTTATTGTAAATCTCGTGAAATGAAACAACCAAAAGTGATGGTATTCTCTAACGGCCCGCAGAGAGACGCTGGCGTTGACAGCCAGAGACCATCGTTGTTGTCCAAAATCTTCTTTAAAACAAGTCACGGACGCCATTGGTCTTGGCTTGCAGAAGGTGGCCGAATGAAGCGGGTATCATTTGAACACGTTCTATGGTTCGAGACAAGAGATCTGCACCAGCCTGTTGTTATTGACATTGTTTGTGTGCGTGTGTGCCCTCTTGAAGTCCGCAATCATTTTAAGTGTGTCACACTAAGGTCAAACTTCATCATAAAGTAACCGGTGCATTTGTAAATTGATTATGCAGAACGTAGTGTCACTGTCTTGTGTGTTGTTCTATTCTCATGGAGATTTGTCTGTTTTTGAGAGATCCCGGTCCTGGTCCAAGGGGAGCTCATCCACTAATCAGGATGAGCAAGTTGGCTGGAGTGTTGCTCCCTTGCCCCCCCGGTTTCCTCTTAGATGAATGGCATTGCAAGCACGCTGTTGTTATTCTGGATATTTTTACTATCCTGGTCAGGTTTGACTCCCCTGTTGGCACTCTCTTTTGGCTAGGCAACACTCTCCGTCCTCACTAGACCTCTGTTATGCATTCACACTCATTCATGTATATTCATGTATATATCATGTCAGCCAGTATTGCGTGCTCTTCAGCATCGTTCCATTTACTTCCATCAAATCCATTTAATCATTTATTCAAAGCGTTCTCATGATGTCTAATGCCAATTAATGTTGTGAAATACCAGATGGATTAGCTCTTGGATGTCAATAGATCAATGGGTATTTAATTAAATCACAGCTTGTCATCATGATTGACAGTCAATCACTCAGAGTGGCTAGTGCATACAGTGTTTAGTACATATTACACAGAAACCTCCCTAGATGGCGCAATCTGATTGGTTCACTATCTCGGGATAATCTTCATTATCCACCTACGAAACTCGGGATAATGATTGTCGCAAAATGGCGGGCGAAAACTCTCGTTTTGCTACAGTGACAGACTCGAAAATACAACAAAACGCAATCCCAACAAACACAAAAAAAGCCACAAAACATGGACAACGTGGTTTTCAAGGTAGTATGTAGGCTACTAAAACCATTATTCCCCTCAGGCTCTGTGGATACTGGTGAATATATATATATATATATATATATATATATATATATATATATATATATATATATATATATATATATATATATATATATATATATATATATATATAATATATATATAATATATATATATATACTGTATATGTTGTATAAAGTACAAGGATATATTAAGCTTTATACTCTCCTACTGTATTTACATATATTTTGCAGTTAATTCCCATACATGTTAACAATAACATATTGACCTTAGTATTTTGTATGGAAGTATGAGTGTGGTTTAGTAGCACCTTTTGTTATCGAAAAATGAATAAATGTGAAGCAACCGTTTTGCATTGTAAGAAATTGATTACTGTTTAAGCAGCCAGACGTCTGGCCTGCTTCAAGGAGACAAAGTTCAACGAATTGCACTCAGAAAAAACAAACATAACCACATTAAAATGATGGCAATCTGTTACCACAGTGGGCACGCTACATTTTTTCTATAATCAATGTTCGGAATAGACTTTTGTGAGATTAATTACAAGGTCATCCATACAGTATCATGAGGATTTTATTCAAATTTTAATTGCATCGGGACGAGATGGAAGAAAAGATCAATTATTAATACAGGTAAAAAAACGTGTTTTGGAATATTCCTGATGAAAGCACATATAATCTAAAAGATGACCATCATATTTCATAAAGGTCAGCCAAAAGACCCTGTTGGCTTTGTTTCGATTTGTTCACATTAATGTCCTGCGTGGCAACCGCCAAATACTGGATGAGAGGTACTGACATTCAAATGTATCCTAGAGTCAGAGTCATAGAAGAACAGAAAAGGTCAATATTGGGAACAGTGAACCCTTGGTTGCACGTTTAAGGGTGCAGTGTGTTTCTACCGAGTGCTGTTGCACAACACAAAAGAGCCGTAGGTAATTTATGTATTTATGCTGTTTTGTCTTTCACGGTGAGTCTGGTGGAAAAGCTCCAGAAGGTGAGCTAATTGGATGCAGATTGGCTCTGTGCCTTTTAAAAATGAATAGAAAAAAGGTTCCCTGGAAAAGCGACTATAGAGATATTGTGATTACATCTCGTGTCATCAGCAGGCAGCTTTTCTGGGTCTGCAAACAACATACACACACAAACGCACGCACACGCACACACACACACACACACACACACACACACACACACACACACACACACACACACACACACACACACACACACACACACACACACACACACACACACACACACACACACACATACAATTCTGTGATAGTGAAATTGTGGAACATTTTCACAATACGTATTGCAGGTATGTCCTTTGCATATGGAAATATTAGTGAGAAGCATTGTTGGTCAAAAAACTAAAATAATTCATAATAAAGATTAAACACAACAAAAACAATTCCCCAGGAATGAAAGAGCCCCAGCAGGACCTTGATAAGCGTGTCTGCGTCAGACACCTGTTCGCGTCACGAGCGTCAGAGGAACTTTGAAAGCCGTAACATGTGATTTAATGATATTCTGTCTCTTGGGGTTGACGCAAGGGGCCTTTGGCAGGTCGACCTTGGTTCCACTCAGGGAGACAGCGACAGTGTCTATCTCCCCACCCCCACGTTGTGCATAACAAGGAAAGATAAGATACAGGCTTTCCCAGCAACGGACAGTCCAGACGCTAAACACACACACCGCCACTACCCCCGCCCCGGTCCGCGGCCGTGCCCACGGTAGAAGGGGCGGGCCGGGAGGGGTCTAGGGTCTGTTTTTTTTTCCGCCTCTGTTGTGCTCTGACGCTCTTGGTGTGTGTGTCAGGAATCATTATGTTTTAATTGACTTCCGTGGCTATTTATGGGGCTTTGAAGATGGGAGCAGTGGAGTATAAGCTTTTTGATAACCACATGTTTCTGCTTGGCTGTGTTGCAGCCCAGGCAGCACTTAAAATACGTCCATAGAGTTTTGTTGTCCTTCACGTAAGCGTCCACCCTCTTGAGGATAATGTGCCGCTGTGCGGACTTAATAGTCTACATAATATGTTTGGCATTCTTTACACTAATTGAAATAAACGTATATTTAGCAATGGTTCTAAAAGTTAAAAAAAAAAGTGTGACATAGCATTGGGTGGACAAACGGAACACTTAAAAGTGTTAACAGTGTTAAGTAGGCCTTATTTGGTTACTGAGAATGAGCAGCTTTTCGAAGGTTTCTCCAGATCACAATTCCTAAACACTTTCCCCAATTTCAATTAGCGTTGAAAATGTCTTCCATTTTTTATGAATGGATTTCAATCTCATTTGAATAAAGGACAGGATAGAAAGTCATTTGAAACGGTGAGCGCTTCTTTACCTTCTGTGTGATTCGATCCATGTCACCCACATCCTTGAGCATGTGCACTGTGATACTTAAACGTCTCATCCCCATCAATGACACGGGTCTTATATAAAACCTCTTTGAGATAGGTGGTTGAGGCTTGAGAAAAGAGAGAACTCTGGATGAGGAGCTGGTCCCAAACCCAATGACACTTCATAATTACACTGTGATTCGATTCCAGTACCACAATCATGCTCCACACCATTCGACCCCCCCCCACCGGTAACGGCCCCGGGGAAAATGCAGCTCTGTGGCCCCGATCACATCTCTTAAAGTCTCACCTGAACTGTAAGTCGTACAGAGGGTAAGCACTCAGTAGAGGAGAACGCTGCATTCAGATCACACAGAGGCCAGGCAGTGTTTTGGAGTGCTCTCACCGCGTTGAGACCGCTTGTTTTTTGTTAATTATAAAAGTAATCAATATTCTCATTGAGTCTGTAAACGGAAAAGCTGTTTTTGCGACGCCATTGATGAGGTTTTGCTTATTTCTTTCTGCTCGATTAGTTTTACAGATTGGAATTTTTCACTCGTGGGCAATTGCTGATCCCTTCTTTTACTTGATCTATGTTTCTCTAAGTATGTTCCCGCTCAAACCCTCTCCTGTGTTTATAGATAATAAGAAAAACATCCAAGGAAAGACAGATCATACAGTCTCAGCTCTGGTTCAGCTGGCACTTGAAAACCCAGAATTCTGGAGAGCTCTCTGAACCTGTAATGTTCCAGCATGGTCCGACAGCCTCCAAGGGCTCCTCCGGGCTATATTTAGTACAGCCCAATCCCCCAACACTCAGCACCGCAGACGTTCAAGGTAAAGCTCCTCAAGAAACCCTCCGGGAAAAGGAGGAAACCTTGACGACGGAGCCATAAGGATACAGCAGCGTGTGGTGGGGACTGCTCACAGGCCCAGGTGGGCAGCCGGTCACTGGGAGTGGAGCTGAGTAGAAACAAGATACAGAGGGGCCACATGGAGGAGCACTATAGCCGCTAATGAATGACGGATAAATAACATGGAAACACAGTGGTAGATTTGTTGTGCCTGCAAGGTTTTACGATCAGTGTGCCATATTATATTAAAATAGTTACCATTGATCACAATTTAGACTTAATCCTTGTTCAAGATCCAACTAATTAAATCTTTAGTAACTATCTTTTGTAATATCTTGCAACAACAATGACAATTCAATAATGATGTCACATTATAACACACATAGGTGACATATTATACCTCCAGGATTGTGATTAGCCATTACGAGCTGTTCTGAAAATCTGCCCCTTCTGACATCACAAATGGGCGTGTGCACCTAGATGCATGACGGATAGATGAGCAACGTTTGCTACAGTCCCCTTGGTAGGCTGGTAGACTGATCTATCAAGCACACATCTAGGTGGACACGCCCACTTGTGATGTCAGAAGAGGCAGATTTTCCAAACGGCTTGTAACGGCTCATCACACTCACACCTGGTAGTATAATATGTCACCTTTAATATTATAAGCTCACCTTGAACCCTAACCATTTATTCATGAAGCCACGTCATTGGCTGACAGTGCTTTGACAGCAAACATGGGGATCATTGTTATCCTGGGGGTCTATTCTGGGATGCAATCACACCCAATTCCTTCCATCCCATTCAGTGTCAACATAATGGAGACCCCGAGTAAGATGGTTCAGTGTCGCTGGAATGCTTCTCCCGCTGTAGACAAAGAGAAGTCCACTGCATTCATCACAACTAACAGAGCCCCTGCTGGTTTGTGATGAGAAAACACCTGTGGAGCTCCGACGGGTAATGAAGGCTGTCTGATCCACTGGCCGTGATTCATGAGGTGTTAGGAGGTCGTGGGCTGAGGGGGGTCTGCCTGTTGCCTAACAGGAAAGCCGGTTCCTACTCCGTCATGCCACGGCAATCGGCTCACAGCCTCTCCTCCTCCATTACGGTCTGATACCCCTCGCCCGCACCCCCCCCCCCCCCCGCGGCCGCGCTATGGGGGGGGGGGGGGTGTCGCACCGCACGGGGACTCTCGCCCCGTACAGGAGGTAATGGGTTGACTGCTGCTCACCCCATCAGAGAGAGAGGGAGAGGGAGAGAGAGGCAGAGAGAGAGAGAGAGAGAGAGAGAGAGAGAGAGAGAGAGAGAGAGAGAGAGAGAGAGAGAGAGAGAGAGAGAGGAGAGAGAGAGAGAGAGAGAGAGAGAGGAGAGAGAGAGGCAGAGAGAGGAAGGTAGAGAGAGAGAGAGAGAGAGAGAGAGAGAGAGAGAGAGAGAGAGAGAGAGAGAGAGAGAGAGAGAGAGAGAGAGAGAGAGAGAGAGAGAGAGAGAGAGAGAGAGAGAGAGTGTGTTTTGGAAAGAATGAGGGCAGAGATTGGAAGGGTGATAGGGGGAAGAGAGGGGGAGAGAGAAAGATTGAGGGAGGGAAGGAGAAAGAGAGAGTTTCAAAGTAGTTCCAATGATTTCGGGGCTTGATTTGACATTATAGGGAGGCAGCTCCTAAATGCCGGACCATTTCATAGACATGAGGCCAAACACTCCATTAGTGCAGGCGGTGTTCCTCGAGGTGAAAACTTGAAGAAGCGAACCGTGATATCTTCACCCTGGAACGCAGTAACAATTTTAATATTTACAAATGTTGTTTTTTTCAATTTTCAAGGATTGGGCTTCCACCAGCAGTGCATAACCATATGTAGCTTTCTCAGCACTCTGTCAAACTCAGTGCAACTCTCTGCTCTCGCTCTGCCTCTCTTTTTGTCTCTGCCTCGCTCTGTCTCTCTGTGTTTATGTGTGTGTGTGTGTGTGTGTGTGTGTGTGTGTGTGTGTGTGTGTGTGTGTGTGTGTGTGTGTGGTGTGTGTGTGTGTGTGTGTGTGTGTGTGTGTGTGTGTGCGTGCGTGCGTGCGTGCGTGCGTGCGTGTGTGCGTGCGTGCGTGCGTGTGTCTCTCATTCTCGCTCTCCAAGGTGGATGAGTGGGAGTTGTCACGCGTGCAAAAAATAAGATGCTTTTTGGTGAGGCCCAACATCTTTGTGTGTCTCTTGGATTTTCTGCTGAATATAGAAATCTCGGGTAAGGTTGATGTTTTTTTAATCTTAAGTAAACTTTAAACTCGAGGCTACTCAGCAAGTCATCAAAACTGCAAACTTTCGTTATTTCTTCTAAGAGAGGGAGCGAGAGTTAGAGAGACAGTTAGAGAGCGAGAGAGAGATACAGAGAGAGCGTGAGAGAGAGACATAGAGAGAGACAGAGTGAGAAAGAGCGAGAGACACAAATCCATCACATATCCATTGGATTGTGGCTGAAACTCCAACAGTCAATCCTGTTGGTTTTTCTTAAGAGCAGCGTAAGAGAAGAGAGATGGGGGGTGGGGGGGGCGGCTCAGGTGGGGCTCAGATGCGGCGGGCGGAGACAATCCCCTCACACACTCCGGGGGGAATAGACCTGTCAGTCTGGTAAGACCCCGGGAGTGCAGCCGGCGGAACCGTGCCCACCATGGCCCAGCCCTCACTGTAGCTCACTGCAGCTCAGACGGCTACACGCTGACGCAAAGCGGATACAGGCCGGAGACAGGGGGCATTCACATTGACACATTCACATTGAGGGCATTTAGCAGGTGCTTTTACCCAAAGTGACCAACAATACGTGCTTTTGTGAGAAGAAAAATATATAATATATCACTCTCTGACTGTACAGTAAGGATGTTCATAGAACCAAGTGCCAAGCGCTTACAATTGCTAGGTTAACCCATTACAAACAAGATTGAAAGTATAAGTCGCTGCCCGATGCAAAGTAGCCTACTATTTTTTAAGGGCCAGGACATGCATCACACAATATGTGTGTAGCCTACATACAATTAATGCGTATGAGGGTTTTTTTTTAGGAGAATAAGGGAGGAGAAGGCGTAAGGGGATTAAGGGAGGCTATGTAGGCCTAGGTGAATTCTTAACGAGTCTTGAGTCTCTTGCGAAGCTGGTGAGCGACACTGCGGTCCAGAGTGGCTGTGGGATGCGTGCCTTTTCCTATCTGCCATGCGTGTTGACGTTAGATCACAGAAGAGGATTATGAATGAAAAGTTTCCTTGAACTTCTTTCAACCATTCAATATGGAAAAAAAAATTTGGGGGATGTAATTGTCTTTCAATAAAACCCACAGCTTGAATCACATTGTTGTCTTGCTCATGAAACCTCCATTTTCATTCCATAAATACAACCAGAAAATTAAAAACACACAAGCAAACTACAAATGCAAAGATGCTCAATCTGATAAGGTCAACACAAGGTGGGCTAACAGAAAAACGCAGATTGTCGCATGGTGATTTGTGAATGAATGCATAGGGCATGAGATTGACGTGCGATGGGGTGGAGGAGGAGGCAGGCGAGCGGAGCGAGGTGGTGCTGGAGAAACGGAGAGGCAGGTGGGAGCAGAACGCCAGAGCACCGTTGGAGAGAGGAGCGCTGCGTAACGGAGCGCGCTTCGATCCGACGAGAAGGGGGACATCCCCGATTCCCTCGAAGACCCTACCCAAGAAAATATTTCGATATTCTTTTTATTGGTGCGCCAGCCAACACGGGAACGAAGTTCGACATCTTCTCCCTGATCATCCTGGCGTTTTAATGGAGATGGTAAGCAGGGAGGGGAGAATGACATAAATGGACGAAAGAAAGCCAGGAGAAACCTCAGTGACATTCTAGGAAATAACGCAGGGGGAGGATAGTTGATTGGGGACGCTTTTTGAAAAAAAATAATTTCCGATTTAATTAGCTTTTCTGTGATTTGGATAATGCATTTATTAAGTACAAAATAATATGGACGAATTAATTTTGAAATAGTCTGAGCTCTGTCTATCACTATGTCTAGGAATCTCTATGCGTACAGATCATAGCCTGCTCCTCAGAATAACTGCACTTATCGGCTTCAACAGGCGGTAGATGGAAGACAGAGCTCCTTCCAACACCTGAAGCCTGGTCCAAGATGATGACTTCAGGGATATTTTGAGATAAAGAGAGTAAACATCAACTGCTGCATCTGGGAAGACCCCGGTTCTCTTCTCCTTTTCCTCCTGCAATATTCTATTCCACAAGAGGGGAACTGCAACTAAAAACAAGGCGACCACCAAACTCCGGTCAGCTATATGAAGATCGCGACACGGTGGCTGGTTTTCCCTTGCAGAAATGCCCGTGCGTGCGGTGACCACCAGGTTCATGTACAAGGGAATTTGCACTATTCCAGATGTCCTCTCCTACCGGCCCCCTGTCATTTTGCCCGAGGACGAGGTGGAAGGTAAGGGCTCCCGCGCTTTGATCTAATTGGGTGGTTTCATTTAGGTCTCATTCATAAGAGCGGATACATTGGGGATGGGCCTAGAAGGAGAACCCCCAGAGATATAAAGCTTAGAAACCAGAACAATAGCCTGTATCAGTCTGGTGTTATCTCCCTGACAGCCTCTGAAAGGAAAATTAATCAATCTTTCTGCTTGGATTAATTTAATATGGACTACTTATTCAATTTCAGCTAGAGAGTTGGATGGTGTGAACATGTGTCAACCACACGTCAAATATCGATTTTGGACTGGTTAGAAAACAATCAACCATATACCTCATTGTTGCCTATTCATGGTAATATCTATAACTATGTTAGCTTGAATATTGATTTAAAAACCAGGAAGGAAGTATATATCCTTGAGAAGGTGATTATTGTGGCCCTATACCATAATGAACTATGCCTTCTCAAGAATAAGGGTGAGAATAGGCCTCAATCCATATCATTTGACCTGCCGAATTAAATATTTGTCTTCTAACTTGGTGCTTATAACTTAAGAAATTCATTTTCAAATTTAAATAAAACCACAACTTTCTTTACAAAGTAACTAAATATCTGAAGGGGTTCAGTTGCAGGCCTTCAACAGGAAGTTGTCTTTTCATCTTCTCATTGCACAATACAAAGCGGTTACAAATGAGTTTGGTTGAATCAAACGGCCCTCGCCATTTCAAGAAACAGCTGACAGTGATTTGGAACACAGCAGACTACAATGAGCAGATAAACATCAGATTTCATATCTCAAAGTCCTTTGTGCAAAAGAAATTCAATTTCCCCCTTTTCTGTTTACGGTTTGCCATGAACCCCAGTTGCCCCTTCGCCCTTGCATTTGTGCTTTCTCCATTTTCAATGAAATAAAACACAATCAGCACGAACAACATAAATCTAATTAAACGGATGACCGATTGCAATTGCAAGAGAACCTTGTTTTGTGTGAGAGAGAAATTCACTAGGGCAGGGATAGGGCCATTCCAACTTGGTAAGGCAAAAAACATTCGAAACCAAAGTAACTGACAACCCCATCTGTTTGTTCATTCTGTTAATTCACTCTGGGTAACATTGCTCTGAGGAGACAATTTTCTCGTTGGAATGTTGCTGATTCAAAGTCCCGCCGTTCAGGGTTTCCTCCAGCAGGCACATAAAGGCCCTTCCATTTCACTGATCAGACTCAGTGTGTGTGTGACAATACATTGCACCGTTTTAAACAAGTCACTCCATTTGAAAGAAATGTCTCAGAACTAGCAGAGTGTGTGGTCCACCAGAGGGTGGCGAGTTTGATTCTTGGTGTGGGGGATGAGGCGTCCCATGAGCAAGACCTGCTGTCGACTCGGCCGTGAGCCCCAGGCTCTCCCTGCGAGGGGTCCCCAGTGGCCACGGAGGGGTGTGACTAGGGTGCATGTTAATGCAGTCATTAGCCGGCACATGTTTTATGGGAGATGGGTACCGCCTTTCTAGTGTTCTGCGGATGCGCCCGGCCAAGTGCAGAGTTGGATTTGATGACAATGCGCTGGAAGGTACTTAAAAAAAGGTGCTTAAAGATGACATATTGTACCACCAGGTGTAAGTGTGATTCGGCGTTAAAAGCCGATTTGAAAATCGGCCTCATGACATCACAAGTGGGCGTGTCCACCTAGATGGATAGATGAGCAACGTTGGCTACGGTCCACTGGGTAGGCTGGTAGACTGATCTATCCAGAACACATCAAGGTGGACACGCCCACTTGTGATGTCAGAAGAACCCGATTTTCCTAAACGTCTTGTAACGCCTAATCACACTCACACCTGGTAATATAATTGTACCCTTTAAGGAAGGTGCTTAAGGAAGAGAATGGGGTCATCCAGTTCTCTGGAAGTGGTTCATGCGGACGAGGGGTTGTTACTTATTTACTGCCCGGGTCTGTCTTTTCCCAGTGTGGCTCAGGATTTGCGTTGGCTCCCAGCCAGATGGGGATGTTGTGGAGATGGAAGACTGCATGGCCCAAAACAATACTAGAGCATAAATTGGCAATCTCCCTCCCATGCTTATAAATAAAAGAAGGCGTCAAAAACAAGTCTGCATTGTTTCAGAATGAGGCTGGTGCCACACATACACTCCCATTTTGGTTAAATTCTGTGTCATGTATACTTTGTATATAATGTATAATGTATAACACTGAATTATTCTCAACAAATGAGTGCCACTTACTCACTTAATGTTCTCAACTACATACGCAAGGCAGATTAATTCCTACGGCACATCCCATAGAGTGGCAATTCCAAAGTGCTTTACAAAGTCACCATAGCTTGCATAGCTTAGAACCATTCGCTTTCATCTGCCGCTCTCTATTCTCAAGGCTTACTTGTGCATGTATGGTTCCTCCATAATGGAGCCAGTGGATCTTTGCTATGGATAATTAATCTCACCTTCCCATCTTTTTGATCTCCCTGGCTCACCTTTAGCAGAAGGCATGATCAGAACAGGACCCTGGACAGCAGGAGTCCATTTTGTGTTGACAGGAAGCAGATAACGTATGCTTTTGGAAGAGGAACCATTGGTTACCCTTTGAGAAACAATTGGAACGCCGGCTGTGGGCGATTGTCTCCGGGATTAGATTCAGGCGCTGCATGGGCTGCTAACTGGTCAGGTCTGGTGGGTCAATTTCACACGTGGTCAATTTCTGGGCAAGGGGTTTTCCCGTCTCGCACTAGCACCTGCCATCTGGCTAGGTATCAGGCACCTAAGACCAGCAAAATCACACCCATCGGTGAAACAGGAAAATTTGAGGCTCAGAGCAGAGTAAACACAGGATTTGAGGGTGGAGTTGGATAGATACAGACATTGAAAGGACTGTTTCTCTATGGCGAAAGACTGGCAAAAATAATATATGGGTTGAATTGTGTCGGTGTCTACTAATGGCTGTATCTACAACAGCACAAGAGAGCAAACATTAGTAATTCTTGTGAAAATGTAAGCAAAAACCAAGTACCCGCTGGACCGAAAACCCAAACACAGCTGTAGACAATTGCAGCGTGTAGCATGGGAGGGCTGAGCACATAGCCAAGTGGCTGAACCGTGGTGGAGTTCTAGAGGGAAATTCAATAACCCCATTTGCAGAGGTCAAGTGCATTAGGACGGTACATCTTACATTTTAATTGCATTTGTATATTTACTATTAAAAGTATCAGATGTTTGAATGAAAACATTCAGTTGAATGAAAACATTCAAACCAACGAACGTGTTATAAATTGCCCTTAAAAACGGCTCAATGGACTCATTAGAGAATATTGTAATATTGTAATTAGCAAGCTTGGCTAACACCTGGTGGCAGGAGAGGAGAAAGTGTGAGATTGTTCCTTCACTATTAAGTCAGGCCAACCTATGCTGTGATTCTAACGCCTAATGCACATTTAGTTTCCTGGGAGTTGGAAATGCTTGAATTGCCATTGACAAGTACATAATTTATCACACTTTGAGCATGCATGCTGTTTGGCAACAAGACCTTAATTAACCTGATCGGGATGCGAATCAGGGATTCGAGCTCCCTGGGGGATTCATTTAACTAACGTCAAGCGTCTGCAAACAAGAGGAGCAGTGCCATCGCACAATTAGAGGTGTGTTTACCTGTTGCTCCACTGCACTGAAAATATCCGCAGAGCAAATGTTGAAATACAGTGGGAGCACATGTTTGTGACTTTATTGGGGGGGATAGTAGAGCTGGCAAAAAAAAATATCTGAACCCATTTGAATGAACAAACCCACTTCCAAAAAACGAAACATATAGTACCACAGGATTATTTAATTAGGTATGTTTTTCTTAAATTCATTTAGAAAAAGAAAGTGATATAATACCTAATGGTTGAAACTATTTTCTTCATTGTCATTCACACTTTTATACCAATAAAAATACTGAATCGTTGAAATAAGTTGATTGAATCAATTTTATCACACAGATATAATACAGCAATTCATTACAGTAAAGTTGAGTTGTTGGCAAGGGCCCGGCTCAGAGACTCAGATCTTGTTTCACCAATGCTCTGCCAAAATGTCCCTTTTGCTCAGCCACCTGGGGGAAGTCTACGGGGAAGTCTGGCACATGCCTCCCCCACTGGCTTCCACAACCGTAGAGAGATCTGTGCTGTCATTATAACAGCTGTAGCTCCTGGCATTCTGTCTCCACCTACTTGCTCACGCTCCCAACACTAAACATCTCAACCACATCTTTCTGTATGTCGTCTGCTCAGCCAAACGGCCGATGGAGACCGCGCTGCGTGACCTTGACTGGCCGCTGTCGGACTGTTGGCTGTTGTTCTTCTGTAATTGTCCTTGTTTCAGCATCGCCCCCAATTCCCCTCCGGGTCTGGGCCGCATTTGTTGTTGTATCGACGTCTGCCCTCTCTGTGGCTGCTGTAAGGGGGTCCCTCTTGTGTGTTTGTGCTGCAGGTTTATCCCTTTTCCCCCACTGGGGCTTTTTAGAAATTTTTCTAGGCCAGTTTGAGGGATTAGGATTTAGGGGATGCCATCGAGTTTCATCAAATAGGGGGCTTGTGGAGGCTTCTGAGACCATGGCTCTACAAGTACCGCTCTGTAAATGTGTTGGTATTGACGTTCCCACATTTTTGCATGCAACTGTTCTGAGCAGCAGCACATGGATCTGTAATCTCGACCTGCAGCAACGGTTCAACACTTTCGTTATGCACAGCTGTTTTATTTAAAGCGTCCAAAAGCTTATTGTAAGTGTCAAACAAGGCACAATGGAATACACACACACTTAATTCGATATGTTTTCCAATTAGCCCATCGTAATATGGGCGGTTCACACACTAGGCTGACTTCTATTTTGGGGAGCGAGAAAAAATCATGCAACAAGTCCACATGGATGAAACGACATGCCACGTGAAGGTCACTGAATTTCCATTCTAACCCTCAAGTCAAACTTGAAAACACAATCGCCAAGTGTCAGAATTAGTATGCGTGTATAAGGGGATTTTACTTTGGGTTTTAACCCACAACATTGACTGGCAGTCACACTCATGCGGGGTCTTTCTCCTGCCTGCTTCGTTCCTGGTGCATCACGACAGACAGAGTATTTATAGATCACAGCATGCAGGAGAATCCCCAAGACAGCAGGCCATTGTTATGGAGCATAGATCATTCTTCACTTTGTATGCAAAGCTGTCTTTATCCATGGTAACAAATGAAGTGCTTATGCTAGTTTGCCGCTGTGTAAATACAATTTATAACTAATCTTGTTCTTTGGTTTTGGGAGTATTTCTGGATGATTTTCAGGTTGCAAAGGCATTAACAAATACGCCTGCAGGGTATTCAGCTTAAAAAGTATAGTTGTGTTTTGTGTCAAGATGATTTATGATGCATTGGAATGGTTTGGTGGGTGTCCTGGAAGCAACCCTACTCATTCTCCATTCAATGGGCTTGTAAGGCATTGTACATTTTAGCTAACATTCAAATTGTATCACAAATTCAAATCACATTTGAATTTAGTGTGACCCCACATGATGTCACCACTGGCATAGTCATTATTTTGTCCTTTTTTGTTAGCATTCTTTATTTATGTGTGGTTATTATTACCCTTATTGTGTGGTCGTTTTAAATACATATCATTTTTCCCGTTCATTTAATGGCATATTTATATAGGACATTTTGAATAATCATCATAATACTACAATAAATAATTTTCTTCATTATAATGTCTCCACCAATTTTATAATTATATGATTTAAGAAAGACTAGTAAGATGTACGATTAAATATATATAATCAGAAATAAATATCATCAGTCATAAATAGTTAAATCAACACATTTACTTAATGTGTCATGTACAGAAAGATAAAGAAAAGACTAAATATTACTTTATTATTACATATTACAGCCCAAATCCTTGTTTGTGTATTAGAATTCGTCCATTTCTCATCGTCATATTTATGTAGCAATAAATCACAAAGAGTAAAAACCAAAGGACTGGGAAACACAAGTGTTAGTCAAGTGTATGAAACAAGGCAACTAAAGGTTTTTGTGTGACCTGTGTTGTAATGTGTATTGAAGTGCCAGTGAACCCAAAAAAACCTTCTTGTGTATTCTCAGAAACATTTGTCTTTTTACCTGTATGTGAACATTCTAACCTGCTCAGAACACTCTCCAACAAAAACCCACAAATAAGAGTTATTGAAGACAAATTCACAAGTATACTTTTGTTATGGTGCGCTGGTGAAAAGTAATAAATTTCTTGACTAAAACAAAAGGTCACCGTAAAAAAATTATATTATGTTAAAAAACAAACAAAAAAAAAAGTGAACACTGTTTGCTACATCCCTTGTAACCACGTCAGCAAACACACTTGAGAAGAATGAGCAATGTTCTTGACGTGACTTCGAAGGGCCTTCTAGGTGACACTTTGACGTCACGAAGAAGGTACACGGTCACTGAGAGGGTACGCTAATGAAATGCTAGCTGTGGTCGTCGGAGTGCCGTCTGGCCTGGGCGATGATTCCCCGTCCCACTTTAAGTAGGGCATTTGTCTATTGCGTTGTACTACGTCTTAAGCGGTAAACAATGGTTCATAATGGCAGGGGCAATGTCACCTCATCTCTGCCTGTCTGACGGCCTGTCGTACCAGCTCACACTCCGGTCCATATAGCCTACTGTACAAGACATGTGAGAAATACTCTCACTTCCACTCAATGAGAACAGGGAAGACTCTGCCTTTTCTCCTTTTGTCTCCAGGGATTCAAGCAAATAATCCTTAATCCTTAAAACCTGAAAATGATCCTACGACTTCAGCCTTAAATGTAGTAGTCAAACGCAGTATTATTGTTCAACGGAATCCATGACGAAGGAAATGGGAGGATTAACCCGTTGCATGAACTCTACTGACTGCAGATTGCGGGGTGAGACACGGTCGTGAGATTAGAAGTTAGAGATAAACCAGTGACCTTCTGAAACATGCCTCCAAATCTTCAAGTCAGCAATCATACATAGTCATGAGCATATGGGTCGGCCAACGTACACACACAAACGCACACGCACACACACACACACACACACACACACACACACACACACACACACACACACACACACACAATATTAACATATTCAGCATGAACCCGTATCTCATTTTCCACACAATCATTGATTGGAAACACTAAAAAAGACATCTGGACAAACAGAAGGCCATTTTTATACAGGGAAGAATTCCTGCCAACAATGATGCATAGGCAATGAATGTTTTTATTGAAACCATACATTTTTTTGGTCATTAGCACAAACATGCAAATGTGTCATTACTGTTTGTTTCAAACGTCTGCATGTCTTGAAACTCCTCTGTTAATATCTCATACTTCAAACCGGTCGTCTTTGCGTTGCTCGGTGAGCGCCTTGCACCCTCCTGGCTCTCTCCTCCATGTTGTGTTCTGTGTTGAGTATTGAACACCATCCAATGCTATCAAGCTCCGTTTCCCTGCCAAACCCATCAGTTTTATCTCGCTTAGGACAGGACAGGACATGCCACCTGCTGGTGGGATTTAGGCGCGATTTAATTTGTGTGTGACGGCTCTTCTGCAAGCCTCTGTGATCATTGGCTACCCGAGAAACACTTGGGAATATTTTGGGAGAAAAGAGGTTGTTGTGCGTGTTGTGTGGATCAAGTTCTCTCCTTCAGAACACAAGAGCGGCCCAGAGGAGTCGTTCTGCAGAGCTGACCGAGTTAAAGATGACGGTACTCCAAAAAGCCATGACCTGGTGCTCTTTTTTTCAGGGAGGTCTGGTCCAAACATAAGGTATGGTGTCTTTGGGGGACACAAGGGCTGATGAACACAATTCTGCCAGAGTACAGGATTGTGTGTGCTGCTGGTCAGACACATGGTTGCGTGCAAAGAGAAAAATTTCCATTTGGCTTACAACCCGGTACATCGCTGTAATTACAGAGACCACACAGTTTTCATCGAACCCGACCGCTCGCGTGACGCCGGCGTACGCATAATAAAGAAAGAAAGAAAGAAAGAAAATCAAGATTTTGTGATAATGTCAAATTTCGCAATTCTCCGTAAGAGGTTGCTATTTGAAAGCACGTCATGTCGAGAGCCATTTTCACCTTCTTTGATCCTTTTGAACGTGCAGCAGACTGCAACAGTGAGGCCAGAGCGCTCATATATAGGCACCCCAGCCGAGGCACAAAAATAATGGGGCAGGTCCAAGCTGTCCTGCACCCCCTCAGGCATTAATCTGTCTCCATGCTGTGTAAATGGAGAACGCAGAGGCTGTAGCCGTATGACTGGTATTTTCACTCAGAGCGACCACAGGAGGCTGTTGTAACACGTTTAATTACCACTGACATGTAATTATATTACTCATGGTCGGGCTCATTCTGTCTGAAATGTCCTGCCCTGCGCGAAGGTACTTCATTAAGAAAGTAATTGGCCCATTCATTAGAAAAAACTGGTCATGGTTTTGGTTCATCAAGGTTAGAGCCCCGCCATCATGGGTGTGTTATGCTTCACTAAGTGAACGTGTTTATTCATAGAAGCATAGAGGCCATATGCAGGGGTATTAATAAAAAAACGCTTTTTTAGACTGTGACTCATTTTCAAATTGTATGAAAGATTTGTAGCATATCTGCTCTACTTTGGAGCTCTTTACTTCTCCGTCTTTCAGCTCTCAGCTTATAATTGAAATGGATGTGGTAGGAAACTTGTGGTGCTGTTGTTGTTATTCAGTGATTAATAAAAAACGAACGAAAGGAACGAGCATTTAAAATGAAGCCCTTTGTTATATTCAGTGTCAGTGAACAATTGGAAGCTATATTCTTTATCATTGCGTGGTTCTGAATAAATGGACCAAATTAAATCAGACGAGGCCAAGACTGTGACTCACCCTAGACGGCCGATCAAATCATGTTATGCAAACAGCTTTATGGGCGTGTATCAGGGAACAATTAAAATATCAACATGAAACTGTTTGACAAACACACCCAAGAAGAATTAGAATCAGCATTCATTTGGCAGCTGGTGTTTGCCTAACATTTGTTTGGCAATATTTATCATTTGTTGACAGGTTGAATATTTAGATCACTCACGCTTATCTTAAATAAGTTGAACCATGTTGGGAAACTGGTATAGATGTGGCTGTCCTTTGTCTAATGTAACATTCATACAGACTACAAAACAGTTCTTAGAAAACAAAATCTAAGGAAAAACACGTAGGTCTACATTTTTGCATCACCGCAAAACACTTTAGACTGAACATCTAGCCTCTACTTAAAAGTGTACCAAACACTAGAACAGCCTGTATTGTTTCAGACAGGATGTGGCATTGTCAAGACACAGGGGTCACGGCGACCTGTGTCGCGGTGATTGTATTCAATATCTTTGTAGGGACATAAGTACACTCTCAGCTTCGCAGTTGCTATGGGCAGCACATTTAATGTTAATATTCCTGTGTTGTACTTTTCAGTACAGAGACGATGATGTGGCTCTTGTTAACCTGTGGGTCTATCTGGGCGGCTGCCCCTCCAGATCAGAACCAAATAGAAAATAAAAAAGTGCTTGAGCAATTTGTAGCACCTTTGTCTGCAAAGTGGTAGCCGGGGGCCCGATGGGCCCTATTCTGTCTACCAATGAATACAGAGAGGCTTACTAAATTGGACAGGACCAAGAAATTGTCTAAATTGGCTCGAGAATTTCGTTGGTGCCCAAATGTGTTTGCTGAGGGGGAATGTGACAAACAGTGTTAACTGTTTTTGCAACATAATGCATTTTATACGGTGACTTTTTGTTTTAATCGAGATATTCATTACTTTTCATCAGTGCCCCATAACTGAAGTAAACTTGTGAATTTCACTTCATTAAATCTTATTTGTGACTTATTTGTCTTCTTAGTTGGAGACATGAGAAACTAACAAAAAAAACACCTAATGAATCCAAAATATGTAATACCCGCTTTTTTGTATTATAGATATTATCAGCCACGTTGTACGTCATAAGCCCAACACACTGGAGAATAAGGGTTACTCTGATATTTCATGACTTGCTTCATTCTATTTTGCTCCAATTCTCGAAATTAAATCAAATGCGTGAACTGTGCGGTTTTAAATACTGCGAAGCAACAACAACTAACAAACCTGCTTCATTCACACTTATTATTTATTGTCAACGGCGTGTTTGCCAAACACATACAGATGTGTATCTGTAAATGTGAAGAATGTACCGAATGGGAAATATCGTTCCGTACCCGATTTGCCGATAACGAAAGGCAATAATAAATCATATACTGTCCTTGTCGGGGAGGGGGTCAGAAGTGTTCCCTGCAGTAGTTGCTCTTCAATTTCCCCCTAGCGCTAGCTCCTGGACGTATAAAGGAGCCGTGATCGAGGGTCGCGGAGCTGGGGGAAATCTAATCAATGAGAAGAGGGAAAAAAAAACAATAACGTGAACATCCGTATTGTAGGCTACCACTCCAGATAAACCAGAGGATTAAACACCTTTTGAATCGATTCCCTCTAAATGGTCTGTGCAGCCAGAATCTTTAAAAAGGTTTATTCGGGATCTTATAATGACTCGACTTATGACCTAATCATTTAGTTTCATCAGGAAAGAGAAATTATATCTTTTATCAGGTTGGGTCACAATCTAACAGGGAAGAAACCACCTTTCCTGAACTAGATGGAGACTGGCGGCGAAATAGGCCCTCTGGTCTCTTAATAAACGTGTCACGTAGGCTACTCGTTCGAGAGGCTTACCTTAGAGTAGGTGTATGAAAAAAAGGTCTCCCACGTTCTACATAATGATATTCAGCAACTCAACCCAAGCTGTATGTCCATTGGGGGGATGCAGGTAATATACTGGTCACTCCCCACCTACACTTCTGGCAGGTGTCAGAAAGCTTGGCTGAACATCTGTGAAGCTTTGTGCTGGGGGGCGTGAGACGCAGTAACCAGCCAAGAAACCTTGACACAGCACACTAATCCATTTTTCACTGAGTAATTAACATCCAACAGACCTAGATTATTACTGTTTGGACATTATCAAATTTCAGACGAGTTACCCAGCACCCAAAGAAAGTGCAAAATACCCATTACAAGTTTCAAGTTAAATAGGAAACGTAAGGTTGTTTAATAATGCATATCATTTGATGCTAATCAATAGCTCGAGGATGGTTTATTTTAAAGCCTGTCTTATCGTTACTCTGCCGCTAGAGTCGCATCTTGCCAGGACCCTTCTTCTGGATAATCAGCTAGCAGTAGCTGGGAAGGGAGGGCAAAGTTAAATTTAGACTTAACTCAGATATTTAATAATTAACTGTGAATTTCAGAAAAAAATATTGTATGGAAATAAAAATAGCTACTCCAGCAAACTGCCTCACATCACCAACCTTGAGAGTTTGTGCATTTAATTAGCGTGCCACAAACTGTTAGAGGGTACTAAGATCTCATGAAGTTATGCCAAGACTTATCTTGAGCTTGCTTACTGAGGGCAGTTTAAAGTCCTTAAGAATTCACCAACTATTTCAAAGAGTTCCAGTGAGAAGTTTGGATTCAATCTTTCTGCAGGCCTCAACTTTTTGGCTGTTAGTAAAAAGGACTCCAATGTTCTTGATATCGTGATGAATAATAACGCATGGTATTTGAGTCAGACAGTTTTTGAGATAGTGCACTCTCCTTAAAAAGCCATTAAAGGGGGAAAAGATCACAGAGCAGCTGGTGCCATGGAAGATTGTTTCGATGCGTCTGAAAGGTTTTCTCATGTTTACAAATCTCGGAGCGATCAGCAATTATAATAAAGGCTTAACGTATGGAACTTCAGCGTTTGTGTTTGTCTAACTCCGGAACTGCATCCACATTAAACACGAGGAAGCGAAAGGCTGCGCTCCTTTGAAGCATGGCCATACGTCTCCCCTACTTCAAACAGAATAATGTACGGCAGCAGGGTGAGAGGATAGGGGCCCTAATGGCAGTATGTTCACCACCACGTTCACCTCGGGGGACGGTCCCCGACGGGCGCCTCTCTCTGCTTACCTGGGCTGATTTCTCCTCCCCCTGCCTCCCGCAGAGATCCGCGAGGCCTTCAAGGTGTTCGACCGCGATGGCAACGGGTTCATCTCCAAGCAGGAGCTGGGTGTGGCCATGCGCTCGCTGGGCTACATGCCCAACGAGGTGGAGCTGGAGGTCATCATCCAAAGACTGGACATGGATGGTGGGTGAATCTCTCTCTCTCTCTCTCTCTCTCTCTCTCTCTCTCTCTCTCTCTCTCTCTCTCTCTCTCTCCTCTCTCTCTCTCTCTCTCTCTCTCTCTCTCTCTCTCTCTCTCTCTCTCTCTCTCTCTCTCTCTCACTCTCTCTCTCTCTCCCTCTCTCCCTCTCTCCCTCCCTTTCACACATGCTCTGCTTTCCTCTGTCTTTCCGTCTCTGTCTCTCTTATATAAGTCATAGGAGGTTACAGTATGATTAAATAAGGAATAAATATAAAGATTGGCTATGCAAACAACATAATTATATTGATGTATTTCTCTCAGGTGATGGGCAGGTCGACTTTGAAGAGTTTGTCGCATTGCTCGGACCCAAACTCTCTGCCACTATGCCCGATAAGTTCTACGGAGCAGACTTTGATTCTGTCTTTTGGAAGGTATACAACCCCGACATTATCACACCATGTGTCCCTCGCTGTTTGTTTACAATTTGTCAGAATTATTCATGCCCTACTATGACCTCTTTTGATTACTTCGAAAATTTGATTTTTACTAAAGACTTGGATGTGGTCTTGATTGACACATCTATTATAGGGATCATAATGCCAGTTGAAGGCCATATTTTCCTAAATCTACATTTTCTGAATAGAGAAGTAATAGAGAAGAAATTATTTCAGCAACTGTAGTGTAATCACTTCTTAAAAAAAAGTCATAACATTTTGAATAATCATACCCTGCCAAATTGATGTTAAGATAAACATGTTGTTTTTATTATTTTACGCTGGGAGAGAGAGAGAGAGAGAGAGAGAGAGAGAGAGAGAGAGAGAGAGAGAGAGAGAAGAGAGAGAGAGAGAGAGAGAGGAGAGCAGAGAGAGAGAGAGAGAGAGAGAGAGAGAGAGAGAGAGAGAGAGAGAGAGAGAGAGAGAGACACACACACACACACACACACACACACACACACACACACACACACACACACACACACACACACACACACACACACACACACACACACACACACAGAGACAGAGAGAGAAAGACAGAGTCAGAGAGACAGAGACAGAGAAGAGCTGAAGGAACCATTATTTAGAAAATAAACTGCCAAAGAAAATCCTTGCCTCTTTAATCCCTAAATTTATCGACCATTGATTGAGATGTATTGCATTTCAGACACCTTTGATTGACAGGCAGGAGGTATTTCCTGCACAAACCATGGAAAATAGGCCCTAACTAGTCAGGAAAGAGCAGGGAGCTGTCTGATATCTAAATTGGCTCAAACGGAGGACGGCACAATCGACTAAAGACAGATATACTCACAGCACATTTCATTCACTAAATACTAAAAGATGGCTGTGCCATTTCTAACAAATTACACTCAAATGATAGCTCTTAAATCTTACCTACAGCACCTTTAAGATCATGTATTATTCATCTATGAGGTAATTCCTGTTGAGCTGGGGTGAGAAGGAGGGGGGGAACCATTTGTCTTGCTCACGATGCTTTGCGATACTTCTTCTGTGGATCCAGTGTGACATGCAGAAGCTCACGGTGGACGAGCTGAAGAGCCTGCTGTACGACACGTTCTGCGACCACCTGACCATGAAAGACATCGAGAACATCATCATGACGGAGGAGAGCCACCTCAACAGTCCCGAGTGCCAAGTGGATATCGATAGTACGTTCCCATGATACAATCAGTGCTCAATATCGCAAGAGCTTCTGTTAAAGGAGAATCAGACCCCAACACCACCACTTGTAATTGGTTTGCGTTAGATGACCCTCTCTAAAGGTTAAAGTGTAATTCCAGCGAAAGTTGAACACAGTCTTTTTTGGCGTGAAGGCCCGTAAAATATTGCTTCCATTATAATGGATAGGGGTGGTCTAAATGCTTCTAAATCGAAAAAATTGTAACCACTATATTGCTCAAAATAGCTCACTTACACATAAACCGAAGCATCAACAACTTGGTTAAGAGTACCAGGGGTTTATTTAAAAAGACTGCTTCTATTATACTATTTACGGTAGCCAGTAATCGACTTGTGTGGACTTCCTGGAAACCTGGACCTACCGGTAAGGCACAGACTTGGAAAACGTGCACCTCCAAAAAGCGTGGACCTGACGTGCGCCTCCAAAAATGTTTTACCTTGGGTCGAGGCGATGCAGCAGCAAGGGCTGCGATTGATCTGCTAACTAGGCCTTAAGTGTTAATGTGACACACCTGTCCTGGGCTTAGCGAAACTGGGTTGAAGTGGTGCTACAGGGGAGCCAGTAGTCCTGCAGCCCCAGAATGAACCAAAGAACCACAAAGCACTTTTTAATGATAGTGCCCGGGGGGTCTAGTTCTCCGTTAATGCGTAATATGTAAGACAGATTCCAATAATATGTGATGTGTGTGGTTGGTGTTCTTATGTTTCCTCTTTCCATCTCTTCACAGCAAGCCCAACACAACAGGTGAAGCACACCTGCGTGCGGAAAAGCCTGATTTGTGCCTTCGCCATTGCGTTCATCATCAGCGTCATGCTCATTGCGGCCAATCAGATGCTGCGAAGAGGTATGAAGTAAAACATGTGGCCAATAGGATTCGTCACCAGGGGTTGTATAATGACACAAATGTTCCATTGTAAAAGTGAACCTGAAGATAATTTGTCTTTTAGATTTTAGATTATTATTATTTCAACAGTTTTTTGACCAAATTTGACCAAACACTATGACACCTACTTGGACAATAAATACATCAGGTTTGTTGGTATATGCGAGCCAATAATAACGCAAACATATGATACTGAAATGTAAGCAATGTGAGTATGAAAGAAGGTCAAAAGTGAAGAAGTGGAAAGAAGTAAAAGTTTATTAAAAAAGGATAAATAGAGGAAGAGCCTTAGATTGATTTCTTTTGTTAAAGGGCTGAATGTATCCTAAAATATTCATTTTCTATAAAAGTTGAAAAAAATAGAATTATATGATTCAAAGGATTAGTTTTGAAAATTGTAATGTATTTGCTATTAGTAGCTATACTGTTACCATGCAATATGGGTAGCAATATTTAGTTGGTTCATTTCAGCAAGCTGCCAAATACTAACTCAAGTATAATAATACTACAAAACTACGAAAAAAAACATCCAAAACAATAAACTGCAAAACACAAATTGATCAGGCGGAATCTGAAATGGGCTACAAAAACTTATTAGCACATACTGCTTTTATGGTTTTGTAGCGCCTGGATGTGTTGCTTGCCACCCTAATGTGCACTTGATTTACAACATGGTTTGCACTAAAAACGAGAGAGGGACTGAACAGGCTTCACTGTGTAACACAAACACTCTCTCGGACAACAGCAATGTACACCATCTTAAACTGCAAATGTAGGATTTCTATCGAGTGGATTAAATGGCCCGTTTATCGGAACACGCTGAGGAAGATAAAGAAAAAACAATACCAAAAACCAATCTGGACAAATAAGTGGTTGATAATAACCTTTTGTTTGTGCCAAAGTGTACAACAAAATTACAAATAAAATACAAAGGGCACGGCACAACAATATAAAGCAGATCTGTTGAGAATCTGTGTAGCAATACGTTTATGCAACACACAGAAAACCAACTCAAAGTGGGATTCCTGCTGAGCATTACATATCTGTAGAAAGTACCAATGCTGCATTCATATTTGTATCCACTGTTAGAAAGACCATGTTGGCTATGTTTTGAACTGAATTTTAATAAATCCAATGTGACAATATCAGTAAAATATCATACCTGTATTTTACTACCAATAAGAATGAGGGTATTGACAGGCAGGTTACCCAAAATAAATTTAAACACACAGCTCATTTGCATGTACACTACATTTGAAAGTGTTTGTATTTAATGTAAGAGCAGATTCCTGATGTATTTCAATGATTATGCAAATTGTAAAGTGATGTTTCGAAAATATCTATATCTAAATGTCTAATTTTGTGTGGACATTGAGACAGTTAAAAACACAACATTATTTGTTTTTTTAACACTCAAACATATCATGAACAGGGTGGTTTTGGTTGGGTTAATACATGGAAATGAAGCAACATATTTTTCACTATTGTTTGAAATGCAACATAGTTATATTTTCTTACTTGAAAGAGTGACTCATTAAACCTGGGGATTTTATGCCGAATGTCTACATACTATTCTTTAGGAGGGGAAATCTATCAGGTTCTCATGCGTCATTTGGTGTCCAGTTCAGTTGACCTGGAGTTTGGTGGGAACGCTGATAGGATTACTTGCGCGTTTCTAACGCCATGCACTTACATTAGCTTTCCCTCTCCTGGCAAAGATTTATTTTTCTTTTACAAATCTTCGTCATGTCAAAATGACTTTTAACAAATAACGATATATTTTTCCTCTTGCCGTTTCTATCCTGAAGTTTGTTAAATCTTTACCATTACAGAGAAGAATGTGAGTTGGGAGTTTAGAATGCTAGCACGGCATTATGGGAATTCTATCTTGTATCTCAACCCAGTCTCACGAAAATACGTGACACTGTCACGTCACGTCATTTAATCTTTTCATTCGTAATTTCAGTTTTTTCGTGCGAAAAAAACACAAATTTCAATCTCATTTTAAAAAGAGATGAAGCAGCTACCTTCTTTCCGTCGTGGTTTGCTTACAGAGCAGCGTACCTGCATTAAATATATCCGTGAATTGTCACAATTTCTCAGAATTAAAGGTGAAAGTAGAAATGGGTGGCCAAAAGCTGTCATAGTGTTCAAAATTTGTGCTTTTGGCACGAAAAAATTGAAATTACGTGCCCCAGATCACGAATGAATAGATTAAATGACGTGACAGTGTCAAGTATTTCCGTGTTCCTGGGTTGTGCATCTAGTTCCTGTTTGTACGTGAAAACTATTAATGTGACGTTGCTCTACACATGTTATAATAATAGGGTGTTGCATTTATGTGTGATATATACTGTAGCTATTGTATCAATAATGACAGTGAACCATTACTCTGTATCTTACTCCGTATGTTACAGTGTATGAAGGTCGATGAAGTATAATAAGAGGATATGTCGCCTAAAGATAGACAACATATCACGGTATCTTTGGTTTGCACTGTAGATGTTTTCCGTTCTGTGTTTCGTATATAGTATTACGGTCAAACACTGTGCAGAACTAATGTCATATCTCATCGTAGCTACTTAAATGTTTTAGACATTTATACAGATCCATTTGGTGAAATGCACTCTCTTCGTAAAAAATGAAATAAACTGCTGCTGAATCTCAGTCACTTAGACTGTCACTAATAATGTAAGTATTAATAAATGTCAATGCAATATCTAGTTACAAAATGGAATGGAAAATCCCTGTGTGAATCTATAAAAGTCTTGTCTCTTTGGATGTTACACCTTACGTTTTTCTAATGTCCAGGAGAAAAGTGTTTTCTTTCCTATGTTACTTTTGGTTACTGCATCATTTAAACATTCATGTAACCGCTGTCTTGATGCATGGAGTCCAATAAAAAAGAATTGCATAAATGTCCCACCAGATGTTGTTATTCTTATTTTTACGCAGGTTTAACAGCATAATAAAAACCCAAGACCCAAAAGGGCTCTGGGAGAGCGAATAATAACGACCAAATATAAATATTACAATATAACAACTTTAAAAATTGAAATTAAGTGCAAGAATGGAAAGCAGACTCATTTGGTTGAGGTTAAGAAGCTGTATGTTTAAAGTAAGTAAAGTACGTAAGTCCTCACTTAGTCATGCCTCAAATTCGGATTCGGGAAGCGAAAAGATGGGGAAGAGGTCAACAACGGATAAAGTCACCGAAGGTATGACACTTTACGCTAATGAACTGAAACTCATGGTGCTGAGACCTTTATATGTTAAACTAAAGCTGCAGAAAATAAATAATTGAGGTTTGCAGGGAACTCAGGATTGTGATCCATCCAACTTAATCCCTTCCCTGAATCTGTACTGAGCTCGTTAAAAAGTATTTCTCATCCTCTGCCCCCTTGTCTTCAAACTCCATGTTCTTAATGATTGGAAGATGTCCAAATCAATTACCCTAGGGGCATTTTAAACAGCTATTAAATACCGTAGAGAGGTCCTCTATTGGCAACTCCAACTGTTATTTATTAAATATTGTATTTGTGGAGTTTCATTGTTTTGGTCCCGATTGCTGCTCTCTTGTTCAGGTTTGGTTATAAACAAGACCGCTGCTATGAAAGAGTCTGTTGCCCACAGACTCATTAAAAAATATTTAAATGAGATGAAAACGCAATACATTTTGAAGCCAGTCTGAAAATAAATGCACTGTTCTTCATTTGCCGTAGTGGCTTTGCTGAGAGGACTTGCTAGCGCACCTGTTTACGCCTGCACGGGTATAGGTGCCTTTTGCACACAAGTGGCAAAAGCACTCGAAAAGGCCAAGCAGCAGATGGTCTCATTCTACTCATCTGAACACACTGTATGCCTGCAGGACTCAAACTTAAAGAAGAAAAATATAGAATATATACAGAATACATTGACCATGTGTGATTGTCACGTTGAATTTGATTCTTCAAATCAATGAAGGTTGCAAATGTGTGCTATTGAATTAAATCCTGACAAGACATGTTTTTTATCTTTCCGTGTGGCTTAAGGGTTTGGTAGTTAAATATAATGAATGTGTCTGCATTTTCATTTTCCTCAGAAACCTGTCAAGTTATGAGCGGGGGGGAATACAGCAACTGACACTAGATAAATGTCTGCTTGGCTTGTAATCAGTACATTGATTCGCCACGGGCAAGTATGTTCCTCAGATGAACTATGCAGCACACTGAAAGTTGTGTGCCCACAGTGGGGACAGTGAGCTGTCTGTTTGTTTGCTCTGAAAAGCAATTACTTCCAACGAGCCATGTCGTCGTCATGTTATAGTCCCCTAAGTTGTTTTTTCAAATAATATATGCTAATATCATTCAAAAAAATGCTTTTCTGCTTGCTGTTCAGGGATAAGCTGATTCACAGCTGTCAGATTTAATGCCGGCTGGAAGCCCCCGTGCCCTCAGAACATTTTCAATGGGTTGGCCAGATGGGGCCAGTGAAGTATCACACTAAAAATGCTGTAAAAACAGCTATGAAATTCGGAGTATGAAACTGAGTAGTTTCACAAGAAGATGATGATTACTTACATAGAGGAGCTGATGGATTATCAACACTGTTTTGCTATGTTATGGCTCTGGCCATCCACCTTTTCCTTATCTTTTGCGTTTGTGTCGTGTGGACACATGGGTTGTTGATATTCAGCCTCTCTTGCCTCAGGGTGCAGCCTGGATTGCCTGGTTGCCCTCTTTAATGTGTTTAGGATTAATATTTTCTAAATATTTCAAAATGCCAAAAGAGGAAATGGTTCGGGCTGGAGTCAGTGGTGCCACTGCCTGAAGAATATCTTATATCCAACTTATAGTTATCTTCAACGTATAGTTTCAGAGCCATTGTGACACCCACATCAGTATTCAGTCGATGGCTTCCACGGAACTTTCAGAATTTCCTGCAACCAAGGTATGGGTATTTGTATTTGGGGGATGGAGGAGAGAAGATAATATATTTATTGTATATCTCAACTTTCTGAAGGCCAAAGAACCTGGTCAGGAACCTCATTTCAGGATTTAAGAGCATTATTAATGAATTATACTTGCTTCAGTATGAAGCAGCCCATCTATAATTCCTGTAAAACGACACATGCGCCAACGCTCCAACCGGCCGCAAGCCAGATCAACTCTTTGGGTCAACTAGGAATATAGGGGTACAACCTGGCAACACAAGGAAAGACTAGGGGCAGGAGGGTCGCTCGGGAGAAAGAGCAGCTTGTCTGGGAACCAGAACGTTACTGGTGCGATCGCCCTAGTTCCCCCTAGGTTTGAGGCGACCGTGAGCAAGGCACCTAACCCTTAGTGCTCCCAACGGGCTAGCTGTTGCCCTCGCATGGTTGAGCGCGTCAGCCTGTGACCCTTGTGATTTAAGACACTTGTGTATTTTGAGACCACAAATCTGAACAATGCATCATTTTTACTGCAGTCATCACTTTTGTTATTGGGACCTTTTCACGTCTTTCTCTTTTATAAAGTTAAATTAGAGAGAAGAGAAAAGCATACACAACTGTGTAGTGTCTATCATACAGCCGTAAGGACACTCCCATGTGTGCTGTAGGTATTTAAGGTCGATTTGGTCACGTAATGGCTAATAGGTTGACAAAGTATAGGTTTAAATGATTAGTGTTCCATGTTGATATTCAACCACAGACAGTCTGAATAGGAATACGCAAAAGTAGATTATTTTCTCCCTTGAATTTTGTATTTTTGCATCCGGTTCTCTGTACTCTTTCATCCTTTGAGATTCCTGCCCTGAGCATTACATTATGTAAGCGGTTATACCGTAAGGTTATTTTGACTGACTGTGTCAGTTTCGACAACTCTTGGCTTTTTCCAACAATTTCTTCATTCAAATAAATCATTTGGAGGTAGTCTCATGCAAGCAACACTTTCCATAACTTGCTTCATCCCTTGTTAGCCCCTCTGGGTTTATGCTCAATATCTGTCTCCCCTTCTTTACTTTTCTTATGCCAAACAATCTGTCTGCTGGCCTGCGCTGTTTGTTTTTAATTTATTAATGAATTTCTCTGACTTAAACCAACCATCCCCTCCCCACTTATCTGTATTTGTAACTCATACATCAGATTAGACACAAATTCTAGAAATCTTTTTCTTTATTTCTTGAGGCTTGAAGTTAATATATTAGTCTATGTAATATACTCCCTATGCTAGGTGCTATGCAAAGTTTTACTGCAAAGTTTCCCATCTCCCGAACTGGGATTTCCAGTTAAGGTGAGGATTGGCATTTTTAAGAAACGCACCAGAGTAAACTCGATTTTTTTTAGAAGTATGCAACCAAGATAACAAAGACTTCCCACCGGGCCTCCCTCTAAAGCATCTTCTCCAAAACACATGACTGGCTTGCTAGATCCAGCAAACGGTCTGCCTCGTGGAAGACTGATCATGTGCAATGAGTGCACGGGCAGAGAGCACACAGGTAGCCGGGCAGGTAGTTAAACTGACAGGTAAGCAATCATTTCATTTGGGCTGAAGGAATTGATTTGCATTGGCTTATTACATGCCTATGACTACCACAGACACCAGCAGTTCTTCATTATTTGATCAGATAATTGTATTTATTGATTGCTATAGGTATGTGACAATTACAATTAGGGCATTTAGCAGACGGTTTCATCCAAAGCGACTTACATCGGTCAATACACACATTGACACACCGACGGCAGAGTCAACCATGCAAGGCGCCAGCCAGCTCATCAGGAGCAGTTAGGGTTGACGGCCAATCTCAATTCTCTATTTTACCCCTTCCCCTTCCCCCTTCCCCTTGGTTTTGCGCGTGCCCGTGAGACGAAGGGCTATCTCAATTCTCATTTCGATCGAGGGGTAGGGATAAGGGCAAGGGGTAGATACCCCTTAAAACCAAGTAAGATCGGGAGCTTACTTGAAACCAAGGGGTACCCACAATACACTGCGCAACCGGCATCTTCAAGTTTGTGATCAACAATTGTCGCCTCTGGTGACGTGCAGCCAGCTAGCGACGATGTATGATGACGTAACCGTAACGAGTGTTGTCTCAATTCATAGGGGTATGTTGTTACCCCTAGCCCTTAACACTCTGTTTCAAGGGCCAAGACGTAGGGCAAGGGGAAGGGGCAAGGGGAAGGGGAAGGGGTAAAATAGAGAAATGAGATTGGCCGTAAGTGTCTTGCTCAGGGACACATCAACACTCAGCTAGGAGGAGCTGGGGATCAAACTAGCTGCACTACCTCCTGAGCTAAACCGATGTTAAGGGAATTTCAACAAATATGCAAAAAACGATTCAATCTACCTTTAAATCGGTCTACATATATAAAATAATCTTTAAAACATTGACGCATTTCATTGTCCCACTTTTCTTTCCTTCAGTTTATTCTCGGAGAGCCCCAGTTCCACTTAAAGGGCTCGGAGCTCTGCCGTCATCAGCAGAAGTGGGTGGTTGTCACTTTCGAGCAGCGGCATTGACAGGACACGAGCCTCAAACAAGACTCGTTCCTGACATGAAGAGCGCCTCATGCTACCAGGAGACAGTAGAATTCTTCTTTAAGGTTTTTAAAACCCGCTCGTACATTTAATGTCATTCCAGCTCGGATTCTCACAAACTGTGCTCCCGCGGTTTAACCTTGCGGTTGCAGAGAAGCTCGGACCACATGTCGGTAGAACATGGGTTCTCTAAAACAGACGACCAACTTCTGAGACGGTTTGGGTCACCCAGAGAAACTTTCAATTTCAATAGGACACTTTCAATTAAAATGTTCTCCACTGAACTCATCCACCCTCACCCAATCTCTCACACACCAACACACACACACACACGCACGCACGCACACACGCACGCACGCACACGCCACGCACGCACGCACGCCACACACACACACACACACACACACACACACACACACACACACACCACACCACCACACACACACATACACACACACACACCAACACACACACACACACACACACACACACACACACACACACACACACACACACACACACACACACACACACACACACACACATACATACACACAAACACACACACACCCATGTCAGCGTCAGGCTTCACTTAGTTGTTTTCTAGGTTCACACTTCTGATGTTTGATGTTTGACAGTGCGGTGGGCGGAACGGAGCCTGGTGTGGACGTGTTCACTGATTCCTGAGTTTAGCCCCAAACAAGTCCCCGTCCGACTGACAGCTGAGTGCCAGCACCCCCAAACCCCCACCATCCCCATCCCCCACCTCCTTACCCAGGGGACTCTTGGCACCCTTGGTGTGGAGAGGAAGAAGAGTACTCCTAACACTGGTTTGCCCTGTTATATTTTAGATGTGTTACAGCCTTTAGGACTTGAGATCATTTGTCGCACATTATATTTTGTATTTTTTGGGGTCCAAATAATCATCAACCTGCGAAAAGACGATCAAATAAGCCTAATAATACCGCCTCTTTACAGAAGGTGTTCATCACAATGAAATGCATGAATAAATAAACTGAGAATATGAATAATGAATGCATTAGTCGTATTAATTTTATGAATTTAGGCTGTGATGTTCTGCATGCTCTAATAAAACATTCAAAACTCCAACCAAGTTATGCATTCTCCCAAATAACTGGGGCACTCAGCCAGTGACAATTAAAAACCAGAAGCAGTCAATTTAGAAAACCGCATCTCTTCCAACACCAGCAGAATTATTCCAACAGAGCTGAATAAAACTCCTGCCTGGGAGGAACCGAGAGGCACAAAAAAGCCAGTAGTGAACACAAACTAATGTTATCAAAAATGCAAAGCTAAACTTTCCACGTATTTAATGGTCAGTTCTGGCATTCAGGTCTGCATATTAATGGTGAATCAAACCACTGCATTATATTTACAGAGGCAAGAAATATATACAAATGTAGCCAATTATCTCTGAATATCTGTAATGGGAGACTATCATTATTGTGAAAATGTAGGCCTACAATATATCTCCAAATCCAGCATGTTTTAAAGTTCCAGCACAATTTATTTAGGTTCCACTTCTCGAATTATTCATACACAGAAGGGTGAAGTTTATTCCTTTAGATTAGGTTTTTATTTTATTTTAAGAACTGACCAGGTTTTCCAATGTTTTGGCTCCAGTTCAATAAGGAAGAACAGTGTCTCTCTTCCTGGAAACAGCACAGCAAGATGCATGTGTTTAATATGACTCATTTTCTTTAGAGATCTGAAGGGTCAAAAACATACAATGATTTTATCTTTGGTTTGTTGTTCACCGATCTCCTTTGTTAGCGACAGGCCCCCCTAGCAGATTCATGGTTCTGAAGGATAACACGCAGGGTTGTCCGACCCTAACGACTTAATCTTGATTGATGGTATTCCAAATGACCGAAATGCAAATGAGAAGATGAAGCTGGTGTTAAGAGTCCAAGACCTGGTCATTTTTTCTCGAGCAATACCAGTGTGGACTACAATGCTAAGGCAACATGTGGGAAATGTGTTTGTCTATTACCACAATAACAACCAGAGCTCCCCAAGGGCACCGGTGACATGGATATCATCATGCGAGAGGTTTTCATCCATCTTTCTCAACACGGTGTGTAATCTGGTATTCACACCAGCTCCTTGGTGACTGGCTAAGACTGGCTGAGGTTAAGGTGGTAAAGAGCGCAGAGCGAGGCGTGGCAGTGAAAAGTGCAGTGATGTGACGGTCATTAGAGAAGCAACAGGCTTCCAGCATGCTAATGAATGTGCCAATGTGGTAGGAGGGGGGGCAGGATGTTGAATAAAACGTTGACGACCATTTGTTTAATATGAACACAGAATTGTGTTCATTATGAAATGACAGATGTATCCTTATTTAATAAGAGAAGTACCCATATCAGTGACAAAATTAAGTTTAATAGTATCTTGCATGTGCATATTAAGAGGCCCATCCGTCACAAATTAGATTGAATGAATGCTGTACTTAATGTTGAGAATTGATTATAACTTTCGTTATTTCTGTAAAAAAAATATCATTGATGAAGAAATGAACACATAATTGAGAAAGCTTGTGCTTGTAAAAGCGAAAAATACAATACGAAACTATAAAATAAAAAAAGTTAACATGGAACTCACTGTAAAACCAGTCAATTATAAATCACAGCTCAAATTGTAAAAAACATCAAGATGACAGAACCTTGCATCAGACACGCAAGGTTACCCATTGTGCAAGATAACAATAGAATCACTCAAAACAGGCAATACCACCGCTATACCTCACTGAGATGGGAAGTAAAGCTTCCCTTTCCTACGCCCTGGAATGTGGGTCAATATGCACGGTTGCCTTTTCGGGATCATAAGAAGGAAACACCAAACCAACCAGCACTCCGCTGTCGTGTTGCACCGACACATCCCCTGATGGGACGGCTGTGACCTTGTGAAAGGTTGCGTCGCGGCGGCTCTATCTGAATTATTAAGCATCGTTCATCCCCATTCTGTGTCCAGGTCAACCCGCCACCCCCCCGGGGGAGGGGGCCGGAGTGAGGGCGGTAGGTCAGGGATGGAGAGCAGATGTTGGACAACATCGCTCGCCGTTTGTTCTTCCTCCTCCTCCTCCTCCTCTTCCTCCACCGCCGCTCTGTAGGGAGAACACAAGGAAAAGGGGTTGAGGCGTGGCTAATGGCGTGGAGAAGTAAACGTTAGCCACGCTCAGCCGTGACTGATGAAGTACTGAGGGCCACTGATGCCGGTTCCTACCCGCCGCTGCTCTGGGCGGGTTTCCTCTTCTGCCGCTTCGCCAGCCATTCCTCCATGCCCCCCGCCGCCGAGCCCCTGTACTGGGGGTCTTCTCTGCGGCTCCTTTCGTCTAAAAACAGACAGGAGAAAAATGAGTCACTCTCATTCATTACGTAAGAGAATTGCTTCAAGAACGGTACCTGTTTTTCGGGATCAAACCATTGCTTGTTTATGGTGATTATACTAGTAGCATTTAGAATGAGTGGGACTGCCACAGTTGTAAACAATAACAATGAAGCACTTTAATCTTTGTGAAATGACATTTTGTAAATAACTGATATGGAGAGTCACTGTTATGTTGTCCATAAAAATTCTGTACTGACCGACGCACATTAATTCCAAAAGGTGAATAGTGCGATAGTGCCCTTGTTGGCATTCAGGCACGCTCAGGCAAAATGCTCTTTGGCACAACCAAGTTATTATATTGGTGACTGCTGTTTTAATGAAGCCAGGAGAGACTATTACAATGGTATTATCACCAAGACCGGCATTGACCTTTAAAGCAAATACTCTGTTCCATTTATATTTGTCCAATAAAGGGTTAGGGTTAAGCCTATAACACAGCAAAACACCTTTCGTATACACCATGAAGACTTTAAATTAAACATTAAAGTATCATTTTTATTGTGATATACTGGCAACATATGGTGGAGTAATGCCATGTGCAACAAGCCCAACATAATGACTGCAGCCTTGAAGTAGCCTGGTGAACAGCACCCCCTTGTGGTTACAACTCACCTTCAATCTGCATTCTTAGCTGTTCCATCTCTTCTTCGGACATGTGTGAAAATCGGCAACTGGGGCCAAAGCCACAATTTCCTAGTGTAGAGGTAAAGATGTTACTAAAAATAGCTTTGCCACATAAATCCCAAAGTTGAACATTATTGTTTTTCTTTTGATCCTACCTGTCTGTAGAAACTTCCTGCATGGTTTCTTTGCTTGCTCGTCCTGTAGGATGGCTGCAGTGTCTTATTTCAAAATGGTCATGAGCGACAAAGATAACAGAGGTTAACATCTGCAGACTTTGCTTGAAGTTGTGCCAGTAAAATCCTAAAAATAAATAAAATGTGAAAATTTTGATTCTTCCTACCTCTAAAATGATCGAACCAAGCCTTCTTGGATCTGTGGTGCTGAACTCCAAAGAGGTGTTTTTTCCGGTTGTGCATGTTGTCCTGAAAGGACCGGTCACAGTAGTCGCAGTAATACCGCCTCCCCATGGTTCAACTTCTAGGATTTAAAAAATAATTATAATAAATATGAATTATATACCAAGTAATAATAGCAACACACCAATTCAGCAGGTTAAGTTCTGACAAGCAGTTCAATATCTCAACAGCTTAAAACGTCTAATAATAACTATTATACTATCAGTCTCTCTCTCTATATATATATATATATATATATATATATATATATATACATATATATATACACAGTGAAGAAAATCAGTATTTGAACACCCTGCTATTTTGCAGGTTCTCCCACTTAGAAATCATGGAGGGGTCTGAAATTTTCATGGTAGGTGCATGTCCACTGTGTGAGAGATAATCTAAAAAGAAAAATCCAGAAATCACAATCTATGATTTTTTAACAATTTATTCGTGTGGATAACAGCCTGAAAATAAGTATTTTGAACACCTGTCCATCAGCTAGAATTTTGACCCTCAAAGACCTGTTAGTCCGCCTTTAAAAGTCCTCCTCCACTCCACTGTATTATCCTGAATCAGATGCACCTGTGTGAGGTCGTTAGCTGCATAAAGACCCCTGTCCACCCCATACAATCAGTAAGACCCAAACATTCAGCATGGCTAAGAGCAAAGAGCTGTCCAAAGACACCAGAGACAAAATTGTACAACTCCACAAGGCTGGAAAGGGCTACGGAGAAATTGCCAAGCAGCTTGGTGAAAAAAGGTCCACTGTTGGAGCAATCATTAGAAAATGTAAGAAGCTAAACATGACGGTTAATCTCAATCGGAGTGGAGCCCCATGCAAGATATAACCTTGTGGGGTCTCAATGATGCTAAGAAAGGTGAGGAATCAGCCCAGAACTACACGGCAGGACTTGGTCAATGACCTGAAAAGAGCTGGGACCACCAGCTCTTGGTCACTGTTGGTAATACACTAAGACGTCATGGTTTGAAATCATGCATGGCACGGAAGGTTCCCCTGCTTAAACCAGCACATGTTAAGGCCCGTCTTAAGTTTGCCAATGACCATTTGGATGATCCAGAGGAGTCCTGGGAGAAAGTTTTGTGGTCAGATGAGACCAAAATGGACCTTTTTGGTCATAATTCCACTAAGCGTGTTTGGAGGAAGAAGAATGATGTGTACCATCCCAAGAACACCATCCCTACTGTGGAGCATGGGGGTGGTAGCATCATGCTTTGGGGGTGTTTTTCTGCTCATGGGACAGGACAACTGTACTGTATTAAGGAGAGGATGACTGCAGCCATGTATTGTGAGATTTTGGGGAACAACCTCTTTCCCTCAGTCAGATCATTGAAGAGGAGTCGTGGCTGGATCTTCCAACATGACAATGACTCAAAGCACACAGCCAGGAAAACCAACGAGTGGCTCCGTAAGAAGCATATCAAGGTTCTGGAGTGGCCTAGCCAGTCTCCAGACCTAAATCCAATTGAAAATCTTTGGAGGGAGCTGAAACTCCGTGTTTCTCAGCGACAGCCCAGAAACCTGACTGATCTAGAGAAGATCTGTGTGGAGGAGTGGGCTAAAATCCCTCCTGCAGTCTATGCAAACCTGGTGAAGAACTACAGGAAACGTTTTACCTCTGTAATTGCAAACAAAGGCTACTCTACCAAATATTAACGTTGGTGTTCAAATACTTATTTTCAGCTGTATCACACGAATAAATTGTTAAAAAATCATATAGAATCATAGATTGTGATTTCTGGATTTTTCTTTTTAGATTATCTCTCACACAGTGGACATGCACCTACCATGAAAATGTCAGACCCCTCCATGATTTCTAAGTGGGAGAACTTACAAAATAGCGTTCAAATACTTATTTTCTTCAATGTATATATATATATGTTGCTCAAAACATGTCCGTGTTTCCCTAACACTGTCTCAAGACACTGTCTCTGCTGGGATCCCACCAGCAAGTCATAAAAAAACACACACGGTAGTCAATCAAATGAAAGAAAAGAGACTTGATTGGCATGGCTGCAAAGCTAAACAATTCATATGGTACCCAAAAGCTCAAGGGCCGATTAAGACGAATTCAGAAAGAGTCAACTCTGAAATCAGGCCTAAATCAATGTCCATATTGCAACACACAACTGTTCAATGGTTTATCAAGGGGCAGGCTGAAAGGTTTCAATCACAATAACGCGTGCATACTGGTGCATACCTAGCGTAGCCTAGCACTTATACTATACCACCAAACTGTTAGCTCTACAAACACACAGATAAATAATTGACTGACTGATGATGAAAATATCAGCATATGATCCTACAAAGGTACAGAATATGGGAGAACGAAACTTTACCTTCAGTTGTTATCATAACGGGAAGTGACGTGTTTCGACGTAATTTCCATGTTTTGTGACGTAGAACATATTACTGATATATTACTTTTTAAAAAAACAAAAACAACGAATTGGCCCTATTTAAAATTAAACTACATAATAATAAGTTATACAAATAGGAAAAAAATATCACATTTTGTGGGAATCGTATTTTCTTTTTCATGCATCCCACTTACGCAACATAAACATCCAGCGGAATTGAACCTTATGGGCTTCCGCTTTCCCTGAGTCTCTCTACTCTGATCTCAACATGGCGCTGGCAAAGACCGTCTACAGCCTGCTGTTCCGGAGGACGTCCACCTTCGCTGTCACTATCATAGTGGGAGCAGTGTTTTTCGAACGCGTCTTCGACCAAGGTGGTGATGCTGTGTTTGAGCAGTTGAACCGGGGGGTGAGTGTGGTCGTTAAGCAGCTAATACCTCATAACCTGACCTTCCATGTAGAGGACGAACGGACGCTAGCTTTAGATTAGCATGCAGGGAGCTAGCTACATCACAGCAGATAACGCAAAGTAACGCCAATCTATAAGTCTCACCATGTTTATTGGTTAATGGCACACTTGCAAAGGAGGTCTGTAAAGTTTATTATGGTCGCTTTGTTTCAGAAACTCTGGAACCACATCAAACACAAATACGAGGTGAAGGAGGAGTAAGATGTCCTGCCACTGCAAAGAAGCCCTGCTCATCTCTAATGCTCCATCCTATCACGCATCTCTTCCCTGATTATGTGGACAATGTTGAGACGGTCCTGTACTGGACGGCTGCGACACACCTGGTTGACGTTTTATAGACTGGGCAGAACACAACCCAGATGGATTCACTGGGCCGGTCAACTTGTCCTCTCGTCTGTCATAGTTTGTCTCGCTTTCCCTTCTCCCTAATCGTTTCCATGACTTGTTAAATTAAACACACTTGTAAATCTAAGATCGTGTAATGGTTTTATTCATAGTGAGTATGATCAGACCATATTACTGTTTTTCAGGACATGACTTTTTGATTGAAATACAAACTTATACAACACTAATATATGTATATGTTAACAAACTAGTACAACTAAAGCAATCATAGTGTTTGAGGAAGCATGTAATGGTTAAGAACAAAGGACTTTTTTTTTCTTTTTTTTTTAACGTGGCACGATTTCTTAACATAAGCGTTAGAATTGCATGTTACCTGGTCAAATAGGTCATCAACAAAAGTAGGCAGAAGAAAAGACTGAGCAGTTGTTGCACCAGAATATTATTGAATATGTAAATCCTTCATTCCCCAAAATAGAGTTTTAAGCAATCTTGGCTGTGAAACAATTATGTTGTACGCTGATTTTTAAAGAACAGTTGTTTTTGATTTGACCAACCTTTTAATGAGGTTTAACATCCATCAATCAGTGCAGCTGTCTTTATAGTTTATGCAAGTACCATACATCAAAACTAAGACAAAAAAAAATACACTGATATTTAAACTCTACAACATTCAACCAAGCAGGTCTTATGTACGGCATATGTTGTACACAGTAATGTGATAAATCTGCACAATTCTGTATTGCTCTAGTTTATCAAACCCTTTTGAAGTTTTTGCTTTATATGGTACACGTCAAAACATTTGTAAAACTAAAGAAATATGGAATTGATGATTTTTATTACATTTTAAAGTAAAATTGCAACATACATTTCCCTAATATAAGGCCAATTGTGTATCCAACACATTGTTGGTAGTACGAATTCTATAATACCAGGGTCAAGGTATGAAGAACTGTGTTGCCTTGCTTTCCCTGCAATAACATGTCAGAATATTCTTATATTTTAGAACAGTTAGTCCAGTTCAGTTCTGACATTTACAAATATTGATTTCTTGTTATTGATCAAATGCAGTGATATTGCCTCATCTTTACTCATTTGCATTGATTTTGGAATATATGTGTCCTTCCGGAGGATTCTTTATTTGTACTGGCTTTTTTGTCGTGGTCTTCGGATGTGTGGGAGTACCTTTTCGTACATTCCTCAAGCCCTCCATCCCTGGGCTGTCAGCCTTACTCGGCAGCGAATCTCCATTACGTGGACTCCTCGTTGTCAGAACCGGAGAACTTCTCATGGAGCCTATCTGGGACCCCACCTGGCTTGGTTGCTTCCTCTTGTTCCGTGCCGATGGCTGAGACGGCCTGCCGCTCTTCTGTCCGCTCTCAAGGTCGTTCTTCTTCAAAACCAGGTTCTTCGGCTGGGGGGCCGTGCCGCGTGGGGGAACAACTTCACAGTTGGATTCTGCACCCTCTGGATGTTTTCCAGACGATGTTTTGGACGTTGCAGGTTCTCCGTCCGTATGTCTTATCTGCCTCAAAACGCTCTGCACCGCCCTGCAAATGGGCTCTAGTGGGAGAAACCCAGACGGGCTTCTCGTGGAGGTGCTTTGCTCCACCAGGGTCTCCTGCTCCTCCACACTCAGAATCACAGTAGAGGGGGCCGACCCTGTACCAGTTCTCCTCTCAGTACTCTTTGTGCCGAGTGGAACGCTGTCCGCCTGGATCTTCTGTTTTGGACTCTTGGATTGGTGGATCCAAGATCCCCTGGGCTTTGTGGACGGGTCCGGAGGCCTGGGTTTAACCCTTCCTGCAGCATTGATTTTTGTGTTTTCTTTAAGAGGGTCGGTCGAGCCATCACCTTCTTGTTGGGCTGGCGGGGGTACCGAGCCCCCCAATGACGGTCCGCCAGGGGGTGCACAGCCCAAACGGGAAGGGTCCTTGGTCACAGTGTGGTAGGTCAGTTCCCTGGGGTCATCTAAACATGGCTCTGTTATCTTAGGGATGACCTCGTAGACGTGATTCGTCTGGGCTTCCAGCTCCTCGTCCTCAGGCAACAACAATGTGGTCTCTGTTCTGTTGAATCGCTCTGCGTTTGATTTGCTCTCCATGGCGGTTTCTGAAAGAGGCATTGAGAGAGCAGAATAACACCGACATTCAAACATTCACCATTGAGAAAAAGTATAAAACTAACAATCCGTAGATGGAGTGGGGGCACTGCTGTTCTTAATTTAGCTAGTTATGCAACTTAGTAACTTGACTTTAAATGATTGAAAGTCAAACCCTCCAAACCATTCTTTTTTTATTAATAACCCAAATATATTATTACTTTTGTGAAATCTTACAAGTTTGCTGCACTGAATATCTTTAATTGCCCGTCTCTAGAAAAGGAAACCTAGCCTTGTCCGGACATGAGGGATGTTATTTACTTCATTATGATATGCATTCTTGTGTCCCTCAGGGTCCGCACTTGAGCAGTCTGTATCATTTTAATTGTTGTTTAGTTGCAGCTCAACTTGCCCACAAAACATAATGGCTGAGAATTCGGCATCTTGGACACGATGCTTCCAGATGAAGTCGCGATAATTTCCTTCCACTGTAAACAATCACTTCCCGCAATTTAAGATAATTCAGGTCAAGAGTTCATTGCTTTAATTAAAAGACAGGATATCAGTTTTTAGGCTAATTTTATCTTAAGGGTAGTATGTTTAAATGAGCTGAGCTAAGTAAAGAGTAAAAAAAACCTACACCGATACAAGCTCTAGCAACAACCAGAACACCTATAAAATGTTGAACCAATAAAGGCAGCGAACAAGCAAGTCTTTTATAGGCTAACCATGCGGGCTGGAGCAGACAGGGCTGTTTTCTGTGGTCTCCATCGAGCAGTGTGATCCTCTTGAGGAACAGGAAGGGGTTGGCTGCTCCCCTGTAGATGGGGAGGGGGTCTCGATGAAACTGCAGTCCAACGTGTTTTCAGGGTCATGGTGGGATACTGTAAAACATGAGTATATTATAGTCATTCCATATACATATTGTTGTGTCTTCTGCTCAACAAGCCGCCAGACATACAAAGCTTACAATAAAATAGGCAGTAAGAAATATCACTACTTTCCCACTATTACAAATCAATAATTCCATTCCATATATATTCTATATACTGTCATAAATAATTTTTGGTGATTATTTTGAAAAAATATAGTTAGAATTAATGAATGTAGTATTCATTTAGTAAGTGTGTTACAACAACAAGAGTGTTACAACTATTACTGCTCTACAGAAAAGCTTAATCTCCCTGTTCGCTTCTCTATGCCTAGTGGAGGAAAGAACTGCAGTTTGAGGTAATTTTGCTACTTCCTGTTAATGGTCCACAGGGGCCCTCGTTGGAATGTGTGTGTTTTTGAAATGACTGAATGGGTATACATAAGTGGAACTGTTGCTTTTGGGAAAAAATGATTTAGGTGAGCTTTTTCCAACCAGGTAAGTTAAATGATACCTGTTCTGAAAGTTAGATATTATCAAGTACAATGGCTTCATTTTGCAACATTGGGCATTGCATATCTTAACAGTTATTGCGAAAACATTGTTATTGGACTACCATTTAAGTTTAAACCTGAAACGATACCCGTCGGTAAAACCCATGTCCATACAATGAACAGCTAGCATGAAAACAGTACCATCATTGGACAGCTGTTGAAGGTAAAACCTGTATCCTTACCAAGAACATTGGGCAGCTTCTGTCTTCGCAGTGGAACCCGAGGCAGCTTATAACTTATCCTTGTGAATCCACCAAAGAGGCTTTGTTTGGCTTTATTCTCATGGCTGCTTCAACAGAGACCAGACAAAACCACTTCATTTAAACTTTGTATACGTGAAATGACAAACGACAAATACTTGATAACATCATTCCTGTGGTCCTACTTAGTCAATATTTGTCTTACCCGTCGATGTATACATGTCTGCGCAGCAACCCCCAGCAGAGCAGGGACAGCAGCAGTAAGAGCAGGAGGCAAAACAGCAGCCCCGCGGCCACTAAGCCCATTCTCTGGTTCCTTTCTGGAGGACCAAGCGTCAGAAGGCTCCATTCAAGATGATGCATGACACTCATCGCAAAACACTCAGTGTGTAGTCATTTCAAATGGGAAATTGGGAATTAAACGAGGGAAGGTACACTTACTTAGGTAGCATTTTCCCGACACTGGATCACAGTGACTGTCATAACAGGAGCATGTTTGGTTACAGTTTATGCCGTATTGACCAGCAGAACAGCTCGTGTTACAACTGTAAGGACAAAGCACAGAAGAAAATACATGGTTTATTATTGTTATTATATGTTATATGTTAGTTATATGCACGTCATTAATCCAATGAGCATGTTAAAAATATGTTCATGTATCCCCAATGATTCAGTTCAGCCTTATAATACTTTAGTACAAGCCTGATAATCATCCTGGTTTTCTGTGGAAGGAGAGGCGATTCAGAAGCTATAACCTGGCACCTCTAATTCTCTGATCATTGGATAACTCACAACGCTCCATGGAAGCCGGGGTCACAGACACAGTCTCCTGTCACAAAGTGGCATGTGCCGTTGAAGCAGTCCTGGCACTCGCTGGCACAGTTGTCCCCATATGTTGCATTGGGGCACTTGATCTCACACCTGTGGATACAAAAAGATTCAAATAGTTGACACATCTGTTGAAAGGTTAGATTAAATATCGGTTAACATAATAAGACTTTGTTGTTGCTATCATGAAAGTTCACTTTATCTTTTTGACAATCATTTAAGACAAAAAAGTTTTGATTAAAGGTGCTGTTGGTAAGAATTGAGAGTTGTTAAGAGAGCAGTAAAGAATGAAATGGAGCAAGATTGTGAAACTACACCACCCAGAAAATCCCCTCCCTCTCTGCTGCCTCCTTTTCTCCACCATTGACAAATGTTGCTTTTCATGTACTGGAAGAGATGTCCTGATTGGTCAGGAATGGGCCGGGAGCGGTTTAAAATCGTAATTGTCTCATACAAATGTAGGACCAGCCAACTGGAAAGAGATATTCTCACAGCGCATTTGCCAATTGTTGACTGATGGCGATGCCATTACTTAAATAAAAAATACACTCAGATTAATAGCTCTTGAACCTTCCCTACTGCGCCTTTAAAGAAGTTTATGGAGGAAGTCATGGTTATACTCATACCTCTCTCCTATCCAGCCGGGATTGCAGTGAGGACATGTGCCATCCATGCGGTTGCAGAAGTGTCCATCTTTGCACGCCGGACACACCTCTTGGCAGTTTTCTCCAAAAAAGCCGTTGGCACACTTCTGGTCACACCTCGTGCCGTTCCAGCCCCGGTCGCAGGTTACACAGAGACCCTCTGTTACCTTGCAGGGCTGCTGGCCCTTACAGTGGCCACACCTACAGACAGACAGCCGCATTCACAGCCACACAGATGTGGGACTTTGGAAAAACATAGGGGGATACATACTGCTGCTACCAGCTTATGCTGAGCACAGTGAGGAATAAACAAAGATTGGCCTTTATTTCCCATTATGGGATGGAGTGTGAAAACCCACCACACCAAAAAGGGAATTTCATTGCTATAAAGACAGGCACTGTAGACATCACACCTTTAATTGACATGTGTTACAATGGACATTTGGCAATGCATTATGCCAACTCTTTCTAACTTGAGTACAACACTTAGGTCCACCTACTTGTTCCTGCAGTTCTGCCCATATGAGCCCGCCGGGCATGGCTCCCTGCAGTGCTTCCCCCGGAACCCCGGCCTGCAGGCACAAGAGCCGTCGGCCTGGCTACAACGTCCATTGACGCACTGGCACGTGCGCTCGCACTGCCCGCCCCACCGCCGCTCATCACACTGGCAACGGCCCGTGAGCTGCTCGCAGGGTGAGCCGCTACACGCGCAGTGAACGTCGCAGGCGCGGCCATACCACCCGGCTTCGCAGTGGCACCGACCCGAGGCCACGTCGCACTGCGAGTCCCTGCTACAGGTGCAGGCCTCGGAGCACTGCGGGCCCCAGAAGCCCGGCCGGCACGTGCACACGCCCGTGCCCTGGTTGCAGGTGCCCTGACGGCAGCCGCAGGACAGCTGGCAGCGGGCGCCCCATCGGTCAGGCTGGCAGGTGCAAGCCCCAGTCACGGCGTCACAGTGGCCGTAGGGGTGGCAGGGGCAACTGCCCTTGCAGTCGGGGCCCCAGAACTGGGGTGGGCATTCTGCAAGGACATGGGGGGTGAGTGGGTCCATGATATGAGTTTCTAGTCAATATTTTTTCAATGATAATGTCATGTATGAAAACAGAAATACAGTGTGATCCTCTGTTGAATAATTGAAGAAACAACCAAATCCAAAATAATCATTTCAAAACTGTTCTATGTCTACAGCCAGGTTGTAACCCCATATCCACTCCCCCCTGTCTGAGATTTAACTCAACTGGGTGGGAACTTTTAGTTTGCTTGCGATTAACCGCCAGGCCATAATGGGTACAAAATTTATGATTGTCAAACAAAGAAACACACAGGACCTGCATGGAAATTACATTGACATGCATTTAAAGTTGCAGACTCCAAACAGAGCTAATGAGTCATGTTAAGAATAAAGCAAATACAATTTGTAAAAGACAATCTTCAACAAGGATGACCAAAGTGAATGAATAAAATGAAAAGATAAAATGTATTTTTCTCACTCGTATCACAAGTAGCTCCAAAGTAACCATGGCGACAGCGGCATTCATTGGGACGCACACAGACTTCATTCTCCACGCAGGTGAAATTTCCTTCACATATCGCTGAAATACAAATAATTATGACGTCATTAAAGGAAGGTGAAGAATAACGATTACAACGATTACAAATCGCATCAGAATAACCCATGTGTTATGGCCGTTTGATGTTGAGCCTACCCGCTGAGCATTCGTCTGCCACATGTCTCCAACCATTGCAGCACTGGAAATGTCCAGGACTGTGGAGACATGTTCAGCTTTCAACGGGAAAGTATCAATATTTTTCATTAATTCATTTCTTTACTTGTTGAGCCTCATGTTTACACTTGAAAAAGTTATACTGGAAAGGACGACAGAATTCTAAACATCTTTAGCCTGCATGTGGATACATAAGACGTTCAATCAGGTTAAATACAATAAAAAGAAATACTCACATGTACTCACAGACATTTCTACCCTTGGGATTGAGTTCTCCGTGACACCAAGTGAGACATAACAGAGCGCACACAACGTACAACGCTGTTCTGACAGCCCGCGTCTCCATCATCAGATCACAGCATCATTCATACACACATGTAGCCTATAGGACGATGTCGATGTGAATATAGATCAAAGCTGGTCAAAGATATGTTAAATAGTCCTACATCAATCCAGGTTCAACGCCAGAACTTTTCAATGCTGGGGGGTACTTTCTGCCCTATCTCCTCCCTACTCGAACAGAACGTCCAATAGAAGCTGGAGGCGGCGTGGCAAGTAGTAGGCAATAGGTAGGACACTATGGAGATGAGTGGGATAATATAGAATAGTAGACTGTATTCACAGTACCTTTTCAACAATGTTTGCATCTGAATCACTTGTGAAGAATGCGAAGGGTTTGAAACGTGTGTTGTTGTGATTGAAGACTGATCATTTCACAACGCTTAATAATAGGCCCTAGGCCTCTTTGAAACGGTGAATATAGTGATTTAAAGTAAAGGTAGAGTCATGCTCTGACAGCAGGTCATAGCCACAAGAATGTTTACACCGAATGTTTAAATCTTTACCCCGATCCGGTACCCCTAATTAAATATTTTACAAAATGTAGACGTGTGTCGTGTAGACCATATATATTAATATGTGACTCTAAGAAGAGTATTAGTTGGTATTCATCATTTTTTTTCTGGCACATTTGAGCATCGATGTTATTCATGTTCATCGATCTTAACCGAATCAAAAAATTAGGGATTTACGACACACACAGAATTCCTACCGCAAAATTATTGTTTATAGTGATGTATTACTACCACCTAGTGGAATAAATTAGAGAAGTTGCTCGAAATGGGCTTGGTAGTAATTGCATAATTATCTTTAAGAGAGTTTAGTGGGAACTCTTGAGAAGCTTGGGATTGAACTTGGCCACAATAGATAGGCCTACAAGATCATTATGTAAAGCCAAAAAGAATGGAGAATAAGTGAAATTCATCTAAATTTGCAATGTAAGTAACTATTGACTCCTAACATAGCTAAATCAGATCAAGCCTGTAAAAGATCACCTTCAACAAACAGTAAATAAAAAAGGCTAACCCAACTCAGACTATTTTAATCGGATAAAAGTTGGTTAAAGACCTGCCAAATAGACATAACTCAAAAGATACTGACGGCACACAAAAAGTCGCTTTCTTCCCTATCACCTCTCTGCTCTAGAGACCAGTAAAATCCACCCATGTCCTACTCATGATGAAGCAGACACAGCCCCCTATAAATCAAATGGAATGATGGAATACACCTTACGTAAAAACAAGTAAATACAGACTGTTTATTTACAGAAATATACATAAGTGACAGCAACCGTACGAATAACAACTGTACGAAAATGCCAAATACGGATATAAATAAAGTTGGTGCATCCTGAGAGAATGCGTTACAGTGAATTTCACATGAGGAAGAAACTAGGCCAGTACACATGTAGAATGTACACAATCAATGAATACGCTTAAAGAGCGGCAATACATAGTGTACAAAGAAAACTGTGTTTGGCGAGAGAGAGAAGGGAAACCTCCCTTCCATTGAGTTATTTTAATGTAAGCAAGTGAATTGGAAGCATCGATTGCCACATCAGAGAGCTGCTAGGCTATGCAATGATCGGCATCAGCAGTGCTACATTACAAAAATATACATACATTGCTATCATTCAATTTAATTTGATATTGAGTTAGTCCCATTATCCTTTGGGCAATTGAATAATAAACAGGGGATTGTTTTTCCTGATTGTTTCTTATTTATATAAACTTGAAGGACTTGCTTGTACTGCTTTTGAGTTACATTTCTAAAAATCTCTGTCAAGGGTTACCTTTTATTTTCTGTATAGTTTTATTATCTTTAACAATGTTCACTGAACTATTGAAGAAAATCTTTTAAACAAGAAAACAACTGTAATAATTGAGCTGTAACGCTGTAAGAGCAGATCATAAATGAGCAAGCTGTGTTAGTAGCTGCATCGTGGTCCGTTATCATGAACAACGCTTAGGATAGCATCTACTCATTGACTGTTTTTTGATTGACCTAACTCAAACACAGGACACCAAACCAGTGCTGGTTGGCAACATGCGAACACAACGGCGTGTGCTATGATCCAAATCTCTAAAGGGCAGCGGCCGATCGCTTGGTCAGTTGACGCGGCAGGCTCGGATCATGAGGAACTGCAGCAGGATGAAGAGTGGTGAGACGATGAGGCCGAACCAGAGGTCCCTGGCCTGCTCCTGCTCCGCCAGCTTCTGACACAGCAGCACCTCACACACCAGCTTCAGGCTGAGCACCGTCAGCACCCAGAGCAGTCGCAGCACCGCCAGCCGCTTCTCGTTCTCCTGGTACAGGCGGATGGACACGATGGCCGTGAAGTAGGTGCTGAGGCCGTCGGCGGCGAACAGCGGCACAAACACTAGCCACCAGCTTAGCGTCGGTGTGAACCTGTCCTCCCGCAGCACCACCAGTACGCTGAAGACCAGGATGGCCGCCAGGTGGAGGAAGAGTTCAAAGGTGGCGAAGCCCAACCATTGCACCAGCTCTCTGAGGGAGAACAGCATTGTGGCTTGGGTTTTTTATGAGACTAGATACAGGTGCGGATGAAGAATGGAAGCAGGGGCCAGATTGGCTGAGGCCAAGTCAGGGGCTGGTGTGTCAGTCCAGACTCGGGTTAATTGGGAATGACAGCAGAGACACGTTGGACGGCAAGGCACTGGAAGTAGCAGAGGAGCCTAGGTTACATCTTTGAGTCTGGTAGGCGAAGAGGGGCCCAAGGTTGGCTGCAGAACCCAGCCAATACAGAATCCGTCAGTACCTCCATAGGCCTTGGGCCTAAAGCAAAAGACAGCAAAAGCATAAGAACCAATTTAGATTGCAAAGATTTACCTAAAACGCAAGACAGCTGACATTACTCTACGTAGAACACATATTTAGCCAGGTTAACATGCGAGCCATGTCCACACACACCTTACTACAGCATAATCATGAGGGGAAGTACGAACGCTTATCACAATGACATATAGTCACGTAATGTTAGATATCCCATCAAGCTGGTCTCCAGAGAGGCTAAGTTACAGTTCATTAATACAACTCAGCAGTACAGTTCCTTTATGCAACTCAAAACTACAGTTCATTACGTTAATACAACTCAACACTACAGTGCTAGGGGCCAGCCAAGTGAACTGACGATGAGCAATGAAACGTATTCAATAACAGTTTCAAAATCAATATTAGTAGGGTTTATAGTGGAGTAAATCGTTATGATATGCATTGCTTTTTACCTGCGTTTTGTCCATTTATGTGGTAGCTAAAATGTGACTTACGCTGGTGAGCTGTCTACTCGTCGTCAGAACACTCTCGCGAGATCTTAACTCACTATACTTCCTACGGTGGCCGCAAGCTGCCGCATAAACTAGAAAACCGGAGCGAGGAAGGAAGGAAGAATCCGGTACAACACCTTCCAAGGGTAAGCACACTTTTCTGCTTAATTAAGCCTAAATATAAGTCGCCTTTGTGTGTACATGTTATTTCAGCATTTGGTAGGAGTTTTACAATATAGAGTATGATTAATTATGACAATGAAATCAATACATAGTACTGCGGAAATTGTTACTGTGTTTGTATTTATCTAATGTTGTATTTCCCGGTGAGTCATGTAATAACAAGGTAATACTCTGAAAGCCCACTTTCACAAGTTTTTTTCTGAACTGGGATTTATTTTTAAAGATTTACATTTGATTATATTGGAGACGATTTGTTAAACTATGCAATGGTCCTTATTTTAGTCAATATGTTTGTTGAGACGGTAAAACGTAATGCACCAAGCCTACTTCAAGAATTATGTTGTTATATTAGTCAATATTTACATTTATTGAGACGTTACCACCTAATACTCCAACCCTCTTCAAGAATAACGTTGTTATATTATGTTATTATATTCAGTTATTATTATATTGGGACACATGGTGTTCCTATTTGGGACAGTCTGGTCGCAAGCTGTTTTGGATAGGCATTATCCCGCGTGGTTGAGCCGGTTTCACGGTTACTTGGGTGATACCAGAACAGAAACCCGTGGACACAATGTGCTATGCCTACACTGCAAGGTATGTCAATGCCTTACTTTTTGGTTAACTCTTTGTTCTTTTTTTAGTTTCCAGCCGATATCTAAAATGCAGACGCCAGTCGAGTCTGTGCTCCACAGTGGTTATTTTCACCCAACACTGAGATACTGGCAGTCATGTGCAGCAGATTTAAGACCTGAAAACCTCATCTACCCAATCTTCATAACGTAAATATTTATTTTTTACAATATAATTCAATTGTATCAAGATCATTTGTCTACGTAGAACAATCATCAAAGTTGGGAAAACATAAAAGGAAAGTCGTTAATGGATAAACTTTAATTGGAGATGTGACCAAGTTGTAATTTTTCTAAAATGCTTTTTCTTTCACAGAGACAGTGAAGATGCAGTCGAGCCCATTGCAAGCCTTCCAGGTCAAGCCAGGTAAGGGTCGTAAACATAAGACAATTTATAATAAATATGATCCTTTGTTTGAAACCTAAATATAAAAATGAAGACTTCAATTGGGTTCACGTGTAGAAGGACTTGTCGAGTGTCATGTTGATTATTATCACGAATATTACACTGCGTGACATGATTAACAAAGGCCTTACCTTAATCAGTAAAATTGCCTTGAAAACACAACAGATGTATTTAATTGTTATGAGAAACCCCGTAGTCGAAGTCTGTTGTGTTTAGATAAAAACAGTCAAGGGTGGACCCAAAGCCAACTACTAGAGCTGAACGCAGATAAGAGGGGGATCCGTTAGGTCAATGCGCATCTACAGCTTCCTCCCTTTATCTGTTCTGTCTTTTGGATTCAGGCATCCATCTCAGCTTGGGAATATCTCTGGGAAAGGCTTTCAACCTTAATTGCATGATCACAATATGATATGAGTCAGTCAACGTCAGAGGGGATCTATAAGCCTGAGCAAGTGGCCTTTTTCTATACCTAACATTACGGGATAAACCCAAATATAGTATGGTTGAATGAAAATGTCATTATCGATCAGCATTTTTCATACTGTATGTGTGATCTTCAATCCCCAGGTATGGTGTTAACAAGCTTGAGGGAATGCTGAAGCCTCTTGTAGCAAACGGCTTAAAATGTGTGCTGATATTTGGTGTGCCGGCAAAAATAGAAAAGGTAAGGACACCCTTGCTGGGAATTGTGTTTCTATCATTTTGATGGATACTATGGTTTGTTATTACTAATTACTTACTGCCTATGGATATTTTTTTTACATTGTTTTATTGTACATTATTAAATCATTAGGAGTCAAAGGTTTTCTGGTCAATAGATACATATGTAGATGTTCAATGTAATTCACAAAAAAGACATACATATTAGATTTAAAACAATATTGTTTTTGGCCCTGGATCGTCTCGTCATGTTGTTTTTGTACATAATCAAAGCTCATTGTATCTGACCACTTGTTCTACCAGGATGACCGAGGATCTGGGGCAGACACGGACCAAACGCCAGCAGTGTTGGGCGTGAGGAAGATCCGCTCTCTGTTCCCCAATCTGCTGATCGCCTGCGATGTCTGCCTGTGTCCGTACACTGCGCACGGACACTGCGGTACGCGCACCCTCGATATGTAGGGTTTTCTATTCTTTGGATACGGCCGCTAACAACTATCGCATGTGCTGCTGCTGTATCGATGAGTGTGGTGTATGATGTCGTTTCAGGTATTCTACGTGAGGACGGCACATTGGACAACGACGCGAGCTGCATACGTCTAGGGGAGGTGGCAGTAGCCTACGCCAAGGCTGGTCAGTACTCTCTAATATTACCACATGTGTTTCAGTTGAAGCATTGCTAATGTCCATTCCTCTATCCCTGTGCGGAACATCTTCTCTTAATCAATGGTTTCATTCTGTGTTATGATGATAACGGTTGCTAATTTATTCGGAAGGTAATTGATAGATAATTGCAATACTTTATTGATACTAAAGCATTCCAAATATTAACAGGACTTATGGCATATTAACATTGAAATGGGATGTCAATGAGGGACATGGCATAGACTGGGCCGAAACGTTCTCTCCAAAAATAAATATATTAATACATGAGGATGTTCAAATGTATTCAATTTCGGAGAAATTTGGAGTCGCAATTAATTGCAATCGGGGAGCCATGTTAATCTTACAATTATCTGACCCTATTCATGATATTGTAGAGATGACATCATTGCTGGGTATTTGATTTCCTGTTTCGCTCTGACAGGCTGTAACATCATCGCCCCCTCTGACATGATGGATGGACGGGTGAGGGCTATCAAGCAAGCACTGATGTCCAATGAAATGGGCAACACGGTATGCTGGAGCAGGCACAAAATGTCTAACTTAAAATTACAAACAAATCTCTTTGCTGATGAAGTATTATTGTTATGTTATGTATTATACTATGTTGTTTCACTTGACCACAGCTTTAAATTGGTTGAAATATTCAATATTCAGACGTCTAAAAGTTTGCAAAAAGGCCTTTAACATAAGGAATATCACAAGTCGAAAATAACTAATAAATTATGGATCAAAAATGGATAACATAGTTGTGGTTTTTTTATTGGTTTAAGGTTTCAGTGCTGAGCTACAGTGCAAAGTTTGCTTCATGCTATTACGGCCCTTTCAGGTAAGTGTGCCACATTCCGAAATTCAAATAGCCTAAACCCTGCCTACATTGAGGTTAATTTGTTGACGTGTGGCTTCATGCAGAGATGCTGCCCAGTCCAAGCCTGCATTTGGAGATAGACGCTGCTATCAGCTGCCCCCTGGTGCCAGGGGACTGGCATTGCGGGCTGTGGTAAGAATTTTGATCATGTATATTGTATGTTTTGTGCACAGAATGAGACATGACTATGTGATGTTGTAATGGTTTAGGAGCGGGATGTGAGAGAAGGAGCTGATATGCTGATGGTCAAACCTGGACTCCCGTATTTGGACATTGTGAGAGAGGTCAAAGACAAGGTAATTGACTATTATTTGGAATGTGACTCAATTATGTTATTCAATTAATGCACAGACATACTTTGACTGGAGCTCACTCGATCAGATCAACTTGTTCTGTCTGATCTTGGGTTTTTCTGTCTACTTTCTAATAACTGAATGTAAATTGATTTGTCTAGGACCTTTCCTTGATGGGGGACTCCTCCCTCCTTTTCTGTGGTCCCTTCTTCCAGGAAAACCAAACCTCCTTTAGGCTAGTCCTCAAACACTAGCCGTATAGATGAACATGCATGCTTCTGTCATTTAGGGGCAGGGCTATATGGCTGCTAAGGGTTGCGTTTAATCCATTGAGGAACATTATTTAAGTACATATTTATATCTAATCCAATTATTATATTTTCTTTCAAGAACGGATTAGGAATCGGATCAATCCATATCACTTCTATGTAACCAACTACCGGTACTTTGCTTTCATCTAATTTTCTTTTCAACAAATATGTTTGTTGCTGTTTGGTTTTCCTTTATGGTTTCCAGGTGGAGCTAGCTGCTGGTTCGCGGTCGCCATGTTTTGTAACTTGTATAGACATAAAGTGATCTAGCACTGTATGAATAATGCTTGACCTGACTGGTGTCTCTGCAGCACCCGAATCACCCGCTGGCAGTGTACAACGTGTCGGGGGAGTTCGCCATGCTGTGGCACGGGGCCCAGGCCGGGGCCTTCGACCTGAAGGCCGCCGTGATGGAGTCCATGACGGCCTTCCGCAGGGCAGGTGAGATCAGCTGTAGGGTTTCAGTAGGAACTCAATCTATAGGCCTACTGACGCTCAGTAGATACTCAAACCATAGGCCTACTCACTCTCAGTAGATACTCAAATCTGTAGGCCTACTCACTCTCAGTAGATACTCAATCTGTAGGCCAACTCACTCTCAGTAGATACTCAAATCAGTAGGCCTACTCACTCTCTCAGTAGATACTCAAACTGTAGGCCTACTCACTCTCAGTAGATACTCAAACTGTAGGCCTACTCACTCTCAGTAGATACTCAAACTAGGCCTACTCACTCTCTCAGTAGATACTCAAACTGTAGGCCTACTCACTTTCTCAGTAGATACTCAAACTGTAGGCCTACTCACTCTCAGTATATATACCCCTTCTTGGCTGCAGAAGGTCTCTGTCAGATGCAAGCAGCTAATTTCAAGCAAAATAACCAGACCAAAGGTCTTTTGAACTTGGTTTCATTCTGGTTCTGTGTTCTGTGGCAGGCGCTGACATCATCATCACCTACTACACACCTCAGCTGCTAGGATGGCTGAAAGAGTAAAGGCAAGAGAGACCGGACATGCGGCAGCACAATGTGGACCAAGAATTAAAGAATCCATTTTAAAAGAAGACAGAAAGCATACCGTCAAATGGGGGGATTTTAAATAATTATCCTGCATTTTAAAGCTGACAAAAAATATCTGTACCAAAGTATTTTTTAAAAATAACCTTTATTATATGCCAAGTCATGGAGTGTTATCTGAATGTATCTTGTTGTTGCCTCCTTGACTTCCAATAAAATGCAACAAAAGGCAATCTTATTATGTTGTTGACCTGGTGATATCTTGTTTAATTTAATATGCTTTTTTTTCCTTTTCGTTGTCTGAACTCCGGCAGAGAGGGTCTTTTTCTGCAGGCATGGCAGACCTTAGTATTGGTAAGTTCAAGAACTACAGTTCGGATCGCTTGCTTGACTCATGCTGTTGTGTGGACATGAATAGCAAACTGTCAGTCTCACCGAGTTCCTAGAACTGACAACCCTACAAAGTCCTGATTATCAAACTGAAGCTGTTCCAGGAAACACAGGATTTGTGTTTGGCGAGTATACGTTTGGGACTGACACAGGGGACTCTTGGCAGCCGCTCTGTATGGGGTCCTTTCTGCGTAAGGAGTTGTGATGGTGTGCCTTCATACAAACACTGGGGCCATGGTCTGAGATAGCCTTACAGGGAGCATCAATCAGCATCCTGTGGGCCAAATCCTGACCAGTAGCCATGTTTATCTGGTCCCCCCCATCCTCTCCAACTAAAAATGTTAACACAATTTAAAGAAAAAAAATCGAATTATATTGGCATGTTACTTATTATGTGTTCAATATTTTAAACTGCCCTGCTATCATGGCCTACATTGATACTATTTCAGTGGAATTTCATCTGGGAGCATGCCATCTGTGTTTATAACCCTATGCTGTGTATTCCCTATCCTAGAATATCAATCATGCAAATAAACACTTTGAACAGTGTCTCATTGCTGGGTCAGTGTGTGTGTGTGTGTGTGTGTGTGTGTGTGTGTGTGTGTGTGTGTGTGTGTGTGTGTGTGTGTGTGTGTGTGTGTGTGTGTGTGTGTGTGTGTGTGTGTGTGTGTGTGTGTGTGTGTGTGTGTGTGTGTGTTCTGTGTGTTTTTATACACTGTGAATAGGGTGACAGTGTGTGAGGGTGCGAGGCCTGGGTGTTGTCAGACTAATCTACTCTTTGGTCCTCCTGACCCAAAAATGATTCGCACTGTGGGATTTTCTTTCCGTTTGAATTTAAAAGCAACGAACGAAGCAGTGTTTCTTAACAACGCCGACAGGGGGCGCCTCTGTTGCGTGTGCCGCGAGGACCAGTTGTATGTGACGTATAGGGGGAGTGCGGAGGGTTGCTGTGATTTAAGTCCCAATCATCTGGATGGATGTTATCACTCTCAGAGGGAGACTCTGTTCAACATCAGCTCAAGAGCTGCTCCACAACAACAAAACGGATTTAGGGAATATATTAGCTCACACAAGGATGGTACCGGGATTAAAGCTAAAATGAGTTGGAATAGGGGTTGTTGGTTGTTGGCGGCAGACTTTATTACCATTTAAAAGAGAGTTGTGGGATATAGACGCTCCCCTCACTTCAAAAGGTGAGATCGTGGAGTGAAATCTCTTCACTTGAACTCTCGCGCGGAAAAAACAACAAATTCAAAACCATGAGATTAAAACACGAAATGGGATACTGTTTCTTCGTGGCAATGGTTTGCTTACCTTTTGCAAAAGGTCGAGCGCCGTCCCGGACTACTAACATAACCGTAGCCGTGATGCTTCCAGACAATTATCAAAAATACCCCTGGGCTCTGGCGAGAGTTTTCCCGGCGATACTCATGGCACGTGAAGACCTCCAGGAGAAGTACGGGCTCCTCGTGGGCCGCTCCATGAACATCCTAAACTTCAGCACGGAGGACCCGGTGGCGGGCTCCTGCGTGGAGAGCAAAGCGCAGGTAGTCGCCGTGGACGCCAAACTTTACATCCGTCCCGATGTGTTCATCGGACCGGGATGCGTGTACCCCCTCGCCTCGGTGGGGAGGTTCGCGTCTCACTGGAAGCTGCCGTTGATAACGGCCGGAGGCCCGGCGTACGGGTTCGATAAGCGGGAAGAGTACCGGACAATCATGCGCACCGGACCGTCGACCACCAAACTGGGAGAGTTCGCTAGCATGCTTCATTCCCACTTCAACTGGACCACTCGGGCGGTGGTGATCTTCCACGACCTGAAACAGGACGACCGACCCCACTACTTTCTCTCGGAGGGGATATTTCTAAATTTGAAATTTGAGTTGAACGTGACGATCGAAGCCCAGCCGTACCAGGCCCACATCAAAGAGTACAAGGACCTCATCACCTGTATGAAGGAAAATGGAAGAAGTAAGTTCCTTATATAATAGCGCCATTCAATTAGCATCATGAGCTGGACACTGTTTATTTTAATGTGTGAGATTTTTTGTTTTGTTTTGACCCAGGAGGTTGTCAGATACTAAACCTACAATATCCTACAATACCCCCCCCCCCCCCCCCCCACACCGGTTTCCCAGATGTTAAGCAGGGTTGACAGAAATAGATGCGGGGAATAGCCTACTTACAAGAGGAATGTTTAGGCTGTGGACAGTCTGTTGCTTTATTGGCGGAGGACCACCTGTGTTTTAAGAGGGGGGCATGCTTTCGTTGGCCACTCACTGTGTGTGTGTGTGTGTGTGTGTGTGTGTGTGTGTGTGTGTGTGTGTGTGTGTGTGTGTGTGTGTGTGTGTGTGTGTGTGTGTGTGTGTGTGTGTGTGTGTGTGTGTGTGTGTGTGTGTGTGTGTGTGTGTGTACGGGAAGGGGGAAGGGAGGGGGGGGGAGGATACATCTCATGTGTGATCGATACACATGCCAGACATTTTGGAGAATAGAAAATGCATAAATGATTGAGCTACCGTTTGGACTTCAAAAATGCTGCGTGTGCTGTGGCATTGCAATAACAAGAAGACATAGGTCCATTAGCCAAACTGTTTTATTTAATGCAAATCAATAGCCTAAGCCTACACAAGCATAAATTCAACATGGGGCTATTATATCTGTTGTTCAAGCACTTAGGCCTAGGCAAATTAAGTATGGGGATTAATATAACGATGTTGATATAACCTTCTTATAGCCTATAGTTTATTTGTTGTGTAACACATAATTTTTAGGCTGTTTAAATGTAATACAAATATAGTCCCTCCCGTATATTAATTGTGAATAATCAGGGTTTAGTCTCCGTGTCAAAATTACAAGTCCTTTGAAATTTAGCTCACATGATTGTAGACGATCACACAAATGCGGGAGATTGCGATGCGTTATAGGCGTTTAAAGTCCTAGCTAATTCAATAAAGATTGGCCAACTGTTATTGACTGGGTTTTTATCAAGCTAAATGATCGACATGTATTTTGTTCTCTCGTTAAACATTAACTAAATAAATCGAACGTTGCCTGTTTGGATAATGAAGCAATAGGCTATAGCTAACGTTAACCATGGACAGGCACAAAACCTCTTCCTAGACCCTGTTAGAGTCCCCCCGGGGTCCCGGAGGTCCGGACTTGTCCTGGCTCGGCATTCCGCCACTGCTGTCCCGTCAGATAACCCCGCGGCCCTCCTTACTTCTTGCGTCATCGATTGACAACGTCCACATGGGTGCCTTTTGTTTGGACCGGGGGTCTGAGGCTAACGAGAGGGTCATGTTGGGTAGGCCCACACCTCTGGGGAATAACAGCCACTGTTCAGTTGGCAAATGTTTGAGAAGTGATTTATTATCTTCATCTATCTTTTGTGATCTCTTCTTTTATGGTATGGGACCAGCTCTTCTTAGTGGGATTTGTCACACTTGAGATGTTTAGAAAACTGTTAATACCTTGCAAAACAGAATGCAAACATGGATCACTGTGTTGCATCTTGAAGAGTTCTGAGTTATTGTTAACAGAATACAATACACACAGCCTAGGTCTTGCCATTATCTAAACCAAAGCACGTTGTATGTGCTTTGTTTGCATATCGATAGTGTACCTAGATTGTTATTTGTACAGAAGCCTATGCTGCAGTTGCTAATTCTTACTGAATAGGATCTCAAGCATGGCCTCTCTGAGAAAGAGTTAGCCATCAGCCAACATTGATTTTAAAGCCAACAGTGCTCTGTTGGAAAAAACGATGGGGCAAGCTAATTGGTTTGCCTATTCAAGTGTTGTGTGCTGTTGAAAAGGGAACGGGTACAAATCTCAGGCCTTCACAATATGGGTATTGTACAACGCATGTTGGTTGACATGATAATTCAAAGAGCTGGCCAATGTGTGCCATATGTTCCCGTGTTGGTTGAAAATGACAGATAATTTGGAGTCACTTAATGGTAAAGAATTCCTCTGGAATATTGGCACAGATTTGGTCCATCCATTTTTAAAATTGATTAACGAGCAGAAATACGATTCAAGAGTTACACATGTTTGGAGGGGCAGTGTTAAACAATTGACACCAAAACAATTTGTTGTGGTGGTTGCTTCAGTCCCTGGTGCACCCTGAGCAGGTACCATGGCCCAGGAGCACAGGCAGAGCTTTTATCCCCCCACTACTTCTGTGTGTTATTGCTGGTCTCCACCCAGCAGTCAGCAGGGCCACTTGGAACAGGTTGAGTTATACGCTGGGGCAGATAGGAATCAGGGCCTCTGCGAGCACTCTGCTCGTTGCCGGTCTGGGGCTCACAACATGTGAGCACATTTTACCGGGAGAGCCTGGCAGCCGCCATGCTGGCATATGCTGCGAGTGGAAATACTGCTTGTAGCCAGACTGGCCGGTCCAACTCCCACTGGGCAGAGGGAGAGTAGTTAGAATGTTGTGTGGTCATTAGAATGACTGGAGGGCTGGGAAGAACCGTGTCTTTGAGCAAGCCTCCCTGCATCGTGTCAGTCATGTGTTGTGTCATTTACATGATTACATGATTTAAGCGTAAATTAATGAAATGACGTTGGTAAACAACATGTTCCCGGTGCATTTCGGAATAGGAAATGAGTTGGACTGAGGTGCTATTCACGCCGGTGTTTCCTGGGGACACCAATACTACTAATAATAATAAATATCTTGAGATATAGCGTTTGCAGACGGTTTAATGGTTTCGTGCCAAATAGGATTACTGAAAAACTGGCTCAAGTTCTGCCTGTGTTTTTGAAAAAGAGCTAGTTACTAAAAGATCACTGTTTAAGAGCATGCCTTCAGCTGTTTACACAGAAGGTAAACAAGTTGCCCACACGTCTCAATTTACCAAATCAATTCTAAGTAGTACTAAACCGCATGATCCATTTAGAGGCAAGATACAGAATTATATAATGCTAATTAAACATAATGAGGATAAATAATGCTCAGCAATTGCCTGTTCAAAACGTTTTTCTTTAGTATATTCTGACCTGTTACTCAAGCCCTCGGAAAGGGGCAAGTCTACAAATATTATAAACGTTTTAACATTTTAAGGGTTCGAAAAAATGCCAAAGATAAATGTTGGTCCCAAAAGGTTATCATTTTAAAATGATACACAGATCCTGAAGCAAATATATTGGAATTTCTTAAACAGACACTTTTAAAGGGTCACAACTTAGTGAAAGCCCAATTTTATTACCACCCTTCAGCAAGTTACCAAGTTATTACCAAGTTATTTCCTTATCTAGTTATGTGGTATTAAAATCCTGCCATCTCTTTGATTCCATCTACAGTTGTGTACATCTGTGGACCCCTGGACACGTTCCTGAGCATCATGAAGATGTTTCAGAATGATATCCCCGACCCTGAGAACTACGCCATCTTCTACCTGGACGTGTTTGCAGAGAGTTTGACCGAACGCAAGCCCTGGAAAAACTCTGACCCGGAGTGGACGGATGCCATTAAAGTCTTCAAGGTTCAGTGCACCTGACCTGCCTCCACGCACGTTCTGAAACGTGTACTGTTCACTCCCACGCATGCAAGCACACAGAGGCACATGCACACAAGCACATACAAAAACATGCATGTGTGCTTTTGTATATGTGTGTAAAGTTTGTAAGAGTTAAGTCATAGTGAGTACTTACAAACATGCCATTCAAAACAAAATCCCACAATCCTTTGAGGCTGGCTTGGAGAAATACAATGTTTTTGTTATATCACCTCTTGTCGTTATCTAGGACCACTCTGATGCATTCCCTGGAAACTCTCCTGACCCCTGAACTAGTTCCATAGGATTTGGATCAGATAGGTCAGTTTAGGAGTTCAGCTTATTGATATGATGATGGTTAGCAAAGATGTCCCGTGTCAGGTGCATTTTCTTTTTACAATATAGAGGATATTACAGCTCTGGCAAGGTCTTACTGAGCGACACACACTGGGCAGTATCCTAAACACTGAGATTCTCCTCAAAACAAATGGAAGAGAAGCACGTTAAAAAGAGGCCTCTTCACTGGTTTTATGCAGACTAGTGCGGTGGCAGATGTCAAATCACGAGTGGGTAAACATTCAATGGTAATCACAACCATGAATAAATAGGTGCTGTGTACTCTTGAGAGTCTGTGTGTAAGGAAACTTCATCACTTTTTCTGGCCTCCGGGTCGCTAAAGATTTTCCCAAAAGGTTCATCCCCAGCCTTCTCCTCTTACACCCATTTTCAAGGAGCTTCATTGTAGCGTAGCCTTAATTAACCTGGACACAGTCTTACTAGGAGCCACTTTGTCCTGCAAAATGAGCGTGTTGTGAAATACGTAATTGAGCACAGATGTGCCGTTATCCCAATTTGTATTCCTAAATGTCACTTGCCTCACAGCATTCGGTTACTTACACAGTGTTTGGGAAACGACGTTAAATGGCTTTGCTTTGTTTATAGAAAATGTAATCAGATTGATTATTAAGGCATGATGTCATGATGTATGACTCTGAGATTGACAAGAGTTAGACACTGTCAAGGGTACTCTTGTTTGGGGCAATCAAACGCAAAAAAATAAACCTGTCAATGCAGAAATAGTCGGTCGCAAGTCAACAACAACAACAGAGGCTGTTTGTGTCCCTCCTTTTTTAGTTCCAAGCTAACTTTCCCGACATCGCGATTAATTCATTCTTCAGCGCTGACACACAAGCAGAGCCTAAGAATTTCCCCCTGTAGGGCATGGCCTTTTGGCTAGTAAAATCTGATTACATTCCTTATAATCTATCTCATTACAGGGTTTGGGGTTAGTGTCTCTGGGGACACCAGAGAGCATGGTAGTGTGTTAGGATATCATGTACATTTGTTGATCACAGTTTATATGTGATGCTAACCAGTAGGAGAACCTCATGTAGCTGCATTGGTTTGATGGCTTTATGGCACTCTCCCGTTGTCTTTAGGAACATTATGTTTTGATGCCTTTGAAGAGCTGGAGAAAAGGACCCTTGACATAAAAAGGTTGATTGTGCGATTCAAATGGTACAACATTCCGACTGAGTGCGTTACATTTGATGTCTCCTTAAGCGATCTGAGGAGTTCATTAAACATAACAATTCGTCTAGTAATTAAATGCCGTGCTTCGGTTTATGTTCAAGTTTTGGATATGTTAGGCAAGACTCAAAAACCTATAACGCCTTGTAAACAACAGTTCCTGTTATTCAATAAGAACATCTCATGAGGCAGCATGACACAGCCATGTGTACGTCAACCTTTCATAGCAGAACACTGTTCATATCCCACGACCCTGACTCGCTAATATTCCACTCTCTGCGACCGATGCATCACCATCTCTGACGGACTCTGAACATCACACAATGCTCCTTTTCTTGACGCCTGCTCCGTGTGTTTTATCCCTGTGTTTAGTCTGTGTTCGTCATAACCTACCGACCGCCAGACAACCCAGAGTACCTGGACTTCCAGAAGAAGCTCCATGCCCGGGCCCTGCAGGACTTCGGCGTGACTCTGGAGCCCTCGCTGGTACGTCCTCGGACCTCTTACTGCAGTCTCGGCAGCGCCCAGAACCACAAGGTTTATGGGCTGGAAAACGTTTGTGAAACTTTATTGCGGTTCTCCGTTAACAAAGCACGAAGGCCCGCTGTGCGTTTGGAATTGTCTTTAACACAAATGTCAGCGATTACGGGTGAATGATGTACACAACAATACAAGTGAATTGTGCTGTTTTTTACGACCGCATTTATGTCCTTTATTAGGCGAGAGGTATGGGTCGTATTTTACGAGATATGCTCCGTTGTTGAAATTACGTACTTTGTACAAACGCTTGTCCTTAGAAACATGGATTTGACCCGTGTTTATGTGGTGATTTACTGTAGGGCTTTAACACTGTTTTCAAATGACGTCAATAAAACGTGTGCCGCGGCAAACATTCCTTTATCTTCAGGCATTATTGGTGAGTGTTATGCACTGGCCAAAAGGAAAGCCTCTTAACATCCGTGGTTCTCCTCCTAGATGGACTACATTTCTGGGAGCTTCTACGACGGTTTCGTGCTTTACGCCATGGCCCTGGAGGAGAACCTGGCCGAGGGCGGTGCCCAGAATGACGGCATCAATATCACGATGAGGATGCAGAACCGCCGCTTCTGGGGTAAGCACCTCTTCTCCTCCTACTCCTCCTCCTCCTACTCCTACTCCTACTCCTCCTCCTACTCCTCCTTCTTCTTAGTCTTCTTCTTCGTAGTCTTCTTCTTCTTCTTCTTCTTCGTCTTCTTCTTCTTCTTCTTCTTCTTCTTCTTCTTCTTCTTCTTCTTCTTCTTCTTCTTCTTCTTCTTCTTCTTCTTCTTCTTCTTCTTCTTCTTCTTCTTCTTCTTCTTCTTCTTCTTCTTCTTCTTCTTCTTCTTAGTCTTTCTCTTCTTCTTCTTCTTTGTCTTCTTCTTCTCCTCCTTCTTCTTCTTCTTCCCCTTCCTGTTTTTCTTCTCCAGCAGTTCAAAGATGCCATGAGCAGTGGAGAATGTTGTCATATTGTATTAGGTGTTCTATTGTGGAGTGGGTTATTGGGGCTAATGGAAAATGCTTCAGATTTTCTGAAAGGTGTCTTTGTTTTCTAGGAGTAACAGGCCTAGTTACAACAGACACCAACAATGCCCGGGATATAGACATCAACGTGTGGTCAATGACCAACCAGGAGACAGGAGAATATGGGGTGAGATCACTGTCTTGAACTACAACACTGGTAACATCAACGTCAACAACTTAAGGCTTTAGAATATATTGATGAGTTAGAAATGCAGATTCAATCCAATACACAAGAAAGATGCATTTTAGAGGCAAGCTTTCAAGGATGTAAATCTATTACATTTATGCAATAGTCATTGTGACTTTCAACAGGAAAACATTACCATTAATGTTGTTTGTCGAGTCCAATTGATACTCATCATACTTTATTATAGTCTCATTTAGAGCGCAATCGCTCTGACCACTAAAGACGGTTTGTAGCCAAGAAAAGGATAGTTATGAGGGCTTGGTTTACTGTTGTGTATGCAAACCGACACCGCCCTGCTATAGCTTCTTGATTCTTACAGAGATAACCCGTGCATCAGAAGATAACAGCCGCGAGTGAAAGGGCCTGTAGGTATGATTTAAGAGCTGTTATTTTGTTAGAAATTGCTTTACCATCCGTAAGCTATTAGTGAGTTCAATAGGCTGTGAGAATATCTGTTTTGAGTTGACTGCGCCTGCCTGTGTGAGACCATTTATACCTTAGGCGTCTCCTAGCTCATTTCTAACCAATCAGAGCATCTCTGCCCTGATTGGTTCAGAGTTCATCTTGCCAGTCAATTAAGTGTGTGAAATGTAAAGCTTTTCACAGGTTGAGAGAGAAGAGGGAGGGAGCAGAAAGTGAGGGGATTCTTTTAGGGTTGTTCAGTTTCTGAATCTTGCTCTGTTGCATTATTTTCTGCCTTGTCAATTCAACTCAATTCTTACCTACAGCCTGTTTAAGGGTTATTTGGTGGAAAAGTTATCAATAAATATTGTAACATGGGTCATTACAGAAAGCAAATACTACATTGCTACAATGACAAAAGCAAGTAGCTCTAACTTTGGCTATCCGTGACAGCTTAGTATAGGAAAAATTATTGAGTTATACTTTTCAATTGGACATAATTCCAAGGCCAAAGAATAACAGTCCTTTTGAAGACAGCACTTGTGCAGTTGTTTGTTGACGTATTCCGTATAAATGTGAAGTAGTTTATCCAATTAGTCATTGACTTGAGAAAAGTTTGTGGTTCCTTACTTTATATCTCAAGGTGTGAATTTAGGGCCACAAAATACAACACCTTAATAAAACACGCTTTCAGGCAGACGGCTAATTTTCTCCTTGTGCCTCTTTTACTGTAATAACTAAAGTGTAAGTAAGTATTTCTTTGAAAGTACATTCGCTTTTTTAATCATAAGAGGCCCAAAAGCCTGGCATTTCTCATGGCATTTATTTGTGTATTTTGCAGTTCTGTGAACTGCTTTACGTGTGATTTTTCTCAAGGCAGGATAAGTAGGCTAGCATGGGTTAACATCAGTTAGAAAAGAGAAGAAGCCCTGAGAGACTAGCTGTAGCAGTTTGCTCTAATTCTCTCTATTTAATTAATCAATTGCTGATCAGGGTAGATGGTGCCCTGTTTTATGCTGAAATCTTTTCATGTTGTCTCCTCAAAACTGACTGCTGAGGCTTTTCTTCGAAAGCCCAATCAGCAGAGCGGAAGATACCCTGGATAATAAGCAAGATCCATGGTCCATTTAATTCAGTGGTAATAAAAAAAAATAAAAAAACGTAATGTGTCAGTTTATAAAAGTAATACAATAACACAATAACACAAACATTACAATGTAAACATACAATTAAATTTCAAAGATCTAAGTAGATTTAAAGTGATCTTTTTTTAGATTTGTGACATTTTAAAAATCAGTCATGTCGCATCCAGCTGTACCCACATGGTGTTACCAAGGAAACACGTTTACTGTGATTATGTTAAATTATTAAACACAAGATGGCAAAATGAATCAAATATATTTGCAGTGTAGTGCCCTGCTATAGTGATTAGAAATACTGCTAGAATCTAGATCTTGCTCAATTGTGAAACTGCTGATGGCTTCTGAACTGAGGGCTGAGCAGGTACATCACCAAGGTTATCAAGTGCAGACCTTCCATCATAGTGGTTTTGTTGATCCACATCCCGATGATTCCAGCTTTTCACTGGAATCAAGAGTGACCGGTGGGCACCACTGTTGCTAATGCATTCCTATTGAGTTGAGCGTTGAACCACAGCCTAGCCTTGACACTGCGCTTGGATTTTTCCACCGTGACACTGCTCTCAAAGTTCAAGCATTCTAAACTTGAATCATTTCTAAACCTGAATGTATCAATGATGTAACCATCATTGCAGGGTCAAAAGCATCGACATCCCAATCTGTTGACTGGCTATATTCCTAACGCCTAACCTAGAGTCCAAGGCTTTTTTGGAGGCTTATCTTGTTTTGACCGCTTGGGCCTCATCCACGACCACCATGCTTGTCGTAGTAGTTGCACAAAGGGCAGTGCTCCAAGAGTCTCTCCACAGCAGTACCGGTGTCCGGCCTCAGGGTGCCGGAGGCTATTTCAAGAGTGACGGCAAGCGATTTGTTCATGGCTTTCAGCAGCCTTCCTCGGCCCCAGCTTCCTCCAGCTGTCCAGGCTTCGTCCCCACAGACAGTCTGCTCCCTCCCTCCCCCCCCCCCTCCATGGAGCTATGCCAATAGAAAAAAGCTGGTTTAGATGTTCTGCGGGGAAAAGGTATTAACTTCTGTTTTCCTGGTTTCCATTGCGGCTAAGAATCACTTCAGCACTTAATGTTGTCTCCAGTCGTATTGTGCTTGGATGGCTCACGCTGTATTAGTGGAAGTTTTTTTGGCAAGGGGAGCACATTGTAGGCCGGCACTAATGAGGAAGCTGATTCGATTTGCTTCTGTGTACCACATGTCCTTCAAACTGAGTATTTTCCTCCATGTTTCCACGCTTTCCGATGTCATCCACCGTCTCTGCATGGCTGGTGTGCCAACCTTGGCAATCCTTTTTGCTGACGGTGAACTCCTGAACACTGAGACGGGGGTTTGCGTCGTTGTGATAGACTTGCTGCGCTCCAAGAAGTTTGAGGTCTGCATTCCGCATGTCCTATGCCTCCTCTTCCCTGTCCACAGACGCCCCCCCGAAGAAGCTATGCCGCTGGAGGACCGCTTCAGACCCTGTCCCATTCCTTCCTTGGGGGGGGGGGGGGGCAAGGGGATGGAGCACTTCCATCCAGCGGCTGGACATTATTATTGGGACTTGGCAGAGTTCTAGCCGCTCCCGGTGAAGTCCAACTCTACCGAAGCACTGAAACATTCCTTTATGTTCCCTATGTTCTCAAGTACAAGCTGATGGCAACTACGCTCTCTCCCATGGAGAAAGGAGGCCAGCGTCCATGTACCAGGCTGTCGGTCTGCAGGATGGCATGAACAGATCAATGCTCTTTAGACCTCTGATGAAGAATGGATCATTTAGGTTTAAAATGAGGTGTTTTAGAGCTAACCCCAAACACCTCAAGCCATACCCCGATTACCTGACCACAAAATCCCAAGAATCACAAGATGATTTCTTTCTTTCTCACTAGAGGAGGAGAAGAATGAAAAGGACTGTGTAGTTTAAAGCGAAACGAGGCAGATATTTTCAGCCCTCATATTCTGTGTGGGAGTGATGGCTCTGCAAGGTTTCCACTTGGAAGTACCGGTGTATAAATGTAACCTCTTCAGCCGTCTAGCAGGAGCAAACGGTAAACAACGCTGGTCAGAGACACGAGTCATGTTTCACAGTGGGACACACAGGAACGCTGTTCACAAGCCAGCAGCCAATAGGATGCAATGCATACACGGATGGAGCATTTACGGAAATGTTCTCATTAAAAAATGTACATACACACTCCCTTGCATAAGTTGAGGCATCATAGGTTTTGTTTTGCTGGTTTGCCCTGTGTTTACAGTTGGTTGCCTACTACAACGGAACAAACAAAGAGATCGTCTGGTCCCAGACGGAGAAGATCCATTGGCCCAGTGGGGGCCCACCCCTGGACAACCCCCCCTGTGTCTTCTCCACAGATGATCCTTCTTGTAATGATGGTATGGATGCAGCCCTCTGACTCACTTGGTCCCTGACGAAAACAAACAAAACCGTTCAGCATGCATTCAAGTTGATTGCTGCTTGAAGTGTTATATAATGACGCAGGAAAGTTAGAATTTATTTGAAGTAATATATATAATGTTTTTTTCTGATTTCTCCAATTGAAAAACTGGAAATTCTTGTTAAAAATCGAAAAATATAAATTGTAACGGATGTGTATTAATGATGAGACATGGGGTGTGTTTCTGACCAATGAGATTTCCATACACACTGCTACCAGACTGATCTGCAGCCTTTAACAAGCTAAGAAAAGGAAGGAAACTTCTGTTGAAGTAATGATGTTGCTGACTGAGAACAGCCCAGACACGCCAGGATCGGAGCACCACAGCAATGGGGTGTTTCTGGAACGTAGGCGGAGAGGAAATCAATCTTAATCCATCCCATAATCAGAGGGCATCTGGACACAATCTTCTACATTTTACCAGCAGCCTGCTTTAAGAGACCATAACTGGTGGAATTAGTTCTGAAAATACATTCCCCGTCCATCCAATCTTTGTTACTGTTTTACTACCGCTACTTTACCACACACACAGATCACGCAGAAACCTCATTTGCAGAGCAAGGCGGACTGACATTTGACCAATACTTTATCAAGTTGTATGAATCATACCCTTTATCTGTAGGTGTTTGTGTGTTTAAGTATAAAAGAGTATAATAACATTGGTTTCCGGGTGCTGGAGGGTCTCTTGCACAAGGCGGGGGTCAAGCTCCATAATGAGCACCTGCCAGCAGCTCACGGTAGAGGGTTTTGACGGCTTGGCAGGTAAAGAGAGATCATGGTGAGACGTCAAAGCAATCGCTCAGGCGGTCGATTTCTCCACTCAGGCAGGTACACTGCTTTTCAACACGGACGGTAATGGCCCGTAATGGTATTGAATGATGGAAACATGGTCCACACACAGCTTAATAGAATATATTTTTGAGGATTCGCCTCAGAGTCAGGCTTTTCATGGGTTTGACGACTAATCCCTTCTCCCATGGCTGAATGGCGTTGACGTGGGATAACACTATGGCTTTACCGAAGGTATCTTTCAGCAGTTCGTCAGACGATGCATATCAACACATGTGTTTGTATCTGATTGGCTGCAGGTCATCTGCCAGTGCTGGGGATTGTCGCCGTGGGTTCTGGCTTAGCGCTGATCGTGTTTGGGATCTCCAGCTTCCTCATTTATAGGTGAGTGCTGCTGCTGCTGTATGGACACAGCCCTTGGAAACATGTGCGGTGTGACAAATCTGTTCAACACGAGACAAGATGTATAGGAAGACTAGGACTGACTGACTGACAGGTAGGTAGACAGAGTGACAGCTCGATGGGGGAAGGGAGGGAGAGAGAGAGAGAGGGAGAAGGCGAGAGAGAGAGAGAGAGAGAGGAAGGCGAAGGAGAGGGAGAGAGAGAGAGAGAGGGAGAAGGCGAGAGAGAGAGAGAGAGAGAGAGAGAGGCTGTGTTTGTAAAAGGATTTACGGAGCATGCAACTCTATGTGGCACAGAGGAATTTACATGTTTGTTGCCAGAGCAACAGCACAGCAGGCAATGTTTAAAAAAAAGTAGGGGTTCTGCTAGATTCCCAGTGAGCTTCCAAGCGGTGGAAGGCCTGTTTCGTTACTTCATGAAGAAACAGGCCTACATTTCAAACAAATTATTCGCCTTAATCGTAATTTGCTTCTTAAATGTGATTTAGTGGTCATATGTTTTAGTATGTCATGTAATATGTTTTAATGTGTATTTGGAAATGTTATTAGTTGGTGTGTCAAAGAAATGGTCGGGGGGATGTACAATGCAGATCGTCAAGCTATAAATGCATTTTCATTAAAAGCAAAACTATAGTTTTGCCACAAGTAACACAGGTTACTTGTGTGGTAATTATTCCACGAATCAGATTGAAACCTCTTTAATTATGCAAATTGTTAATCATGTATGTCCTAAGACATTAAAGAGGTTGCAGGGTGGCGACAATCCTCGATAATGTCATGGATGCCTCTGTACGTAATCAGAGAAAATTGGGTTCTATTTTTCCCCTCCAATCATGCTGAGAGATATTTCACTTGTATAACATTTCAATCGAATTTAAAATGGGACAACTGTTTGCAGAGAATCTTTGTTTTTATAAACCATAACAACACAGGGTACTCTCTCTGTTGATGTCTGAAAATATATTGCTTAGAGTGCATTACTAATGTACATAATGATTATTGCAAATTATATTTATTGTCCCGTAACGCCGGCAATCTGATTTGATTTAGTACAATTTAGTAATAACACAACAAGGTGTTTATTGCCGCCCAGTGAAAATGGAATTTGATCGGAGGAATAATTGAAGGGAAATGGAGCAGCAGCCGTCAAATCTGAGGTAAAAATCAATTCAATTCAAATAAACCAACAATGATCTTTTCTTTCTTCTTTTTTCATTGTGCATGATTAAGTGAGCATGTTGGCAGTGTCAAATGATGCTAAGTTCAACTCGAGGGAGAGATGATTCCTGAAAACCAGTTCAAATGCTCTCTCTTTGCAGGTTCCATCTGCAAGGCCAGTACGGCGGTATTATCTGATCCTGCATCTCGGTCAGTTCAACCAATTCTTCTACCTTGAATTTAATTATAGATCAAAGATTACCATATTCAAAAGTATTGAGTCATTAAGATGCTTGTATATAAAAAATGGATTGAGGCAGCTGATGTTTTTGCAGCAATTCTTTATGAAAAGGTAATCCCATGTTTATATAGTTTATACTGTATATGCAGTAGTTTGCACTGGTGGATAAGGCTATGCTAGGCTGACATATAGATATATACTTTTCGTACTAGAATGGATGGAGACATTAGAACATAACATGTAACATAAATAAGAAGTGTGTTTTTTTACATTTTGAAGTAAAATAAAACAACTTGAGATTAATTCAGTTTTGTTCTTGTTTAACCTCACGATGCATGAATCAGTGAGGTCTCCCTCGTCTTCAGCCGTCTACGTTTGAGAAAGCAACATGTTTTATTCAGTTGCCGTGCTACTTTTACAAACATATGTCATCCACCATCTTTCTTTCCATCAGGCTTCCTACATCATCTGTTCTTCAACATGCATTTCGTCTCTGTGGCACTTTTGCTCGTTAATCAATTTGTTTATTTGTTTTCTTCCTGTTAAAATGCAGTTTTTAGTTGAATCGCAATACTGGCTCATTTGTGTAACAGACAACAAATTAAATGGCTAGGTTTTTATGAGTGTAACATTGAATTCAGTGTATATTTATAAGTCCTAATAAATAAAGTTGTTTAGTATAAAGGGGATAGTCAAATACAGTAAATTGATGCCATATTGTTGGGAAAGATATCTATATATACATTCTGTGCCAGGCGAAAGTGTTTTATTTTGTTATAATATTGTTTTTGGTCAGTAAAAGAATCCCGTTGAAATGTTCCTCTCGAATATGCCACAGTGAACGGCTTCTTTCTCAAGTGCTGATTGTGTCAAAATCGAATAAAGCGTACTGTTTGTCATAAACCATGGAAGAACTCTTTCATATGTTCCCACCGCACGTCATTTATTTAATCTCTTGGGCGCCTGCCTCTCGCTCTCTTGCTCTCTTTTTCTCTCGTTCTCTCTCTCGTCGTCTCTCCTCCGTCTCTCCGTCTCCGTCGTCTCAGTGTCCGTCTAATGAAGATTGACTCCATTGACTTGCGTTTCAGACTCCGGGGGTGCAGCGGCAGGCACTAAGCGGGGCAGAGTGTGCCTCTGTTGTTTTTAATGGTGGGCTTGGTCCACCGGAGGTATTCACATATGGGATGTATGAAACAATAGCCCCAGTGTGGAGCCCCACACTCACGCTGCCACAGCCCTCCAAATGGGGGGCTTTAAATAGAAAAATTGCCCCCTTTTTTTTTTCTCACACACACACACACACAGTCACAGATGTACTCCCCCCCTCAAACACAAAATAGCACACAAACAAAGAAACAGACCTGCCTCAGGTCTTGGGAGCAGGTCTGTTTGTTTTTTTGTTTGTGTGCAGAACTGCGGGTTTAACAGTATTTCCTGCAGTCAAAGGTCACCAAAGGCTCGCAGCCACACTGAGAAGTTTCCATTCCCCCGCGGCGGTAAGGAGTGTTAGCAGGCACAAACAAGCGGGGACATCCTGCAGGGGTTAGACGCTGATCAGTCAGGACTTGGGAGACTCCCTTTCTCTCTCTCGCTCTCTCTCTCTCTCTCTCTCTCTCTCTCTCTCTCTCTCTCTCTCTCTCTCTCTCTCTCTCTCTCTCTCTCTCTCTCTCTCTCTCTCTCTCTCTCTCTCTCTCTCTCTCTCTCTCTCTCTCTCTCTCTCTCTCTCTCTCTCGCTCTCTTTCTGTGAGAGGGGGTGGGCAAGAAACCAACGAGAGCCACATTTCGGGGGGCCAAAGAGGGTTGGTTCAGCTGAAGGCTAAAACACGGTGATATGCTAACGCTGCAATCATTTCCTGCAGGCATCTGGAAGTGTTTTACACCTTTCAAACCAGCCTGGAATGCCGTGCGCACTGTTCCCGGTTCCTCTTTTCAAATATTTTCTTCATGAAAAACAAATCCGCTGCCACCACCACCACCACCACCGACCCTCTCCCTTTATATGTGCGCTGCTCCCACACAATTATTCGACTGCATGAAGAGATGGCTTGAGGTCAAGTCGTACGGTAAATCAGTGCATGGGAAAGAAGAGCATTTCCACTGAGATCTTTACCAGATGTGATGGTGCCGTTGGTATGGTCTCTCTCTCTGTCTCTCTCTGACCTTCTGACTGTTTGTCCGTCTGTCTGTCTACTTGTGTTGGTTTATTTGTTTTAAGACAGTTCGATGTATGTGCATATGATACGTATTTGCACACACACACACACACACACACACACACACACACACACACACACACACACACACACACACACACACACACACACACACACACACACACACAAGCACAAATATATTCAGACACACACAAATGAACAAACACACAGACACACACACAATACTGACTACGCCTAAGGATATCTGGATAATTCTACAGGGAGGAGGAAGCATGTAATTGAGTGAGAATGCGATTGCATTATCCAATCAAAGTCAGATCCAATATTGTTTTGAAAACAGAAGCCTGTATATTATATTACAAACTCAAATTAAAAGGTGACATCTGCCCAGGATAACCCCGGCCTGCAGACTTTCCGTAGCTCGTTCATCTTTATGAAAATCATTGTGAAATAAACATTACTGTCCGCAACTTCAAAATGTCTGATCGCCATGATGCAGAATATATTGTGTCACAAAAGTTCTGTAGTAATGTTTACTTTTCATTTTGAAAAAATACTTTTTGTAGTCTTTGATTGTTGACGGTTGCATTTTGACATTCCGCATCGTCCCTGATCTCCTTAATCTGACTGTTGTGTCCTCCTGAAGGAAGCTGAAGCTGGAGAAGGAGCTGGCTGGGATGCTGTGGAGGATCAAGTGGGAGGACCTGCAGTTCGAGAGCCCCAACAAGTACCACAAGCGGGCGGGCAGCCGCCTCACCCTCTCACAGGTACCTGCCCTCCCACGCCCTGTCTAGGGGCTCAGAGCCAACTGGAGCATGCTGGGCATGTTTGAGCCCTTACACAGTTCCTGTAGATGTGGTTCAGATGGAAATATTGGAGATTTCTCTCCGATCCTCTCTGGTTTCCTCTTTTCCACAGTCATGTTATCTTCTTAATGTGCACTCAAAAAAGTTGGCCTGGATCCGAATCTTTGGGAAGAAAATGTATCATTCTTCATTGAAGTGAAATTTGACATTGACATTTCATAATAATAATATTTGTCACCATCATAAAAGCCTGCAGCAGGCAGCTAACTCACAACAGCTGGGTGGCTTGTTTTTGTCAATTTAGCAGAAGCTCAGAATATTTCTCCTATCATTTGTCTTACGCTAAGTACTTTTGCTTTGTAATGTGTCATTTTATAGGAGGCAAGATAGAGTGCTGAGCGCTATACTGTGTTGAACTGACGACAACAAAGACTAGTATGGCCATTCAATGCATGACTTATCCAAGGCTTATGAAAAGGTGATATAGGCTGTGTTTAACTCGCAGCTGAAGGGTTCTGGATTTCAGCTTACGTGGATCAGCTTAGCTTTTAAGCATGATGGCTGTCCCCTATCTACACCGCTCTATCCATATCTTTACCTGCCATACGTGGATTAAAGCTTGTCCTGTATACACTCTGAGCTTAATATTTAATACATTATAGAATATTTTATGACAGATTACGCCACACAAACAAGGTATTGAGTTATGGACGTCAAAACCTCTAGGTGTGACATTACACGTTCACATTTTCCAGGCGTTAAAATATAAACAACGACAAATCTAGTCTCACAGGCTGTGACGCCAAAAAACGCTTCAAATTAATTCGAAACATCAAACTCCTCCAGATGTATGTGTTCATTCACGATGACCTCACACTGTAATAGGCTGGCAGCCCTCGACGCCGTTTTCTTCATGAGTTTCAACTTATTGCTCGCAGCGGTTTCTGTTTTGTTTTGTTTATTCCATCAGTAGCTCTGGCTTCGGTCCTAACGTGTGCTTAACAAGTTGTGCTGGCAAGTTCCAGCCCCGGCCCCCTCTCTGCCAATAGGAAGGCCTGGCAGAGAGGTCCGGGGGTAGCAGGCGCTCGGTCGGTGATCACCACTCTGTGGTGCCCGCGGTGGTGTCACCGCCATGCAACGCGTGAAATGACAATCGTAAATTGTCTGTACGTTTTTTTTTGGTATTGGTGCTTCACTAACATGAAGATCAGGAATAAAGATGACAGGACAAATAAGGACACAAAGTTAAGAGCCAGACAGTCAGGCTGTCCGAATGCTTTGTTGACTTGCACATTCTTCAGAGCCTTCCCAGCAGTCTAGTGAAGGAGACTGGGCTTGTGGTGGCTGACACATATTAAATGATTGGTAAAATAAGCCCTGTTCTGGCACAGCTCCTTTACACACTCACTAATGTGGCTTTATGTATATATATGTATATATATATATATACTGTATGTATATATATATATATATACTGTATATATATACTGTATGTATATATATATATATATATATATATATATATATATTTATTTGAAAACTATAGTGAAAATGGTGTGCATTTTTGGACGCTCGTATGCATGTTAAATACTGTATATGAAGGCCTATATATTTTTCAGTGTAGTCTCATTTTTTTCAATCTTGGGGATAATACTGTGGAGAACAGCAATTTTCCACACTGGTGTATTTTCCAGCAACCGTTAAATTGTTGCCAATATTCGCATCCTATACAAATGAGACGTCTGCTTCGTTCGTCCACTTAAATATTTAGTCATTTCTTTCCCCTCAGTGAGCACACTGCAGATATCAGCTCAAGGACTTTGAGCAATTACACCATGAAACAAACGTCGAGAAAAACACACCTCGCAGGCAACACACATTACGGTCCTAGCTTGTCTCGGATGCCACCCCTGCAAACGGGAAGACCCGCCGAGTTCATCTTGCATTCTTCTATTAAATAACGTAAAAACACTGTGCATTTACTCTGTTATAGCACACTTGATATGTGCTCTTACAGAGCCTCTTCCAGCGAGTGTCTTGTGGCTAACTGGCACTTTCCTCCTTGCCCACTTTCACCCCTCCAGAGAGGTTCCAGCTACGGCTCGCTGATAACTGCCCATGGAAAATATCAACTGTTTGCAAAAACGGGCTATTTTAAGGTAAGGCTTCGTGAGTTCTGACATTTTCGACTCCTGCGCCCGCTCACTCCTTTTGCCACCCACACATGTGCACACACACAAGCACCGCAGGCGGAGGAGATTCAGAGTGAGAGAGAGAGAGAGGACAAATAAGAGAGAGAGAATGAGAGAGAGAGAGAGAGAGAGAGAGAAGAGAGAGAGAGAGAGAGAGAGAGAAAAGAGAGAGAGAGATGAGAGAGAGAGAGAGAGAGAGAGAGAATGAGAGAGAGAGACAGAGACAGAGAAAATGAGAGAGCTAGATAGAACAAAAGAGAGAATGAGAGAGAGCGAATGAGAGAAAAACTGATAGGATGAAAGAGTGATAAAGAGAGTAAGATAGGAAAAAAGAGAGGGAGAAAGACAGATAGGACAAAAGAGAGAGGGAGGAAGAGAGATAGGACAAAAGAGAGGGCGGAAGAGAGATAGGAAAAAAAGAGAGAATGGAGAGGAGAGATCGGTCGGAGAGAGAGAGGTTATGAAAAGAAAGAGAGAGAGAGGCAGATAGGACGGAGCGAAAGGATAAGGAGGCAGAAACGAGAGTACATATACATGTAGAGAGGGAGAGGAGGGGAGGGAAACGGCGTACAAAAGCATGATGAATCCATAGAAATAGACAGACCAACAGAATCAGCGAGAGCAAGACACATGGACAGAACGAGAGCGAGAGTTGAAGAGCCAGCGAGCGAGGGGCAGAGAAAGAGTGGGCGAGTGGAGTTGGAGGCTTTTAAATCAAATGTATTATTCCCTCCCACCACCAAGTCTGGACCACATTGTTAACTTGTTGCTCTTAATCTCTCTTCTCAACAAGATGGAGGTTGTTTGTGTCATTAATGCATGTACATGTTAATGCTGGTGACGTGTAGCAGCTAAATACATCACATTTGTAATCCATACGTTCCTTTTCAGCTCAAATGCTCCAATAAAAAATCTATTTACCAAATGATTGTAGTCATCAGTTAATCACTGTTAATTGAACATTGTCCTGCCTATATGATAAGGCTCTACATATAAAACATAAAAAACATCTATAACATTATCTTTATGATTTGCTTCTATGGAGATTGTAGCGATTTAAAGAATCTACAGTTATATTTCTACTGCTGGGTGAATTAGACTGCCATTTTGTGTTTGTATTGACTTTATTTTGAACTTATGGATCTATACAGTCAGGTATTACTTAATGGATTCAAAAAATAATAATTATTAGCTGTGAGATTCTCCTGGACTTGTCCCTTTCAGTGTCTGTGCACAGCTTGGTACGATGGGTAAGATAGGAGACTGCCAAACACAGATGCCCATTAATTCTAGATTACGGTCACTCGGGGAGCAGATGATTACATTGGCTGGATGTACCTCTGCCAAACAGACAGTAATTAAATCAAGGATAACAGT
>OLKM01000321.1:218055-305555 GCA_900291075.1 Melanogrammus aeglefinus
GAACTGGATGAATGATTATAATTCCAGAAATGCATTTGTGCTTTACTAGATAATGGTCCACCATGTTTAGTTGTGTGACATGGTTTTGTTTGGTGTTTTTCCTTGCAGGACATTCTGGAGAATGAGAGCATTAACCTGGACTGGATGTTCCGATACTCCCTGATCAACGACGTGGTGAAGGTACGTGTACTCACCCAGGGAACGGACGCTAGAACAAACCAGTCATTCAGACGGTACTTGCAAACTACATGCAGGCGTCTGCCTACTGTAGAAGGCTTGAGTTACACCAATATACTGCATAAGGAAAAATCTCCCTAGTTGAAATCAATAGCACAACATTTGGGAGAAGAGAGGACCAATACATGTTCTGTGAAAAAATCATGTCCTCAATTGTTGCTCTTTCTCATGCAAGCATGTTGACAACATCAGACAGGAACATCCTTCTTCACAAACATCGAAGTCCTGGAGGTTGAAGTTAATCCATCTTTGCGCAAAGACAAATGTTTAGTCTTCCTTTCAAAGCAGCCTCTTTTTTTTGCCACGACATCTGTCTCTTGGGTAAAACCCCTGTGTAAAACCAAGCACACGACACGGCAGTGCAAATGAACCACCACACCACAATGATGACTCGATTGTACAGCTTTCGTGAGAAACATTCACACAAAGGAGTAAACGTTAAACGTGATATCCCACCGTAATGAAAAAAGCACATTAATGGTGTGTTATAAATCACATTCAGAATGACTTGCATGCTTCCACCAGTCTTTTATCCATCACCACACATCACACAATCACCACACGTGTAGGTGTGTGTTTCAGTGTTTCATTTGGGTGTGTGTGTGTGTGTGTGTGTGTGCGTGTGCGTGCCTGAGTGTGTGTGCTCATGAGTTGCTGCTGAAAAAAAAAATGTATGCAGTGTAAGCGCTTCATTAAAATTCTCCTCCTCTATGCCAGGGTATGAACTATCTCCACAACAGCTACATAGGCTGCCATGGAAATCTGAAGTCATCTAATTGCGTGGTGGACAGCCGATTTGTTTTGAAGATCACGGATTATGGCCTGGCTAGCTTCCGCTTCTCCAGTGAGAACGATGACTCACATGCACTTTATGCAAGTAAGTTGACTCAAGCTGTCAGATAGGAGCTTGTATAAACATGTTTACATATGCACGTGTGTAGATGAATGTATGTGTGTGTGTGTGTGTGTGTGTGTGTGTGTCTGTGTGTTTTTGTGGCGTGTGTGTGTGTTTCAATCTCTGCCTCTGTGTATGTCTTGGCCAGTGATTGTGTGTGTTTGTGTGTCTGTGTTTATACTTGTTATACCGTGTGTGATTGTGTGTCTGTCTTTATATTTGTGTGTGTGTGGGTACGTGTGTGTGTTTGATTGCGTGTGCGAGAGTGTGTTTATATTTGTGTGTGTCTGTTTATATTTGTGTTTATATTTGTAAATGCATGTGTTTGTATGTTTCATTGTGTTTGTGTGTGTGTGTGTGTGTGTGTGTGTGTGTGTGTGTGTGTGTGTGTGTGTGTGTGTGTGTGTGTGTGTGTGTGTGTGTGTGTGTGTGTGTGTGTGTGTGTGTGTGTGTGTGTGTGTGTGTGTGTGTGTGTTTCCAGAGAAGCTGTGGACGGCTCCGGAGCTGCTAATATACGACCGCCACCCTCCCCTGGGGACCCAGAAGGGTGACGTGTACAGCTTTGGCATCATACTCCAGGAAATAGCCCTGAGAAATGGGCCCTTTTATGTGGATGGCATGGACCTCAGCCCCAAAGGTAAACAAGCCTTCTGTCCTGGGCCACCAGACTACTATGGCATTAGGCCCACACAACATAAACAACGGAACAACTGTTTTGTACCAGCCCTGACCCCCCACCAGAGAGGCAGCCTCACCACCGATTATCTGAAAATAACTTCAGGCAAGGAATTACTCAAAGCAGACAGATGCCAAAACTGAGACACATCAGAAAGAAAAGGAAACGACAGGGCCGAAACAAGGAAATAACAGATAGAAAAGACCGGTGCTTACCAAGGTGTTTCCAGTTACACAGCGTTAAATGTGCTTTCATATCACCAACAACAGGAATGATGCGTCTTAGGTAAAGTGGGCGGACCGTATTTACACACAGCCTTGTCCTTTTATAGTTGCCGTTTGGCCATAGCTGACATTGTCCTCGATGGCAGGGGCGTACACTGAACACAAAACGTATAGGAAAACTGCAGATCCAGAGGAAAGAATCTCGGTGTTGTTATTAGCGAAACATGGCCGATGCAGAGCTGCTGTTTCTTGAGGAAGAGGAGAAAATGTAATCAGTTTGCCATACCTCTCAAAGAGAAGGCGTTGGAGGATGGAGGAGATGGAATGTTTGTGGTTTACGTTCATCACCGTGCCTCCGTGTCAAGGGGTCACCTACATGTTTGTGCAGGCGGACTCGCTCACACAACCTCTCCACAAAGGCGGTCTACCTTGACCGAAACAACAACAACAACAACAACAACAACAACAAGAGAGCAGGAGTTAAAAACAGCACGTGTGAAGCATGTGTGATGTCATCTGAAGTCCTCCAATCACATCGGTGACTTGGATGCGCGGTTCAAGCCCTCCGATTACAGAGCTCAGAAAAGTCAGAGGTCCGCAACACACGACAAATTGCCCTATGAACCATCATCTTTTAAGAACAGTGTCTATGAATGAGGTTTTATGTTCCCCCTTTGCATACACTTGTTGACCAGGGGAGGAGAACAGCATCCAAAGTCTGAGCCAATCCCGGCGGGTCTGGATCAGATCCTAAGTCTCCGCTGTATACGCAGGCCTCTGGGATCAACAGGGGTGTAACTGTGTGCGTGTGTGCGTGGTGACAGGGCATCAGTTGGGGCATTTGTCGTATGAAGGGCTCCATGTTATTTCCTTAACCAGCAGATTATCCCACCTCAATTTTAATAATTTGGCCTGCTTACGATTAAGTAAGTAACTGACCCACCCACAATTAAAATTCCCATTCCCCTTACAGGCAGTCAGTCTGAGAATTTGAAAGAAAACGGTGTATTGCGGGGCAGCTTGTAGTCAAAACAGAACAACATGGTGGGTCTATAACGGCGCCTGACTCTATCTGATAAGCTAAGCTAATCAGCAGTGTTGAATAGCTGTCATTAGGCTGGCCTCCTAATGACTGGATAAATAGATCTGTATCTAAAAGTAAACACAGGGGATTCGCGGTTTTCAAAATGTAAAAATAATGATAATAATGAGTTGAAAGTGATTTTATGATGATTATTATGATAATTATTATTATTATTAATCTTTGCAGTAGAAGTACTAATAGTAGTGGCAGGGATGTTGGTAATGCTGCTATCCCTAGCAGATATCCTAGCAATATTCATTTTATCCTGAGTAACATGATTCGTTTTTGGATTATTAATAAGAATTTAAGCAAACAAAGAGAATTATGAAAGGACATTGCAGTGGCAGCATGGGTTGATTTGAATTGCACTTCAATAGAGAATGTTGTTCAGCAGCTATGGAATTTAACCTATTGGTAGGCCTACAGCCGCCCAAAAGAACAGTTTGCACCGATGGGTGTGAGTGTCGTCAACAATCAAATAATCATATGCTCTGATGACTCAAATAAGAACATCTTGTATCTGCGACTGTCCCAAGCCTGCAATGAGCCTGTCTCAGATTTTTTTTTTCAGCCCGAATAAAATGATTGGATGGTCTACCCTCCGCCCTCTGCCCTGCACTCAATGCACATGAGCGCAGTCTTCCACAAGGCTAGGCAGACCTATTGCTGAAGCTAGCTAGTTAGGCATGTGTTGTGGGTGGAGGATGCTTTGGAGGGGGCCTATAGTGAGAGGGGGGATTCTTTCATTTAGATTCTCTCCAAATATAACTTACTCCGGCTTGCTTCTCATAATTGCTTACCCTACCCTGAAACAGAGTGGCAGGTGAGGTGCAAAAACGCTGGAAGAGTGTTTAGGCCTCTGATATTTAACATAACCAGCTTGGCTGTATCTTGTGAGGAGAGGGGAGGCAAGAGGGAGAGAATGCGAAAGCAGTCTTTGGTGGGGCTGCAGGTCGTGTTGTCTTACTGGTGTTCCCATGGGGAAGCACATACAGTCCCCTCACAAGCTTAGACTCTTGTGGTTGCCTGCCCAGAATGAGATAACTAAATCACCCAGCACCCAATTGCCTGTGAGGTTCAACACGATGACGCATACAGTATACAACTAAGAGTTAAGTTGTATGTAATGTAAGAGCAATGTTGAAAAAGAATCAAAGGCGACCTAGTTAGGCAGATTTGAGTAGACCAGATTTTTAAATAGAGGACCTTGGAAATTTGGCTTTCAATCAGTCATCACAAATCGACAAAACAGCACTTATAAAATCATCAATTCCACAGCAATGTTTTTTCTCTTTGTTTCTCTCTCTCTCTCTGGTCTCTTCTCTCTGTCTGCTGTTCACTCTTGTTCTCTCTCTGTATCTCTCTCTCTCTCTCTCTCTCTCTCTCTCTCTCTCTCTCTCTCTCTCTCTCTCTCTCTCTCTCTCTCTCTCTCTCTCTCTCTCTCTCTCTCTCTCTCTCTCTCTCTCTCTCTCTCTCTCTCTCTCCCTCTCTCTCTCTCTCTCTCTCTCTCTCTCTCTCCTCTCTCTCTCTCTCTCTCTCTCTCTCTCTCTCTCTCTCTCTCTCTCTCTCTCTCTCTCTCTCTCTCTCTCTCTCTCTCTCTCTCTCTCTCTCTGACCACCAGTGTGTCTCCTGCCCTTCCTCCCACTAGAGATCGTGCAGAAAGTGCGTAACGGCCAGAAGCCGTACTTCCGGCCCTCCACCGACCACAGCCACCACTGTGAGGAGCTGACCTTCCTCATGGAGGGCTGCTGGGCCGAAGACCCCATCGATCGCCCCGACTTCAGCCACATCAAGATCTACATCACCAAGCTCAACAAGTGAGCACTCTGCCTAGAAATGACTAGCTAACTACAACCTGCCGAGAAATGACTAGCTAACTACAACCTGTCGAGAAATGACTAGCTAACTACAACCTGCCCTAGAGATGACTAGCTAACTACAAACCTCCTAGAGATGACTAGCTAACATAACACTGCGAAGAGATGACTAGCTTAACCTACAAACCTGCCGAGAATACTAGTTTAACTACAACCTGCCTAGAGATGACTAGCTAACTACAACCTGCCGAGAAATGACTAGCTAACTACAACCTGCCTAGAGATGACTCGCTAACTACAACCTGCCTAGAGATGACTAGCTAACCACAGCCTGCCTAGAGATGACTAGCTAACTACAACCTGCCGAGAGATGACTAGCTAACTACAACCTGCCGAGAGATGACTAGCTAACTACAACCTGCCTAGAGATGACTAGCTGCCTAGAACCTGCCTAGAGATGACTAGCTAACCACAGCCTGCCGAGAAATGACTAGCTGCCTAGAACCTGCCTAGAGATGACTAGCTAACCACAGCCTGCCGAGAAATGACTAGCTGCCTAGAACCTGTCTAGGTATTAGAAAAGACCAGTGGCGTGGCGTGGGGATTTTTTTAGAGGAAGCCAAGTGAGGCCAAGCCTTTAGAGAAAATAGTACGTTTCAGCTTGGATGTAGTTAATGCAACTACAACAGCTATTTGAGCGCCTGGTCATTTACAAGGGACTTACACACACCCGTAAATCTGACCCGACACGACACACAACGCGGCACTCCTCTCTCACCTCCTCTTTCTCTCTCGCTCTCTCTCTCGCTCTCTCTCTCGCTCTCTCTCTCTCTCTCTCTCTCTCTCTCTCTCTCTCTCCTGCGCTCTCTCTCGCTCTCTCTCTCTCTCCTGCGCTCTCTCTCTCTCTCCTGCGCTCTCTCGCTCACTCTCTCTCGCACACACACACACACAGTCCTCCTAAACATCTCACTAAATTATACATTTTATTATAAATACACCCCCTCCCCGACCGAAATGCACAAGCCGCTAAATGGTCAAAGAATCGACAGCGCGGTTGTCGGCTATTTCAAGTTTCATGTTCACGTGTAACACGACTCACCGCAATACAAGTATTTGATTATAATCCTTTCGTGTAAAAACTAGGACCAAAATCAATGTTAACTATTCAACACTACTAAAGACAACACAAGACAACCAGAACAAGACATATTCTGCATCATGCACGAGTTTGAGGCTAATCGACTGAATGAAGGAGGGGTGGGGGGTTGTGAGGGCCGCTGAAACCCCTGTGTCCATCCTCAAAAAAAAATAATAAAACGGTGGGGCATTACAAATAAAAACGTGTGGCATATAACAAAAAACATAAAATAAATAAATTGCACATTGTATTAAAATGTGCTAATAAAATATGATTTATTCATTACATTCACAGACCCATAGTATGGATATGTTTACAACGTCAAAGTCAATCACCGTGCTTCTTTCCCCATAAGTTCAGAAACATTAGAGCCGCAACGGGAAGAAGGTGGTGTATTTTACTCACGCTATTTGTAGAGGAAGCCATTCTCCGGTCTTTCATGACGGCGAAGTGGTCCATAACTTTGTCATAGAAATTCCTCCTTTGGCCTTCAGTCCATCCACAAACTACTGAGTCAATGGAAATCTTCAATAGGTTCACCTAAGCTGTCCTGTCCACATGTGTTCCTCAGGTATGTTTTATTTCCTTTTCAGACAGGAAAACGAGCCGCTCTGCTGAAGTGCCGGAATTCGCGCTATTTTTTTTTCAATCGGTGACGTGATAATGATGCTTTGATTTGATTGTGTGAAGCCAAAGGGAGTGGTTCCCTTGGGACTCCTCCTGAACACCCTCCCGAACCAATCAGAGGAGCACTGTCATACGTAGCCTCTACCTATTGCGTCAATTTCTTTCTTTTTTTCTTACAAGGGAGCCAGCCTCGGGCTGGCTTCCTCGCAGCGTTATAGTGGTGTGTTCGCCGCGTCGTTCAGTATATAACGGGCCGCCGTATCGCGCATTGTGAAAATGTCAATGAGAGGAGAAAATGGGGAAGAAATGACAGCAACACAGCACAAAATAATTAACGAAACTGTTAATATAAATGTGTTTATTGGATGACAACTACAGCCTAAAAAAACAGGGAAGCCTGGCTTCCCTTGGCCTCCGGGAGAAAACGCCACTGGAAAAGACTGTGGTCACTCTTTCTTAAGTGCTCCAACAACTTAATGTTACTTAAAGGGGAACCGTTGTACTTACTTATTTTCTAATGTGAGAGAGTAATGCTACAATAAGCGTGTTGTGAAATAGTCGTGGCCAACAACATCCACTCCCCGGAAAAAAACGTTGAAAAGGCGAACCAGTGAAGTTATTGGTTCATAATTGCGTTCTCCAAAATGGATCCCAATAAACTCCGGCCACGTCAAAACCCTAATAACTGCATGACCTAATATGGGGTTTATGTTTATGTTTATGTTTATGTTCATTCCCCAAATGTCATATTAGAACATATCTCAATGTCCCGAAAAATCGCGACGAACACTGCTTTGAGATTGATTATGAATTTTGCTTTTTGTTTTACCCTTTTTTGGTAGCTCAGAAAAAAGCCATCTCTTTAGACACGCTTCAAATGATTACTTCTGATTGTTCCCTACTTATGCAGTCCACCACCCAACTCAACAACTGACCCCGGCAAGTGCCAGTTTTTGATTGTTCCCCTTCACAGAAGCCCCTTGCCGCACCTCTCCCTATATCGCGATTCGCGTCCAATGAGAGCATGAATTATTCATTGACGTATTTTTCTGGTTTATTTTTATGGCTGCTACAGCAAGGCCTGCATGAATGGCTGCTCTGAAAGCTCTAATCACACTAGAACACACCCGCGCACACATGCACACATACACAAACACTCACAGATGCATACACACATGCATACAAAAATTGACTCCTAGTCTCCAGTCAGTTCAGTTCGGTTAAGTCCCTGAAACCCTGGAGATGAGGCCCATATTTGTTGTGATTCAAAAAAAGCCTTGTTGCGTCCATGTACGTCTCAGTGAATGAGGGGTCTGTAATAGCCGGTGTTAGTCCGGTCTTTGCTGTGTATCCAAGAACAACAGCAGATTAACTTCCTTGTTGTTGACCTGTTTGGCCAGCAGTAAGGACTTCAGTAATCTTTTCCAATTTGCCGAAAGCTCAGCCGGTGAATGAATAGCTGCCGCTGACATGCATGTCGACAACCGCTCCGAATGCACACAGACATCTATAATATACTAAAGCTAGGATTACAAAACATGACATTACCTTGTACTTCAGGCACGTTACTTAACGTAACACACCAAAACACACCATGAAAAACGCAACCCACCACAAACCACAGAAACACAACAGTACAACCCAACAGTAAACACAACGACATTAAACAACGGCAAAACACACATCGCCATACCACACTACAACACAGAAACAGCAGTGACAGCCCCCCCTGTTCTGTCCTACTCCTCTGCCTGTCACCTTAGTGTGTGTGTGTGTGTGTGTGAGTGTGTGACGGCCAGTGATGTATGGCATCCATCTGCTAGTGCCTGCTAGTGCCCCCCCCCCCCTAGCCCCCCCGTTATGATGGATTTTCTCAGATGTACCCAAGGATGCGCCGTCACAGCGTGCGTGAAAGCGTTCCCCGCGGCCCCCCCACTATTTTCATTAGCCAAATGTATGTTGTTGACACGACATGACGGACGGTTTGTTATTTTTGGTGTGTGTGCGTGTGTGTGTGAGGGAAGTGGGGGGGGAGGTGGGGGGGGGCGGCTGAAGGCACGGAGACAAGGGAGGTCTTCAGGCTGCAAACGACCCAGGCTTCACCCAGCCCGGCGAGAGGACACCCGACCACTCCACCCCCCGGTCAATAGCTGACCTCCTGGCCGCTCGCGCGCCGCACGTCGCCAGCTCGTTTGTCATCGTTCTCCCACTGACACGTTCAGCTTGTTGGGTTGTCCACACCCGTGCGCGTCACATGGTTTATTTCAACCAATACGGGTTGAGTCATTTGATTTTTCGTTTTCTGTTATAATTTCGGTTTTATTTTATAAATCTTTTATATTGTGATTTAGCACATTCATATTTATATATTATTTATATTCCAATAAAGTTATTAGGATAAACTCCTTCATATATTTTTTTTAATTCATTTTTTTATTGTTAAATGTATGCATGCGTAGGTTAACAATGCTTTCATAACTAAATGCGTGAGTACAAAAGCCCTGTGTTGACAGAAGCCCAAGGTCACGCGTGGGACCACGTATGTTACCACAGCGTGTATTTCCAATCCCCACAAAAAGCTCTCAAGATATGGGGGGGGGGGCGGGGGGGGGGGTGCTAGATCCACCTTCCTGTTGGGTGCGATCGTCTTCATCCAGGGTCACTGAGCCTCTCAATCATCGGCATTGTTCTCCGACGTTGACCAGTGGTGAGGTGGAAGAGGCACCAGGAAGTCCTTCCCCTGCATAATGGATTATATCCACTCTCTCTGTCTGCATGCGCCCTGGCACCCAGGGAAGGCTATGTCGTTCCAGGCAGCGGAGCACATCACTCACATGTGTCACTGCGCTAAATACTGAGTTACTCATCCCCCCTCCTCGCGTTAACCTGAGCATGTAGGTGTTTGTGTGTGTGTTGGTGTGTTTGTGTGAGTGTGTTTGTGTGTGTGTGTGTCTGTGTGTGTGTCTGTCTGTCTGTCTGTGTGCTGTGCTGGTGCTGTGTGTGCGTGTGTGTGTGTCTGTGTTCTGGTCTGTGCTGTCTGTCTGTCTGTCTGTCTGTCTGTCTCGTGCTGTGTGTGGTGTGTGTGTGTGTGTGTGTGTGTGTGTGTGTGTGTGTGTGTGTGTGTGTGTGGTGTGTGTGTGTGTGTGTGTAAGTGGATCTGGGAACCTGGAGATAGTGGTAACCACCATGTTGGTATATGACTGACCTCCTTGCCTGCTGCATTGCTAGTGGGACTACGATACATTATACATATTATATAATCTATAATACATTGTACCATTAATGTTACTGCGGAAACGTAGGTGCTACTTAAGCTAATAAAGACATGTTCTTTGACAAATGGAACAGTGGGAGAATTGCGAACTTTTTTGATATTTAGGTCTCAACACAAGGCATGTTTGAGTGGCATGTTATCTAGTAGCATCTGATTATCTACTAGAGAAAATACCTTCATGTCCCTCTCCCCCCTACCAAAACCTATTTTATAGCCGTAACGTATCAATTGGTCAAATAGATAACCTCATTCAATTGTTTTTGATTGTTCACAATCAAGAAGTAACACCTAGGCTGTAATTTAACTTAATGGTGAAGAAATGGAAGTTTCCTCGGGGTGAAGGGTCTATTTCACTGTGATGTGTGTCTGTTCTTCGAAAAAAACGAAAAAACTTTGCTCTTTCCGAATTCGGTTGGAAGTAAACGGACGGGAAAAAACCTGCAAACAGCCTTCTGCAAACATCTCTATTAATCTTTCAACGTCTTTATTCCACCTATCTCTGGCAAAGGCAGCTCTAATTGGTCCGACGATTGCCAAACTTTCCTCTGGTGCTGCAAATTCTGAAGAACGTGGGACTCCTTTCATCGCCATGAACTGTAGCGCCCCTTTCCCAGCACTGATCTTTCCCAGTCTTATCATGTCTGTTTTCGTGGGAGAGCCTCACAACGGGCTTCTGGCCAGACTGTGAGGGAGAACCAGAACGTGGACTTGGGAGATCAGGGCTCAGGTCTCACCATGCGAGTGTGTCTTGTGTTCCTCAAGGGAGGGCAGCACCAGCATCCTCAACAACCTGCTGTCCAGGATGGAGCAGTACGCCAACAACCTGGAAAACCTGGTGGAGGAGCGCACGCAGGCCTACCTGGAGGAGAAACGCAAGGCCGAGAACCTCCTCTACCAGATTTTGCCACAGTAAGACCACCGCCTTTGCACTTTTGCATGGGCCACGATCATTCAACATGCATGCTCGTAGTATTGTGAAGATATTATCACATGTATAAATATGATTGTTTCATTGACTTAGCAATAGTATTCATAATTGTGTATTTGACAAGTAAAATGAACTGAATTGACGATTGTTAATCTCCAGCACAGCAGAAGAAGGCTTATTCCTCATGTGCGCTAGAATGTTTATGCAAAGCATTGAAATCTCCCTGGCGTCTGAACGGTGTCCTCCATGGAGTGCAGTAGTAGTAGTGTGGCTGCTAAAAGGGTGCATCAAAGTGACAGGCCTCTCATTAAGGGTCTCCTGGAGAGATAGGGGAAGCAGGAGGAGAGAAAGGGAGGGTTGGAGTGTTTAAGCCCAGGTGGGAAGCTCCCCTGACCTCTCTAGCTGTCATTCTCCATACCCCGGCTATTACCTCATTTAGCCCTCCTTCTGTTTCATGTGGGAGTGGTGTTGCCCTGTAACTGATGGGCAGGCGTGGAGGAGGACTGAGAGATAGTAGTCCTTCTCATGATGATGATCCTTAGAAATGTGCTGAATGAGCGCTGTTGTAGGGTGTGGGGACTGGACTGGGTTCTGTTAACCACGCATATGTTTATGAACCGGAAAATAATGATATTAATATGTGAGGGCAATCTTGACACACATAGTAATATTTAAACTCAATTACCCCTAAAGTGTAAAATAAGTGCACCGTTAAGTTTTTTCAACTAAAGTTGTTCTGAAGTCAAAATACAGCATACAGTTATAGTATCTATGAAATGTGGGTGAAAATCAAAATGATGATTTATCATTTAAAATTTGTTCAAGTATGGGGGCATTTCCATATTATCCTTGGTGAACACTTATTTTCCTACCAATAGTTGAGGTCATCCAAATGAAAGACCCCTTCATGATATTCAGCGGGGCGGAAGCCAGTGGAAATCATTCAGGCGGGCTCTCACCTGTGAACCTGTGAGTTACTCACCGCTGGGCCCTGTGTTGTGGTACAGCTCTGTGGCGGAGCAGCTGAAGAGAGGGGAGACGGTGCAGGCAGAGGCCTTCGACAGCGTCACCATCTACTTCAGTGACATTGTGGGCTTCACCTCCATGTCGGCCGAGAGCACGCCGCTACAGGTAACGGCGGCCTCAAAACTCGGTCATCTACGCTCCCTGGCTCTCCATTTCTCCTTTATAAGAACTAGACACATTCTAGTAAATAAAGGAAACACAGAAATGTCCCCCAACACTTGATGAGACCCAAACAGAACCGGGTTGCGCGGCAAAAAATGAATGCGTCCTTGTTGATTCAAATGTTGATTTGGTACAAGACAAAGGCAAAGTAGGGTACATATGTGACAATATATCCCATTAGAAGGCCAGGATAATAGACAGAAAGATAAACAAGTACTAATATCAAGGACAATAATTATTTTGTTTGTGTACAAATGGCGTGACTTGCCAAACTACGGTAAAACAGGTATTCTGTACTTTCATTTCATGTGCGAGTTTTGATTGGGTCAAAGTTTAGTATAAGCATTGGCAGTTCCAACATAAATTTCACTTTGCTTGTTTGGCTCTTATTAAACCTATTTCTCAATTCAACAGGTAGTTCCCCCAGCCATGATAAGCGCTCTACTTGTCTTATGGGTTATATATTTGTTAATCAAGCATACATTCAGTCTAATCATTCAGTCTAATCAAAAGAATCAAAAGTAATGACTGCGTTGCGATCACAGCGGCTCCACTTCCTTTGTTGTCGATGCGTGACATGTATTCAGCATCCTACTTACTCTTGTGTGTCATTGCACCCACTGGAAACGCACCCACCCGGCGGCTACCACCCAAAATAGTCTGACGGAGGGAAGGGAGAGGGCATTGACGCAGAGTTGACTCATTCGGTGCCTTATCTTCAATTGTGAGCAATGCTAAACGCCAGGGAAAACATAAAGGCAGCGTGTCCTGTCTTTTAGCGATAAAAGCCCACGAAAGTCTCACCACGGAAGAGGGATCCGGTGTGGGGGGGGTCATCACATGAGAACGTATGACTTCACAGGAAACCCAACGATCTCCGGTTAAGGAGTGATAGTGTTAACCGGTGGTAGCCGTGCGATCCATTTACAGTTTTTGGATGCTTGTGTTTAGATTGTGTGGAGCTAAAGTGGCAGGTTCCGGAATTTAGTGGAATGCGATCTTACCTGACTTCAGGATGGTCTAACAGTGACTTTCTTGCGACGCATATTGAAGTGTGTAAACGTATCGCTTACGTTCATCTTTAAAACGATTACCGTAGACAAAATGTGCACTTGTTGTTGTTGTTTGTGGAGTATCAATATAATTACTTTTCTGTTTGCACCCGTAAAGATTTTAGAGTTTACATAATTGGTGCACAGATATGCCCTTTTACAGAAAATGTTTAAAAATAAACAAGCATAAAGCAGGTGAATTTTTCCACATTTGAAAATGAACTAAGAACAGAATGTTCTAAGAAGCAAGGCTTTGAATACTTTGAGTCAGTCAATGCAATAAATACTTGACTTTATACTAGTCTGGGGAACCGAAGTCAGGGGACCCTAATAGTTTGGCCCAAACCCTAGATGGGCCTGACCCCAAGGTTGGGAACCAATGTATTATTAACGATGCCTGTTTTTTATTCCCATCCCAAAGCCAAATAAAGAATCTGATTCTACGTAGACGATACATATTTATTGCATCTTTTGCTCCCGTTGTAGGTCGTGACCCTGCTCAATGACCTGTACACCTGCTTCGACGCCATCATCGACAATTTCGATGTATACAAGGTAAACACATACTTGCATGTATTTTCCACAGTCTAGTCCCAATGATTAAACCGAGGCTGAACCTTTCAACGTAACGTGTCTGACAATCAGACATGCAGTTGGTGTTTACTTCGGTACATGCCGCGTGGCACAGAGAGAAGGAAGCTCTCCTTCCCATACACGATGGAATACTCTGTGTCTACGTGTTGTGAATGATATTGCGTGTCTGTGGCTTCCCTGCCGTCAGGTGGAGACCATCGGCGACGCCTACATGGTCGTGTCGGGGCTCCCCGTGCGCAACGGGAAGCTGCACGCCAGGGAGATCGCCGGGATGTCCTTGGCCTTGCTGGAACAGGTCAAAACATTCAAGATCCGACACAGACCCAATGACCAGCTGCGGCTCCGAGTCGGAATACACACAGGTGGGTCTATAGTGGTGCAAGCTATAGGTCCATAGTGATGCTAACAAGAGGTCTATAGTGATGCTCTCAGTAGGTCTATAGTGATGTTAACAGTAGGAACACATAGTGATGCTAACAACAGAAATACACAAAGGTGGGTCTATATTGATGGTAACAATATGAATACATAGTGATACTAACAACAGGAACACATAAAGGTAGGTCTATGTAGTCGGACTTAGAGTAGAAACACTGAGGTGGGTATATATTGATGTTAACAAAAGGAACACACGGATGGGTATACAGTTGGGCTAACAATAGGATATTCACAGATAGGTCTGTAATGTTGCTAACAATAGGTGTACAAGTGTAATGTGATTCCTGATATATTACTAACATGTGACTAAATAAATGCTATACAGCTACGGAGTCCCAAATCAATACAAAGAAAGCCAAATGATATGTTGTGGTGGGAAATAGATAGCTTGCACGCCACAGAGGATATGATAAGGGTATCTGTATGGCTATATCTGCGTAATCAAACCTTTACGATGACTTACACTGATGTTACTAATGAAGATTAAAGGAATACTTTCAACTTGACCATATTCATTGCTGGGTTAAGGAGAAAAAACGTAATAAATAAAAGCTAGCCAACCCTGTTTTTCCCTCGATTAAAAATAATTAAAATGCTGATGTTTTGCACCAGAACGGTTGTGTTTACACGTAACCCCCTGGGGTATCCAGTAATGAGACGCTACATGTGTAATAACAACACAGTCGTATGTAACATTTAGACCCGGCAGACATTTATTGTGAAGCTAAAAGGGTAAGTGACCCTGTTGGTATTTAGTGGGTATCAGAGTGCAGCGGTGTGGCATTTAGATTGTGTTTATAGTCTCATGCAAACACTTGACAAACAGCCAGGGGTTGACTTTTCAACGGCGTGTGTAGGAAGGCCGGCACTCAGCCCCGTCTGGCTGCATGCAGATCAGCATCATCAGTGTTTCACTTCAGTCGTCACTTCACCATCCCTGCGCTGAGTCATGGAACCGCAACCATGTGATGCTCGTTATTTCTTTACCACCGGTGCGATTTGAACCGTGTTTTTATTTTTTGCATCTGCAGGGCCTGTCTGTGCAGGCGTGGTGGGTTTGAAGATGCCCAGGTATTGTTTATTCGGGGACACTGTCAACACCACGTCCAGGATGGAGTCTAATGGAGAGGGTGAGTTGGTCTGCAGTGTCGAGGCTGGAACACTGCTTTTCTCCGTCTTGTTCCTGGATGTGTTTCTGTTTGGTAGTTTTAATGTATCAGTGTGTGTATCTGTTTATCCATCTGTGAAATTTGCTTTAAATCAGCGATTGTTGTCAAATTATGACAAATGATTTTATTAGATGAATTGTGAAGGACATTACTTTCAAAGTTGTTCAATCATGTGATCTGGTGATATGTCAAACCAAAAAACCGATGAAAACCGTCCTAAGGCAGCCTGGAGCTGGACCACGTGATTAAAGCATCCTGTTTCAATCACTGATTCAGATCAATCCTTCTGATTCAAATTATCTTCGTTTTAGCCCGTTCAAGCATGCCAAACAAATGCATTCCTAGCAAATACAATCATATTGTCTCCACAAAAGGAGGTTATTCATTCGTCAATTCTTGTAGAAACAAGAAAATTGAGAAATACACAAATAATACTTAATATCGCACCTGTGTGACGAACACACATGCTCTGTAGCGTTGATGTCCTTAACAAGCCGCGACAGGGCTCAGCCGTGTCCTGGCGACGGTTTGGATGCCTTTGCGAGCATCTAATCACATGTATTGATTAGGGACTGAGTAGCTTCCTGTATTGCGCCGCCACTGATAAATAATTGATAGCACTTACAGCGCAGCACCCATAGCCAGCCTTAGAGCAGTAGGCAGCACCCCAGACCAGACTCCCAAATCACTACTGAGAGCTGATAGTGTGTGTGTGTGTGTGTGTGTGTGTGTGTGTGTGTGTGTGTGTGTGTGTGTGTGTGTGTGTGTGTGTGTGTGTGTGTGTGTGTGTGTGTGTGTGTGTGTGTGTGTGTGTGTGTGTGTGTGTGTGTGTGTGTGTGTGTGTGTGTGTGTGTGTGTGTGTGTGTGTGTTTCTGTCTGTCAGTCTTTCTGTCTGTTTGGGAAATGCATCAGTCTTTCCACTTTCCACTGCTTTGGGTTGGCCTTGCACCTCTGATGTTCTGCTAAAAAATGAACAAAGACAATTAGTAGCAGCAGCCCTATTCATTTTCGTTCAATTCATCTGGAGGTTGTCCCATTTCTCTGAAAACAAGACCTGTGTCATTTCTGGAAGAAATGTTATAGAGTTGCTGTCCCAGATGTTGTTGTTCTTGTCCAATCTGTGGTATTGTTGTTCCAGCCCTGAGGATCCACCTCTCCTCAGCCACTAAAGAAGTGCTGGACGAGTTTGGTTACTTTGACCTCCAGTTACGAGGGGATATAGAGATGAAGGTGAGGACACAAACACAAGCGCACACGAACACACACACACACACACACACACACACACACACACACACACACACACACACACACACACACACACACACACACACACACACACACACACACACACACACACACACACACACACACACATTTAATTCTTTATTTGAATCCACCAATCACATTGCAAGAGACAGGATTCAAATATTTCAGATAAGATAGGTCTTTGTTCAAGGGTACAAAAAACATCTCCTGCGCCACACTGCCAGACTGCCTATCACTGCTGATATGGAGCAGAACTTTGCTAATTGTTTCGATGTTCTGCTGGAGAGCCCAGCCAGCCTTAACCCACTGATAACACGGTTGTGGACATGCCCCAAGCTGCCAAAAATAAACACTATTAGCTTGCATTGGTAGCCTAGGTCCCTTAGTATTTCCCGAATGGGCTGGTATTTAACGATTTTGTCATTGAAAGCAATTTCCATGTACAGATCAAACACACAGCCTATCTCAAGGAGGAGCACTTCCCTTCTGTCTCTGTTTAAAAACACAACATCAGGGGTATTTGGGATGTTACAAAACACATCAATAGAGCTGTTAAACCATTCCGGCATGATGCGTGAATGTTTGTACATGGTCACATTTTCTAGAAACACTTGTTTAACATTGCTGGAAATCAGATCAACAAGTCGGTCATGGCGTGCAATATACAGTCTTTTGTACATAGTACAGCCATTCACAATATGGGCAACTGATTCAAGTTGATGGCCAGAGTGCATTATACAGTGTGGATGGTGGTGTGCAGGATACCATAATACCAGATTGTATTTGGGGTAGCACCTGCAGCCTAGCTTTAGCAGTGAAACAGAGGATGTCCTCCCCAACAGCAGCATTTCTGTACATGGAGTGGGAAACAGAGTGGTCGGCAAAGTCTAGGCATGCTAGCTTCCCCTGCATTCTAAGTCCAGTCCAGTGTTGATCTTTCTCTGCTGCATTAACGATGGCAGTTACAACGGGCAAGATGTTATACTTTGTATGTTTGTTGGTGCAGCATACCGGCGCGCTACCTACCGCCTGTCACCATTACACACACACACACACACACACACACACACACACACACACACACACACACACACACACACACACACACACACACACACACACACACACACACACACACACACACACACACACACACACACACACACACACACACACACACAGTATAGAAGGCCATCAAAACAATGGCCTAAACCTTAAAAACAAAAAAAGTTTCCTCTTTCTTTCCTTTTGTCTTCCAGTCTTTCGGGTCTTTGTTGAATATTTATTTATGTCTGTCCAAAACTTGGAAAGTGGAATGATGCCATAACATCATTCATTCCAATTCTGATTACACGCACGCATTAAACATCATTTCTAAGATACACTGACTGACAGACAGACGGACTGACCTGATTGTCAGGGTGACCGCTACAGAAGTGCATGACATCCGGCTGCCCCCCACACACACACACACACACACACACACACACACACACACACACACACACCACACACACACACACACACACACACACACACACACACACACACACACACACACACACACACACACACACACACACACACACACACACACACACACACACACCCCTCCCCTCCCTCCCTTCATCAGGCCCTGATCAACCTATTGATTTCTGTACTTTTCCAGGGCAAAGGCAAAATGAGAACCTATTGGCTTCTGGGAGAGAAGACCGACGTGTATGTTATCTGAGACGCTTGCTGATAATGAGGCAATGGGAGCTGCCCAGCCCAGGGACAACAACAGCTGGGCCCAGCCCCTTCTTTATTTGTTCTAGAATAAGTCCTTATATCTGTCCTCCCCTGCAGTGCAAAGTCAACCACACGTGTTACTTTTCACATAGAAATAAACTTGGGGAAATTGAAGGTATGTTTAATACCTGCGGCAAAACTTGGAATGGTAAAAATATATATATATATTAAAAAAGTATTTGTAAAACCTGTTTTTGTATGAAGAATCTTTCTGTATTGGAGAGAGAGAGTACTTTTGAATTATAAATTCATATTTTTTGTGATTTCTAGATTTAAGATTTGTATGAATAAGGTGTCTGGGAGTCCATCATGTGTTAGTATCTCCTGGAACATGGGGGGGGGCACAGTGTTATGATCGTCAATGCAGAGATCAACGTTCAACAGTGGTGTTATACAGTACAAGATATGTGTGTGTATATATGTATATCCAAGATACTGTAAGATATTTTGTTCAATAAACCTGAGTAAAACATGAATTTGTCACACTTATAACTTATTTAATTTGAACATTTATGTGGGGTGTTCAGGAAACTTTCCTGGCCCACTATGAAACCAAATCTATCGAAATGTATTTCTATACCGACTCCAAGGGGATGTGATAACCCGCCAACCCAGCCCCTGTGGTGTCCCAGAGAATATCTGATGATGCCCTCCCCTGGTAGGAGGAGATCTGGAGGCTGGTAAACAAGCAGAGCCTGAGCATATGAAGCTCATGTGGGGGCATCTCTGGGCCCGACAGAGATGCAGCCGCTCACCCGCCACAGTTTTTGGAGGGAGTTTTTTCTGGTGAGGACGACACCGGAGCCATGGATACGACCTACGCTAATATTAGCAATGCAGCGATTCAAGCCATCTGCTGTATTTAATGCGGGGAGGGGGATCGATTAACTGTGTTGGTCGGGAGTATTGAAAATGCAAAGTAATTCAAACTGAATCTACAAAAAGTAGGCGGCAGGGGGATCTACATGAGAAGAAAAAATAGTGTGTGTTTATAAAGAAAGGAGACAGCTACTGAGACACACAGTGTCATGCCTGGTCTCCCAGGCCTACCGCTGCGATGACATCCCCGCTCATCAGAGACATCTACAGTCCAGCGTGGACCGAGGGCAAGAGCCGTGCAGCGTCCGTCTGTCCCTGTGTGTGTCTATGTGTGTGTGTGTGTGTGTATGTTTCCTTGTGAGTGAGTGTGTCAAGATCTGTGGGCAGGCTTAGGGCACATGTCTCCCTGTGGGTTTGTGTGTGTGTGTCTGTCTGTCTGTCTATCCCTGTGTGTGTGTGTGTGTGTGTGTGTGTGTGTGAGTGTGTGTGTGTGTGCATGTGTGTATGGGTGTGTGTCTTTCCTTGTGAGTGAGTGTGTCAAGGTTTGTGGGCACATGTCTTCCAGTGTGTGTGTGTGTGTGTGTGTGTGTGTGTGTGTGTGTGTGTGTGTGTGTGTGTGTGTGTGCGTGTGTGTACGTGAGTGTGTGGGGTTTGCGGCAACAGTGTGTGGGCACGTATGTTTTAATCTGCAGGGGCGCAACTTTTTTGCACCTGCATGACTGTAATTACCTCCCACTCACCCACATACACACAGGCATGCTGCTCACGGCTCGTAATGGTCGAGAGAGCGCGCGAGAGAGAGGGTTTGTAATGGTTGAGCGAGAGAGAGAGAGGTATGCATGGAGATGAGTGAGAGCAAACTAGGGTCACACCTGGATAATAAAGGCATGATAAGTGACCTATAAACGTATAATCACTGCCCACCAGGCGTTCTAAATACACGGGAACGCAGTCACTCTACACAGCATCTCATATCTGAGGCTCTCTGGCAGAAAGATAAGGAACAAATTCATGTGTTCATTGCGGCTTAACTGTACCTGGGATCAAAATATATAGATTCTGAAGCACGGACAATATGAGGGTTTCTTCATTGATGTCACTAATTCAAGACCTCTTCCTCAAACGCACGCCATCTTAGACTTGGAAATAAAGATAATTTCACCAATCATTTAGTATACAGTTCATAAAGCTCCGGCATTCGGTATGACGTAATGTAAAATCCCACTACTAGTCTAGCACCTTGTCTTTCCTTAACACTGAGAAAATCGTCTGGTTTGCTTATGGGCGGGAAATTCATTGATATATACTAAAACGACTTGGTCGCCATAGCTACCTGCCTCCATACTCATCGGAGAAGGAAACAATGGATCGTCGATGCTCATCGGCCAGGCCCTAAGGACTGACAGGAGCGCACATCTGGCTGTGTCATTCACTTCCTCACACCCCTAGCCTGCATCTATATATCTGACATGGAGCATAATGTACTACATAACACACTACCACCTGTAACCCGTTATCTCTTTGAGCTAATTATCTTAGCGTCAGTTTGTTCAATAATAATTGACTCATTACATGTAGTAGTCTCTTTGAACATCATAAATTTGCTGTATTTAATGGTGAAGCCAGGGACGGCATGATAACAGAGCGCGGTGTAAACAGGACAGATACACAGGCAGGTCAGTAGCCAATCTATTAATTAAGTAATTATCTGGGAATTGATGAAAGTAACCGTAGAGTCTAGAATTTCTCATGCTCTCAGAGGTACTCGTCTTTTAATAACTCAAAGTGTTCGTGAAATCGGTTTTATTAACTTGGCATGTTACAAATGCTATTTATTTGTTACATTTCGAAAGCTTTGTTCTGTGATGCTATAAAGCGAACAGTAGCGCTCCCATTGGCAGCAGTGAGATGGTTGAAGTTTGTGTGGTGCTCATCGCTATGTGTCCTTTTCGATGCTGATGATGGGGTCTGGTGGTGGGGTTACTGATCATTTAACTGCTGGGTAATAGGTGTGCTGAATTGAGCGCACCTCTTGAAAGGGCTGTCCGTTGTTCGAACTGCGGTCGTTCTCTGAAAACAGAACAACCAAAACAATTTTTCAGTGTAATTCTACTTTTGCAGAATTTACTGTAGCCTTTAATTCTGCCGCAAACAAAGAAAGTAAATCTTTGACAATCAGTGAGTCAAGCATCCGTTAAAGAATAGAATCGCAAGCAGCCAAGTATGAATGTGCATAAGGGGGAGGAATTAAAACAAGAGAACAGAAACAGAAAGCTAATCCTCACAATTCAGGCTGGCACTTTGGTTTTTGGAACTACCTCCAAGGAGGAAGATGAACTTGCAAATACAGTCGATGAAGCATGTGCAATCCAGGTAATGCATCATGGAAAGAGATGACCTTTATTTATGATGTGTGTGTGTGTGTGTGTGTGTGTGTGTGTGTGTGTGTGTGTGTGTGTGTGTGTGTGTGTGTGTGTGTGTGTGTGTGTGTGTGTGTGTGTGTGTGTGTGTGTGTGTGTGTGTGTGTGTGTGTGTTTGTGTGTGCACATGTTTGTTCATTGCTCGTGCGTGCGTGCGTGCCTGCGCACTTACGTGTGTGTGTGTTGTGGTTTCTCTGTCGTGACAGACCTGAATGTGCTGATGGTTCTCGCTCCAAAATGTAATCGCCTGGTCACATTTGTAATCATGATTCTGTTGACGAGAAAACACAAAAACGTCGGGGAATTGGATTTCGCTGATTGCACCGACTAAAGTCCATTATAGGAGGACAGAAAACATCCCACTCACACAACAGTGAAGAGAATGTCAGCATGGCAAATCATAATGTTATCCGTGTTCGCCTTTGTCATATTTATACACAGTTTGGCTTGAGACGTGAGATTGGAAAGGATTGGGCAAACTGTTGCTCAGCTTGGCGCCAAAGTAAATGGCCACTTGTTGGCTAGGCCAAACTCCTTCTAGGGAATTAATTTAGGATGAACATTTACTCAGTTCAGTGACAGTGCCTCTGTCACTTAATTCATGATTACACACTGCGCAATGTAACTTGAATTATCGCGGTCATAAAGATTTGCTCCAACATCTTCTGTTTGGTCATTCGGTATAGTTCTTCAGCTCCCCCTGAACAATTTGTTTTCGCAAAATATTTGAACTAAAGGGATGGCTACAGTGGACTGAATTATAATCACAACAAAAAGTGCAGTGATCCGATTTCCGATACCTTCGTGGTTTTGGGGGGAAGAGGCATGAATCCTCCGCCGGTGAAATCCCTGTGTGTGGTGGAGGAGAAGTCTGTGGTGGGAGTCACCGGGTTGAACTCTGCATGCACCTCCTCACTGCAAACACACGGGCCAGAAACAAGTAGTACTTCCACATCACAAACGGGCCCGAAAGACAATACACTGTGTGTATTTTGTGATGATTGGTGTGTCAATAGCCTACGCATACAAACACACAACAAGTAATGGTTGTGCTTTATGTACAGAAAAAAGCACTTTGTGTAAATGTGTTGACTCGTGAGCACATGTAAAGATGCTGGCGGGGGTCCAGAGATGGGTTTTTAAGATAGCTCTGGCAAGTTGCCGCCATTATCAGTGCCAAAACAGGCCCATTTCCAAATAAGCCACTTCCAGTGATCGAGTATTCCTCTTAAGGGTTTCAAGGTTTGCAAAATAGATCTTGGCCAAGGCTGTTCTTAGAGGCAAAACATTTAAAAAAAAAAAAAAAAGGGATGGGAAAACAATTGCTTAAAACATAACAATTAAAATATAACCTTATTCTCTGAGTGATCAATTTAGCCAGAAGTTCGCCTCTGATACCTGCAACGCAAAGAGGCCCAAAAAGAGGTTAAACTGAGAGAAAAGAAGGTGATGTGTATTTATTGTGCTAATAAATGCTATTCAACACCTAAGAGAACGACATCTCCCCAGCGGTTTGTCCATGAACAGCCTTATATATATAACATGATACACGACACATATGACCAACGTACCGCGCTCCCGCACCCCAGGGGCCACAGGGGGCATGTAGGCTGACTTCAGGGAGCTGATTTCTTCCATTTTGCTCTCCAGGTTCATTGAGAAAATGCCCCGGTGACCGTCTCTCTGGATCTGTTCTTGGGACGCATCGTCTGCTAAATCAGCTACTGCCCTCTACATGGACACACAGACACACTGCTCATGGCTTTGTGTGTGTGTGTGTGTGTGTGTGTGTGTGTGTGTGTGTGTGTGTGTGTGTGTGTGTGTGTGTGTGTGTGTGTGTGTGTGTGTGTGTGTGTGTGTGTGTGTGTGTGTGTGTGTGTGTGTGTGTGTGTGTCAGCAAGTACATGACTTTCAACAAATACTTGTATGATTTAGCTGCAGGTTTTTGTATGAGAAACTGGAATAAATGCCACACACACAAACACATGCACATACAGACACACACACACATGCCGCACAAACTTAAAGGGTCAACTTTTTTGTGTTTTTTTTTTTTTACAGATTTTAGGAATTTTATTGCGAACAATCATTGATAATTGACCATGATTAAAATGATTATGATTCACAACGACGAATTACACACATGGCCTCTACTAAACCTACTGACCTCTTCCACCCAATTGTCCAATAGACACTTTCCAACTTTCTTCTCCATAGCGGCAGTCGAAGTCCTCGTTGTCAATCAATCCATTGAACTGGTAAACGGACCGCTTTATAGAGGCGCGTCTTTGCGATAGCAACGGGTTAGAAACAAAAACAAGGGAATCGACGACGAGCACCGCGAGCCGGTCAGGGACGACCTATGGCTGTGGACACTGTTGTCCGGCGGATCACCATGACAACACCTTCTAGCTATCACATTCCTTCTGGAAGTTGATACAACCTGCACGTCGGCTCCACACGTGTCGGTGGGTTGTTTTTACTCACCGACATGTCCCCACTTGTTCCCCGTACACCCACGATGAGATCGAGAAGATTGCATTTTAAAGTAGACGTTTTACTTCTAATTCTATGTGTAGGTTGACCCGGATACACATGCAGGTAACTCTTAGCCATGAATTAGGGCGCCATTGAAATGTTTATTTTATCTTCCAAACTTGTCTGAGAACATGAGGCAAAATATTAAGGCATGAAAATCTGCAACTGAGGTTACTCACATGCAGAATTACCGACTTCAGTATTTTTTTTATTCTAACAGTCATAAAGGCCGGATATAAGAGAGGCTACTTTTTGTGATTAAGTCGAATGTTATTGACTTGTGATACCGATTTTACTCTGGAGAAGAGTTAGGGGGAAATATGACAAGGCTCTTGATTGCTAAATAATCAGCGTTTTTAAAGTAGGCCTACTGGGCTTGATTATGGTAGGCCTACATTTGATTTCGGTCCATTCTCAAAATGATTGCTCAGAAACGCGCTATTTTTTTTGTAGTATTTCAAATTATAATTTCAGGCATTCATACCATTGGTTTCAAGAAAAGGCTAAGTAAAATAATGATGATGCACATTCCTAAAATCTCAGTAAAATTCTGTGGACACAGTTTGGATGACCAATGTGTTCTCTTTTATGTCCGATTAGATTAGTTCCAGCCACTTCTCTTATAAAAGCCAAATCCTAAAGAGAGGACATTATTAGGCTACTTAGCTTTAGTGTAGCACATGATAGTCCAGCACAGACATTTCCTATATTGAAAAACATCACTATCTTTGTGTCTGTCTCTCTTTTTTTTTTTGCATATTAACCAGAATTAAAAAAAAAAAAAAAGGTAGAGCAACTTCAAGTAACAAAAGTAAATGTGGAGGATGGGGGCTCGATGCTGTGACATACTGTATATGATTGTGGTTCTCTGGTATCATCTGTTATTCTGACATTATGTGACCTCATGGAAAATGTTGACGACTATTTACTCTTGACATTATGGTAACAAAATTTGGACTCAAACTCCTCCCTAATAATAATAATAAAAAAAAGATTTACACAACCGAAGCCATGATTCAATCAAAGTATCTTAACTGTGCTCACTGTGAGGGGTAAAAGGAAGTGGATGACATGTTAATACGACTACTTAAGCTTAAAGTGGTGGGACGTCACACACACACACACACACACACACACACACACACACACACACACACACACACACACACACACACACACACACACACACACACACACACACACACACACAAACCCCCCCCCCACACACACACACAGAAACACACACCCACCTCGTATTAAAATTGTACGCTAGTGTTGGGTCTGGGTTTGGTTTCAGAAGGGGATTATCAACATGCCATGGATAAACACGTTTCTCCTAAGACCTATCATGTCACACAGCTGTAGTTCTGCTCTCCCCTCTGAACGAAAGCCCTACTTCTATTTCTGTGTTGCAGTTGTGATTACATGTTCACTGACCAATCTCCATGGCGACCAGCAGCTGCCTCTGCAGCATATCTATTGATGAGTTACGTAGGTGTCTTTTTTTTGTTCCTTCCCTTTTCTCTTTTTCCCCCCAGAAGCCCTATAGGCTGAAAGTACGGCTTTGCCTTCGTGACTGGTCTGCTATTAAAATGATGTGAAATTCCTCTTGCCTTCGAACGACTGTGTAGGTATTGTGTTGAAATCTCTCTATTTCTGCTATTTAATCCGAACACACTCTGGTGTCCTTCCACAATATTTGGACTGCCTCTTTTTAATCTTTCCTCTTCACTTCAGTTGTTCCCTATCGGTTCACATTTTGATGATCATCCTATTGATTTGTGTTTGCTGCTGCGCGTTAATCGATGTAGAATAACGAACCGCGTTGAATATAGGTTCATGGGTTGTTATAAAGAACCTGTATTCAACCATCAAAGTGTTATTAGAGTGTCAGCCATTCGCTAGGCCGTTCCCTCTTAACTTTGCATTTGCATGGAGCATCTATCTGGTCCTGAGAGTAGGAAGGGGGCTCTGAGGGGGGGGGGGGGGGGGGGGGGCAGGGTATTTCCACGCACTGCCTTTGGGATGCTGAGGGATCTCAGGGGGCAGCTGGAGCACAAATGGCGGGGGGGGGGGGGGGGGGGAGGGAGAGACCAATTGGCACAACTGAGATGGCTAAGTTTAGTAATCGGGTTAGAGATGGTTAACTTTAGGTATTAGAAAGACGGCTAATTTTTGATATTGGGTTAGAGATGGTTATGTTTTGCTATCAGGTTAGGGGTGGTAAGTATGGGTATTAAGTTAGAGATGGTTATGTTTTGCTATCATGTTAGAAGTGGTTAGTTTAGGACAGGTAATAGGTTAGAGGTTGTTAGTTTAGGTTATAGGTAAGAGGTGGTTAGTTTAGAGGTGTTAGTTAAGGTAATAGGTTAGAGGTGGTTAGTTTAGGTAATAGGTTAGAGGTGGTTAGTTTAGGTTATAGGTAGTATTTGGGTCGTTTAAGTAAAAGGTAAGAGGGGGTTAGTTAGGGTATTAGGTTAGAGATTAAGTTTGACTCAGCTCAGCTGCGTCAACCAACCACTCACTCTCCCAGGCCTGTGCGGACTGTGCATATGCCCTGTGGCAAGACGACCGTAAAAGCGGAACAATTTAGAGGAAGGAGAATGGATTTATGGATAAAGGGATTGATTGAATAAATAATGGTTGGATGGATGGATGAAAGAAAGTTTAGATGAAGGTTTGGTGGGGTGCACGGACAAAGAAGCAGACAGACTGACTGGTTGAATCGATAGATAGAAGGCTGAACAGATTATAAGTGGAAAGGGAGACCAAAGAACCTTTAATTAGTCATTGAAAGCAAGAAAACTGAGACCCATTCTGAATGTGGTAACTGCTGGACTTTTAACAGGATCATAACTTAATCTGCAGCTCTGTTGCGTTCTAGTGTTTGACGTGTGGCTGTGTTGATTTAGCTGGAATAACATTGGAGTCTGGGCTGTCTTTTACTGTGTTGTTATAGAACGCAGCAGGATGTGAGTCAGTGTCTTTGTTAAAAACATGGCATATTTTCACACCCCTACCAGCACAATCACTGCAGACATACACACACACAAGCACGCACACACACAGCACTTACACACACACACACACACTCACACTTCGCGGTAGCACTGTCCCAGTCAATGAAGCATGATCATACAAACATACCTATGCACACAATCTCGCACACAATCTCGCACACACACACACAAAAACACACACAACACACATTCACACACACACAACCACCACACACACACACACACACACACACACACACACACACACACACACACACACACACACACACACACACACACACACACACACACACACACACACACACCTTGAGATAATTCCTGCCTCCTTGGCCACATGGATGTGCCTCTCCTCTGTTCACTTTCTCTGGTTTCCAGGAAAGGAAGAAAAAGAAAGACTCCCTAATTGTAGGAAGTTGACTTTCTGCCTGTGCCTGCTGAAAAAAAGAAGACAAAAAGGAGTGAAACATTAGCAGTGATTGACATTTTGTACAAAGGAATAAATTAAGAAATTGAAAATGTGAATTCTAGGGCAACACACAGTTTTACATTTTCTGGTAATGGTTCTAGCTGCATTATGTCTTATGCTAATGCATGTAATTCTGAACAGTATGCCTAACCTCGTTGATTCATAATTTGTTTTTTCAAATTCATGGTTTTTCAGAATGAGATCACTCATGTAACTCATGCATTAGATTCTAGGAAACATTCACAATATGTATTTGTAGTGTGTATTAAAAGGAAGAACAACGTAACTGTTTGCTACTAGGTCTTTAGAGAGACTAGGTCTCTATATTTTTTCAAGCGTCAAAGCTTGATGTGTTCAAATTGTGACGCTTTACATGATCAACGAAAACACCGTTATAAACAGAAAATGAACAGTGACGTGCTTTAGAGTGGCAATCTCAAAGATTTTCAAAGTAAATTTCTTTCACAGAATGAGGTAACACAATGGTGATGGAGCCTATGGCCCATAGCATTTGCATGTACCATTTAACAAACTGGGTGTTGATGGCAATCATCCCAGTTTCGCCATTATTATAATAAATAAATTAAAATCATAGAGCACTATAGATTCACAGGGTCGCAGGTGTTATGTTCCATATAATCCTACGCTCCGAAAAACATCTTAATTGATCCGTGAAGAGTTTTTCCCACAATACCGTTGTGGCTCAAAATCCTTTCCACAAACACTCCAACGTTTCAAGAATTCTGTTCGCTTTGTGTTAGCCTTCCAATACCCATCTGAAGAGCCCTGATTGAACGAGGTTCACCACAATGCCACGAGAGGATAACTCATTTCAGGGAACAGCTCCTTCCACACAGAGGGCCACAGGTGAGTAATGCACCCGTGTTGTTTTAAAGGGCAATGTTTTTTTGGATTAATGTCTTACCCTTTGTGTTGCCCACCCCTTCAACGAAGTCCGACTGTTCCCCGACGCATCTGACCAATGTACCTCCAAAGCTCTGAGAAGTGAACTCGTCGCTGGTCTCCACCAAAACACTTGAGAGTCTCATCATCCCCTCTTTCTAAGTCTTTGAGATAATATCCGGTTCTCCGCGGGGGGGAACGCCGACGCAGACGCCGAAACCCAAGCATGGTCCCGACCCGGCTAATCCCATAGGTCTGAACGCTATAAAAGCCGTCCGAGAACCACCGATGTTCAGAGCAGCAACACCAGAGCTTCTCCTGCCTCATCTCCAGCCACCTGCCAACCAGCTCTCCCCCCCGGGAAAAACAGATCCAACCGAGAACCACCACCATTGCCTCCGCCATGAGACAGTCCGCCGTGATGCCCTCCCTCTTCGCCGCCGCGCTCCTCTTCCAGTGCTACGCCTCGGCCGCCGCCGTGCCCCTGAGCAAGAACGTGGACGACGGCGACTCCTCCGTGGAGCAGGACACCCTGAGCGCCCTGCTCCTCGGCCAGGAGGCAGCGGAGCAGTCCCTGGCCGGGGACGACCCCGCCGTCACGGTGGGCAGAAGCGGGGGTCCCAGGGTGATCGTGATGATGGCCGACGCGGCGGTGCTGAGGAACCTGAGGGCGCTGGACCGAGGGCTGTCCTACTACAAGCAGCAGCAGCCGAAGGCCGGGGATGGCGGCCTGACGCTGGAGCGCCGGGAGCGGTTGATGGGGCTGGAGCCTGGGATGGCCCTCCGCAAGCGAGACACCATGAGGTGCATGGTGGGGAGGGTGTACCGGCCCTGCTGGGAGGCATAGACACTGGATGGAGGCCCTCTCCTCTTTCATCAGCATCATCGTCACCACCGTGGACTCCTCCACCTCCTCCTTTTCCTCCACCTCCTCTTCCACCTCCTCCTCCACCTCCTCCTTTTCCTCCACCTCCTCTTCCACCTCCTCCTCCTCTTCCACCTCCTCTTCCTCCCCCTCCTCCTCCTCCTCCTCCCCCTTCTCCTCCTCCTCTTCCAGGGCTCCTGCTCCTCATTGTCTGTCGGAGATTTGGAGACTCACTGGTGACTTCTTCACGCAAAAAGCCTGCCTCATTTTGACATGTCAAATACAGAATACTCGTTATATACTCGATATGAGTCTGCAAATAAAAGTAATTTCGTTGTACTTTCTGCCTTGTTCTGAATTGTTTGATGAATTCATGCTCTGCAGCCTTCAGTAATGACAAAAATGTTCAATTGGAAACTACGCAAAAGCAGTAATTATCTTCATACAATGTGCAAATTACCGAGCGATTGCTACAAGGCAGGGGAAAAATACACACTTCATCACTTCAACTCTTTGGTTTACCATTGTAGGCCTGTGATGAAGCAATATTACTGCTAGTCAATAAGATGTGGAATTCAACCGTTAAGCTATCGTTGAGAGTTAAGATAGTGGATAGATAGTTAGGTACCATAATGTACGGTAGGTAAAGGTATGATAAACTAAATTAAGGTCAGATAAGATATACCTTTCTAAATAATACCAAACAAAAAAATCATACAGACATGGTAAATAGGCCTGAACATAGTTAGCAGCTTACTCCAACACAGCGTAGAAATTAATAAACCTTTCAAATTGCACCCTCACATGGCAAACACTATGAAATGCCAAATATGATGCCTCTTTTAAACCAGCGCTACACATGTATGCACATGAATTTATCCGCATTCATGAGTGTTGTTTGTTTCAAATTCTTCAGTAAATAAATACACTCATCAGTCGTTGTGTGATAAGGTATCTTATTTCATCCAGATGTGCCTGTGTTGAAATACGAATGAGGTTGAAGCGATCGTGAGCTTCTGAAATCAATGTAAAATATCTGTCAGAACATCCCTCAGTTCAGTGCACCGGTGCGTTCAGCTGGAAGAATTGAATAGAGTTTGACCCATGGTGCTAAGCCAATCAGAGGTGTGTATTAGCTTTGCGGCGTTGTACAGACACAGTTATTAAAAACCTTAAGTTTTTGCAATGGACAGATGATCTGATGTGATGCACTCTTTGATCACTGACCATGAATTGAGAAGTAACATTATTTGCTTCAGCTTTGACAGAGAATACACATTTTCTTTCACAACATATACAGAATGCATTGGTGAAACATGTATTTCCATGTGAATGTCAAGTTCAAAGGACTGAGCGACAGAGAACTATTGTTTACGTGGTTGTGTGCACAGCTCTTTACGTCATGTTAAAGTCATAACCATTATCTATGGGTTTCATATAAAGGAGCACAAGCTAATTTCTCTAAACTTAAAACCTTTATTTGGTTGAAAATACATCAGCTAGAGAAAAAGGAACTATAAAAGAAATGATTTTTTTTTTTAAACCCAAGACTATGAGATCATAAATACCAGAAAAACTGCACAATTGGATGCCCCTGCGTCGCAGCCAGGTCCATAATGATCGCTCTAAAAGCCTTAACTGAAATAAAAAGCTCTGGTTTTAGAAGATTGGGCTCGTGTGTAAAGCTAGCAGCAGCAACAGCTACTCACGCTGTCTTTTCAACACATGATTTCATTAAAGCGGGCGGTGGAACCACTGCACTTGTGACCCAACACGGCTGTTCTGTGTCTGGCTTTAAACACAATCTCCCTTTCGGCCAGATGATTGACGACCATTGATGTGTTGTCGTCGTTTTTTAATAAGTGCATTTGTGGTTTAGTTGCTTGAAAAACAGTTTCAAATGTTTGTAATCTTGTTTATTCCAGTCCGTTTGCAGGTGACTGAGGGACTTTGGCTTTGATTCCTGCCTGTAAATTGTTAGTTTGGCTTCACAACAGTTTCCGCGGAACATAAACAATGATTCATGATTTTATTAGCTGACTTTGAGATGTGTGTTTAGTACACTTTTTGGTTTTGTTATTTCAGGTTTTAGATCCTTAAGCATATTAAGAAACTATGAATTAATTAATAATAATACAAATAATCCAACTTCTTGGGCCTGTTGTAATGTTTATTATTTACAGTAAAAAACGAGGAAGGTTTCTAATTATTATTATTTTTTGTCTAAATAACCGATGGCGTAAAGAAGATAGCCCCAAACAGTTCTGTAACTGATGCACTGTTCAGTCCAGTGACTCTGACACCCTGGGGTCCAAGTACACCCCTGTACTCCCCTAAGCGAGTACAGGGGTGACGCATCAACTCTACAATAGCAAGTCCCAGAAAATCAAATCAGCCAATAAGAGGTTTTATTATGCGATAACCTTGAGAGTCATCTAATGCAAACTAATGTACACAATGCATGGGTTTGGTTCTCCATTTATAATATATGATGGCAGCTCTCCCCCCACATTCCTTTCCAATGTAGGAACAAATAGCCCAGGCTCTTGAATGGCCAATGGGCCTTGTTCAGCTAGCAGACATCTTCTCCACCCATTGGATCATTGTGTTTCTAGCAGTCTAGCCAGCTGAGTATGGCTAACATCTGGAAGCTGTTGAACAAAGAAACAAAAACCCACACAACTTACTACCAAGTGATATTTTGATTGCAACCTTTCTTATCTTACCAACAATTTTCATTTTTCAGTTTGAACTCAAATATTAGTTTAATATTTAAATATCTTTGTGCTTGATTGATGACCCCTAATCAAACCTATCTGTAAACAATAACATGATGATTGACTTCAATGATTTCAGGAAAAGTATTAAAAGAAGTTGGTTTACTTGTAAGATAAACAATCAAGTTTATTTGCATGATATTCTTAACATTTGCACATGAAGATATGTTGATAATAGTCCATTCAACATCAGTAATTATGTAAGCAGTATCAATCTGTCTGCCTATTATAGCGTGGCTCATCACTGTAGATAATATGATGATTGATTAGTTGATTAGTTTCATAAAATTCAAAAATAAAAAAAATACATAGGTTTCACAACTGCATAAACTTTATTTAAAACCCCTTTGCAAACATCAAAAGACATCTATAGGCGGCTGTGAGCAATGCATATTTATCTCCTGCAGCGTGATATTGCACAGGCTCACTTTCCCTACATGTAGATTCTTCTGCAAGAATAGTGTCTATAAATAGCAAAGGGACGGCGGGGGAAAGGTTAGCCGTCCAATGGAGTTGTCTTCATTATCTATGGAAAGCCAACAAGGCCACAATCCGGCCCTAAAATGGCGCGGTAAAAGTGCTAAACCGTACGGAATCTGTGCGGTTTGGCAGGAATTCCGTACGGATTCCGTACGGAATTCCTGCCAAACCGCACGGATTCCGTACGGAAACGGGATTCCGCCATTTCAGGGCCGGATTGCGGCCCTTGTTGGCTTTCCATAATTATCTGGAGGTGTCAGGCCTGGGCGTCTGCACGCTCCACAGGTCTGGATGAGGTCTTGATAGGTGAGTGCTTTGGAAGGTAGATGCGGTCATGCTATTGGCTGATGGATGTTTAAGGATGCAAGACCCAGCAATCATTTACCGGTGTGAATGATGTGTGAGAACTACTGAAAATTTTATACTTTTAACACTTCTTTTTTATATATATTTATAAAACGTTGTCAAAATAGCTTTTGACGAAATTTGTTGAAAAAAAAAGTCCTTTGTACTAGGCTGTCCTCTTTTCCCCCCACCTTGAAAATGCTTCTTATGACCTTGGAGAAAACCTTTAAATTACTGTTATTCTGTTAATGTAACAAATGTTATCAACCAATAAAACAAATGTATAAAAATAGGTCCTACAAACTATGTGAAGTTACCAGCCAAATGCCATGTCAACCAAGTCAACTGAAAACAAATAAATCTTTCGACTTATCTCTGCTGCAGATTTTCAAATTGGCGAAGCGAATCCTGGACGCCGAGAAATCAGAGCAACAATGTTCCCATTGTTGGCTGTGGGGGCTGGCAGTATGGGACATGTCTCTGACAGCTGACATAGGGGAAAAGAGGTGACCACATGAGGGCTAATTATAGCCGAGGAGTAGGTCTACCATGGCCTGCTTCCTCCTATGCTTGTGTGTTTATAATCTTGCGTGCAAGAACTAGAATCAGCCTCCGTCGGGGTAGCAAAGGGGGCCCCCACAACCCAGCATGATGAAGTGATTTGGATGCTGCGATTATCTTGTTCCAGAGAATCTCAACATCCCCAAATCCCGCAGTATTTCACCATGCAGAAGCCAACTGCAGTTCAGTTTCTCTGAGCTGTTGAAGGCAGACTAACTAACTAAAAGGATCAAAACAGAACCGAGTTTCCTAAATTTAAAATAGGTTTTGTAGGTAATGAGTGTTTGTGGTATTGCTCATACCAGGGTTACTCTTCAAGAACAGTCACCCCCTTGTGCTCTAGTCCTCCATTACCTGAGCAGACTCTTTGCCCTTTAACAAAAATGCCAATGGAATATAAATTTCTTTGTAGGAACAAAGCCAGTAATTAAGATGACGTTTATTCAATATGGACAGGCCCATTATCACCTGTATAAAGACTTTAAAGTCACATGTCTACGGTTGAAAATACCTTTCCACAGTGGAAAGTTATTTAATTTCCTCTATATACCCTTATTGGTATACCAGTGGGAATAACAAGACACTCCATAACCGCAAAGCCCTAAACTCGGAAAAACCTTCAGCAGGAATTTCTCACCTGCTTGAGAAGGCCCATATATACGTAAGAGGGGTCGCCCTTCCCGCACTTCCAGAACAAAACGACTACTTGTGTTACATTTACACCTGTCTGCCCCATGTCCCCCTCATACATCTCCCCAACCCCTAGCAGGTGCTTTGGGGCTTGCTTCCATCTGGGTTATGTATCTCTGGTATGTGAAGTAATAGCATACAATTATAATTAGCAATTTGGTGAGTTTATGTAACATAAAAATAAAGGTTATTTTAAGTAAAGTCCTATTAATGAACTCTTATGTCCATTCTTTGTATTAAAGTTGAAAAGTAAACAGACCAAAAACATATAGAAGCAAAAAACATGCATTTGGTTTCCACGTTTAATTTGTGTCCAACCAATTTCTAATTGGTCCAACAGCTCTGAGCGAAGGGAGGCCCCTCTCGGATGTGGCTTCCTTCATGAGGCTATTGAACCCAGAGTGGGAGGTTTGTCTGTTAGACGGTTCAGGTTAGCCTTATGGAGACAGTGTGTTAGCTTTGTGAGACCATCATGGCATTCAAGTTTGCGGTTTGCAATTAATATCAGACCATGGCCGGGTAGCAATTGAAAAATTCAATTCAAAATAAGGGCACAACCTCACATTATTATTCAGTCTATTTCCGATATACCCGCTCCGTGGATCGGTAGACTTTCTTCGGGCCCCGCCATTGTTTTTGAAATTCTGCAGACTGTGGCACTCCTTGGTCCATCATCGACTGAAACTCCATCCCCCTAACTCTGATTGGTCCTATCGCTTGAACTTTTTTGGGAGAGAAACTGGGGTCAGACTGACGGTTAGCTAGGCCTACAGAATGTGAACAGAATGCGAAAGGGAAATATTATCCATCTTACCGTTGTTTTGTTATCAGTATTATTATCAGGAGTATCAATGACTTTTTAACAGCATAATTTCCCTCTGTCTTGAATTGACACCATCATCCGAAAGAGCCCTTCATATAACCCGTAGGGCTACAGTGCAGACCCGGGGACTGACGTGGCTCTCACTGAACGCAACCCGATACGCGTAGGCCTACATTACAGAGAGGGGAGGGGCTCATCTCAATCTGGCGTTACCTAATATGATCAGGCTAATAGTATGGTCAGATGGCTACATGACACCCGACGCCGATATCCACCCAGACCTCCTCATAACGTCCATTTAAAACAAGGCCTAATGGTCGTAACGGGTTTAGCCTGACTAGCGATTTGTCACTCACAACGACGTGGGTTATTAGCCTGACAGGCCGAGTGGTGAGGTGTAGTCTTACAGTTGAATAAGTAATGGAGCTTTAAAAAAAAAGAAGAAGCATACTCTATATTCTGTCCACATAATGAAGATGTCATAAAACGACAAAATGGCTAAGCTTTGATCACTGTTCTCATTTTATTATTATCATTTATTTCATGTTGATGATGTAACCGTACCGAACAATTTCAGACGAGGGAATACACACACACACACACACACACACACACACACACACACACACACACACACACACACACACACACACACACACACACACACACACACACACACACACACACACACACACACGCTATACTACTACTGAAGACAATCTTTATTATATATACATAAATATATATACTTACTTATGATCTTATTATACACATCCCTATGGTCTGAAGACTCATTCACTGTGGCTTCTAACCCCAATCTCTCAATGGTAGAGATGAAAGAATATGATTGGTTACATACGGCTCCATTCACAACCAATCACACTGACCCATTCATTCAGTCTACTGCTGCTGAATTGACCTGCAGAGAGAGGCGCACACACACACACACACACACACACACACACACACACACACACACACACACACACACACACACACACACACACCACACACACACACACACACACACACACACACACACACACACACACACAGCAGCGTCCCCTGTCTGGCTGGTCACTCTAATGGAGGAGGAAGAAGAGAGGGGAGGTGGTGGGGGAGGAGGGGGAGAAGGAGAAGGAGGAGGCAGTGGAGTGGTGAGGGAGGAGTAGGAGAATGAGGGGGGGGGGGGTGAGGGGGAAGGAGGTCAGGAGGAGGAAAAGGAGGAGGGAGGCTTCTGAATAATTTAGGTGGGCTGGTGCACTTTATAACCTGGCCAGCGGAGAGAGCAGGGACGTACTCCCTAAGTGCATCTGGATAATAGTCTAGCAGGAAACTAGTCATATTGACTCATATAATCAATGACCCTGCTTCTGTTCAGCCGCTCCCCTGAGGACACTGTGTGTGTGTGTGTGTGTGTGTGTGTGTGTGTGTGTGTGTGTGTGTGTGTGTGTGTGTGTGTGTGTGTGTGTGTGTGTGTGTGTGTGTGTGTGTGTGTGTGTGTGTGTGTGTGTGTGTGTGTGTGTGTGTGATGGGAAAATGTATTGTTCTAGGTATATTTATTAAGGTCTAAGACTTCATGGTCTTGTAAACATTGACCCTCCTCCTGCTAATATAAACTTTAAAAGGAAGGTCCTCCTTTGTTCAGGAATAAAAGCAAATAAATAACAAACTATTTCCAGCAAAAGCACTATCTCGGGATCCATAAAACAGAAAAGCAGAATCCACTCAAACCAATTCTGAACTTCACCTCCGTAATGATATATTGAACTTGGCAAGGAAACGAGTAACCCTGGAGTGAGCATAATCGTTTGCTGACACGACACCCTCTAAAACATCCTGCACACGCACCCAGGGGTGAGGAATTGATCATCGCCTGTGAGTGACAGGTCATCGAGTCGCATCGCCAACCAATGATGCAGCAGAGCTGAGAACAACACGGGGCAGGGCGGGGGTTGGGGGAGACAGTGACCCCCAGAGGTAGATTTACAACGTGTCAGCAGCAGCACCAGCACACCCATCTCTGGCCCTTCTCCCCACTTTGGGGCCCCGGAGAGGATGATCCTCTGGAAGAACAGATGCAGAGTCTGCCAGCGAACAGGCTGACTCTGCTTCATCAAGATCGGGTTACAAGCTCAGAGAGAATGGTCCTTATGATCAACGGTAGCGGAGGAGGTGTACAAGTGTTTGTCTAAGGATTTATATTCAATTCGAAACGAAACTGAAAAGTCACAGGATTGACCCAAATTACTGATCAATAATTGCCTCTTTTTTTCAGCCAAAGTTGGCCACGTATAGCCGTAGCGGTCACTTTCGTTCAAATACACATTGCCTACAAAAAAAATATGAAAACATGATCCGCACCAGTCATGGTCCTCTGCTATGGATTGGAAGCGTGGAGATCTTCCACTCTGGTACTTCACAACGTTGATTTAGAGCTGGAGAGAAACACCCTGTGCAGGTTCAATTGAGCCATGGATGGATTGGTTTTAATCTGGAGTAAATCGTTCATTCAAATGATTGCGAACAGAAGTGATGGCTGCCGTGAGCGGAGTAGGCCTACAACTGAAATGATCCAAAGTCATACACAATCTGGGTGTTTACCTCCACCTGCTGATGGACTTTGTTTAACCGTCTGGGAGGGAAAGTGCATGCTTTAGGTAGAAGAAACGTGTGTGCGCAACCACACGTTTGTAGTCCGAACTGGTTTTTGGAGCGTGAACTCTAATTAGGCTATCACTATATATCCAAACCTAAAATCCCTTAAACTCAAAGTGTAGAAAGCACGATATTCGAGAGCAGCTGGTCTTCACACAGGAGTGGGGATCGTCTTGTAAACCGATACGGCAGCCCAGGGATGACCTCAGCCCTCAAGCATGAACTCCCACATGAGCCATGGGTTTAAAAGCCTCCCTTTACAGACACACACCAATTATCACTCGTCTCTACGGAAAGATTAAGCATAGCATCTTCATCTGCAAAGATTCCGATGTAAACAAACCAGTTGAAGGCCTACTTCACTTCTGCGATGCAGCACATATAGCGACCCCGTGCTAAAGTATAGAGATTTACCCAATTCAGAACTTCTTTAATCTGATCGGTAGGCCTTGACTGAAGCACAAGGTCTCATTAGAAGTGTTTGATAAAACCGCATGAGGGATTCAACGATTATAAACAAGGAATTGTGATGTTCACAGCTCAGAAAAAAAAGGCATACGGTTTGTCGTCCCATATGGCCGGTAAGGTGTAATGTGACTGGACCGGTTAGAATACAATTAAACGCAGACACCAGTGAAGCTGGCAAACTGCCTTAGGTTCCTTACGGTGGACGCTGCTGGCAGATGGCCACTTAACGGAAGACCCCCTGGGACAGCTTTGATACAGTGTGGAACTCCCACGACGACCGGCCAGAGCATGGCTCCAGTTGTGGATTAAAGTTGACGATCTTTGTAGTCATCAGCTTCAATTAGTTTTCACGATCCATGACCGTGATGCAAAGTAGGCGGGCACACAACCACGGTGTAGGCAGGCCTTTGAATGATGACTATAAGCAAGTTAGCTGCAAGATTGAAAGTCTAGGCATACCTAAACTCCAAATCACTTATTAAAAGCGTTCGTGGCTTTGACTGACAATTTATGTCAGATAACTTATTAACTTTGTAAAAGAAAAAAAGAGCGCCACTTACAAGGGCGCACATATAATCCTTTAGCGCCCTCTGGTGGTCAGGTGGAATTATACAGCAAAAATTGTTTCGTAGAAATTTTAATTCTGCATAAAAAGTTAAAACTAAACACTAAACTTTTAGAAATAAAGTTTAGACTTTCATATATAAAATGATTCAACAGAACCTGCTTCAGGTAAAACCCAAAAAACACAACACAAGTTATCTGTACACTACAACACACAATTTTTTGATTTTGTTGCCAAGTTTGTGATAAGGGATGATTTGAGCTGTGCAATCGTCGAAATCTTCATCATCTTGGCGGACGCATACTTGTTCTTGACAGCCTGAAAAGCAAAGGAACGGAATCATTATACTGCTAAGAGTTTCATGCATGTGTAGTCGAAACACCGGGTTGAGTCCTGCTTACCACATTCTTTGTCTGACCATCGTTCACTTTGACAACGTTCTTTGCAATGAGCTGGATCACAGGAAGGAGTTCCTCCGCAGTGAAGTTCATGTAGTGTGCCAGTGTCGTATCCTAAGGAAGATAAGAGTCAGGATTAGGGTTGAGCACCGAAACTCTGTTCCAGTTGGGAACCGGTTCTGATGTAAACGGGTGTAACGAGATCGAATAAGAACGCATATTTCGGTGCCTCACAACAGTGCCTGACTTTTTTTTAATGCCCCCTGCCCCGCCACCATGGTGTTGCGCCATCAACTTCCGTTAGGGCTGGACGGTATACCGTATTTTTGTTAGGATACAAAACACACACACACTTTTCAATGTTCTGCTAAACATGCATGGTATGACTAAGATATTCTTTAAAGGTCCATGACTGCTGGTCGTGTTATTTCAGGCCAACTGACGTGTCACGGCTTTCAACCATATAAACCATAAAGCCTACGGGCCCCTTGAGACGGACATGTCAACGCGCTTTGGCATCACTCGTTTTGATTGAAGGTCGACAGGTTGTAGTGGGTGCGTGCATGAATGCGTGTGTGTTGAGAGAGAATGTAATTGCAAAGTAACAATTAAACACTCAAGACAAACAAGTCGAGTAAATTAATGCCAACTGTAAATTGCATATCAAGTAGGCTAGCAAAAACCGTGGCCAGTCAACTCAGTGTTGACTGACTTTCTCCTTAATGTGAAACTCATAACAAGGAGTTTAGTATATACACACCAATGTGTGCGGTTTTGTTTTTTTAAGTACCGGTCCGAGAACCGTTTAAAGTACCGAGTAGGCCCCGGTATCGGACAAAACCCAAACCTAGTCATGACTACAAGGGACCTAAATGGAACTAGCGTTGATCCTTCAGGGGACAGAAGGCCCCATACACGGCAAGTAATCAAGGCATTAGACTACCACTAAAGAATACAGTGCCGTGTGAGTGTAGGGCCTTACCCAGTCACCGCATTCGAAGACGCGGAGCGAGAGCGACAGGGCAGCGCTGGCCACCTTGGAAGGCGGGATGTGGACCATCTCGTAGTCCACCATGCAGAGCTCCAGGAAGTACTTGGCCAGGGCGTGTTGGTCGGCAGCCACCTGAGGACGGTAACCAAAGCAGCTGACCCAACTGGCAAACCGGTGCGAGACCTGTGGGTCGGCAGTCGTGCGGGAGGCCACACACACACACACTCACCTCTGCGATCTTTGAGCCTCGTCGAAGGAACTGGATGGGTAGGGGTCGGCCTAGGCCGAAGTCCAGCACCCTGAGCACAGTCATCTCCATTTCCCGGATGTTGGCAGTGGTGTACGTGTGGTCCGTGACGTAGGCGAAGTCGTAGATCTCTGGCGGGTACATCTCTTCGTATTTGGCGGCGATGAACATGGCCGTGACGCCGACGAGCTGGAGCTGCTTCTTGGGAACTGGATGGTCCTGTTGGGAGTGACAGCTTACAGTGAGGACCCCTGTACTGTTCGAAGCAAGATGGTGGTTTTGCAGACAAAATGGTTGCATTGCCTGTACCGTCAACGTGCGCTCGGTTAAACACACGTCTTCTACAAACACTGCTGGCAGGCCAAAAAATAAAGAAATAAAAAAAGTTTACCTGAAGAAAGCGGTCAATAATGGCCACAGTCATGAAGAGAGTTTCCTGGAGGAGACGGAACTTCACAGACACCTGTACAAGCCAATCAACGAGGACTGCACGCATGTTTCCGGTCACTTCTTGTCCCAGCAGATATTTGGGCTTTACAGCCTGGTCCACCTGGGATGGAGTTAAGCACATTAACAAATGGAATGGCCAAGATGCCCCTTAACATTCGGGCATTTAGCAGACAATCGCTCTACCATCAGAGCTAAGCAGGCCCCAATATACAAAGTACAAAGTATACCTCGAGCTGTCGGAGGTACTTGTAGATTTCCTTGACATATTCGCTACAGAGCATGGGATTATTGTAGTCGTCCGCATCCACATCTTTGATGTCAAGCAGGACATCCGAGAAGGCTTCGCAGAGTTCTGATGGAGTACAGCCCGAGATGTCCATTGGAGAAGGAGATGGGGGCTCGGGCATTTCCTACCAAATGAAATACATTAGCTTGCTATAAATAAGAGTGAGAACAAGAGGGGTTCGGGTTCTATAAAATGTTCTTCACCTTAGGCTCCTCTTTGGCAGGCTCTTCCACAGGGAGCACAGGGGTCTTCTTTGTTTTGGGCTTGGGGATATTTGTCTCAGCTTTTTTGAGCTGCTGTAAAATGATATACAATGTTAACAATTGTACCGTGTCCTGGTGGATTTTTTTTTTTTTTTTGAATTGGCATTGTATTGGATTGCATTCCAAACGCGGCCTTCAATTTACCCTTTGCGGTCCCTGCACGGAGATCGCAACATTGCCGATGTTCCCCAACGCTGCCCTGGGCCGCAGTGTAGGTTTGCCCGTCTGGGCGGCCTTGCCAACAACGGCATTCTCAGAAGCAATACGATTCTGCAAAACAAATTTAGAGTCAAGGAAACATGAGCAAGATGGAGGCTGAAAAAGCGAAACACTTAGTGAAACACGATGAATGTCATAATCTCAACATTTTACAATATATACTTTAAAAAGTAAAGTCATAATATGGAGAAATGCAGCAACATAGATATGAAATGGATTACAAATAAGGTTTTACCCTCGTCACGCGGAAAGCCATAGTTAATCTACTGGTTCGATCGCTTGGTTCGTGAGGAAGGAAGAACTCTGCGCTAATCCTGGACAAAAGCATTGACTATCACCGCGGTTTAAATGCTAGCTCGCTCAAATCTGATTCGCTCAAAATCAAAAGCTTCTGATACTTGATTGGACAGAACGAGCACGCACGCATTGAAGGCGTTCCTACGGAAATCGCATGGGAAATACGCGTCACTTCCCTTGGAAATCTTTAAACATTACAGAGAAAATAAATGTCTATAAGTATAGACAGAATTCGCTCTCATTATATGTGCTAATTAATCACTTTTTAGAAGACTAATTCGTCAATTTATACTAGCAGTTTTGCAAGTTAATTAAAGATCAACCTTTGTGGAACACAAACTATATCGTGAATTTAACCTTATTTTGGTAAAACTGTAGGAAGCTGAGTAGCCTGAGAGCATCAAGGGAATTCATTGTTACATGTATGGCAACATAATAAAACTGCTCTAATGACCGTTATAAATATTTTATTGTCCTATTAAAATAAAACGTATGCACACCAGCTTTTCACTTTAACAACTGGGACATGGAATCATCAATAGTAGCTGAAAATGTCCATCGTATGCTGGTATCTGGCAACAAGGCAGCATACAGTTAACTTATTTCAGGATGTTTAATCTTTTGTTAAATATTGTATAGGCTATAGCAGATCAACTGTATAAATGTGAATATAATCGGTTTCATCTATTATCCTAGCAACAACCACCATTGTTTTACGAATGCTCAAGACTTGATGCATTTTTTTATGAAATTATATAATATAATATTGTCATCATCCCTTACCTTAACAATATCACCGAAATATTATAGATATTCTCTTAAATAAAAAGTTTTTTATTAACCCAAGCGGATCCAGTCTTATAACAAGCAATAGTTTTATGTCAAATGTCCCATTCGATGATAGCTAATTTCACTTCACTATAGATGCATTTATGAAAATGCTAAAAGCATCAGAATTAGTAGTGCTACTAGGTAAAGTGGTATTGCGTCTAATGAAGAATATGTCTTCCTTCTTTAAATGGCAGCAGAAACACTATACAAATGTAAAGGACCATAAAGGGATTCAGTGTTGTGGCCGTTCTGTACATTCTGCTGAGCCCGGCTCCTCCAATCAGAGCCTGAGTCCTACGTGACGTAAGCGACCAGCAACATTAAATACAAGCGGTCTCCAGTAGGCGACACACTGAGCACAACACCACGCAGAGCCCTGTAGCTGGTAAGTACGCTTACAATAAACTTTCTTTAAACGCTCACCGACAGCCATAAGTCGACTTAATTAAAACCCAAACCCGTGACGTGTGGTTGGCGGAGAAATGAAAGTACTTGGTCCATATTCAAACTTTATTTAGCTATCAAAGTTGACTCAAAAGCTTAAAAAACAAATGAGTAACGTTAAACAATAAAGGTCGTCAAGTAAATTGAAACTGGAAGCAGCTCGTTTCGCCTGGATTCCTCTTGTGGCATAATGTTTAAGGTACATTTTCCAGGGAACTGTTTCCTTTACAACCCGTCTAACTTTTATAACAATCGGTTGTAACACGAAGAGAAAAACATTTGACGCCAACATTCACCGTAGTAAAAAAAAACAACAACCATTAGTTCGTGCTCGCGGTGGACTAGTTAGGACGGGTGGGTCCGGTTATTCAAGACGTATTCTGATCCTGTAGTTAACCACCAGTAAGTCGTGGTCACGGTGGACTAGTTTGGACGGCTAGGTCGGTTTATTCACAACACATTCTGATCCTGTAGTTACACGTGTCTCTAGGTCCTTGTTAGGTCGTCTGTGTCGTTAGCATGGTGGGCTAAAGTCTCCAGAGTCTCACAGCTCTACCCTCACGATGTGGCTCATGTCGGCCCGTAGCCCCCACGACATGTCGTCAAGTCGTGATTCGCTGGCATTTTATTGTTTGATTCTGCTGACCTATTTGGTGGCTTACGTTACGAGGACTAGCAAACGAAAACAAAGCACAACAGACAAAGCAAACATGTCTAGACTGCTCTGATGTAGCCACCAGGCTATAACTAGCTGCTAACATGCTAACTCATCATGGCAAATTCCGTGTGATCCGGCTGTGATAAACTGGTGTCTCTATGATGTTTTTATCCTAAAACACCCGCCGCGTTTCGGGTTTGTTTTGTTGTGATTGTGGCAGGGAATGGCCGGTATGATCCGTGTTGTGTGGACCTGCTAGCATGACTCAGTGGATTCACAGCACAACATCAACACAGCATTCCATGCAGGAAGTGACTTGAGGATCCATCATCGGTCGTGATGGGTGTTGTCTTTTACTTTAGTCGTCCCTTTACATTGATCTCCTGAGATGGAGCGCATATAGCATGGTGATGTACTTAAATGAGATGCTAAAATGAAAGGGGATCAATAAATATAGTTTTGGCAGCCGTCTCCATTGGCTGGAGCAGTGGAGCTCTGTACTATTCTTGTGCTGGGAATGAACCCTATCGGGATTGCTTAATATAGAAGCGTGCTGTGAACTATAAAAGCTAGTCGGATTGTGTGTGGTTTTCCGATCGCCGTGTCCATTGCAGTCTTGTGACAGCAGGCTGCTGAAACGCATGTGAGGTCTGGGTTGTGAAGATCACTGCAGTCAGCCTTGTCAACATTACGGCATTTTTCAAGAGGAAGTGATAATCTGCAACTACTTGTATAGGTATCAGTTTCTTTCTCGACGTATGTTGCTGACTCCTCATTTGTTTAAATGTACCCAGTACTCGTTGAATAAAACACATTTACAGTCGTCCAACTTTTTAACAATTTTTTTTTGTTTCAAATAGTTTTGTTTTTTTAACCCAGTATACACCACAGCTAATGTGAAGTTGTGACTGTTTGATCTCACTACAGGGCTTTTATTTTTTTGTCACTCCTATACCCTGGCATGTGCACAACGGATTTTCACTTTTTTTGTTTTTTTGGTCTACAGGTCACCTCGGCACCAGGCATCACTATGGCCCAGGAGACCAATCAGAGTCCAGTTCCTACGCTCTGCGCCACAGGTTGTGGTTTCTATGGCAACCCAAGGACCAATGGCATGTGCTCCCTCTGCCACAAGGAGCACTTGTCCAGACAGAACAATGGAGGCATGAGTTCCATGGGGCCAATGGGTAAGACTTCAATTCCTATAGTACTATAGTAATCAATTCCTTAAAGGTGCTATTTAAGAGGTTAAATTGGTGTGTAAATTGACAGGAATGGCATAACCATCGTTTAGCTATTAGTGAGTGGAACGTGCTGTGAGAATACCTGTTTCTAGATGATGGCGCATCCTTCTGTCCGAGACGTTAAAACATTTCGACTGCTTCCAACTAATTTCCGACAATTCGGGGCATCCTTTTTCTGATTGGTTTGGGGAATCCATCTTGCCTTTCCCTCACAAGTGTGCGACCGTATACGTCTCATTGGTGGGGAAACCAGCAGCGACGGAGGGAGGGAGGGGATGTGGCTTTCAAAAATCTTGCCATCTTCTGCTCTCTCTTCATAACTCACTGTGGTACCTACAGACGCTTTAATTAACGGTCTTGTGTATGGGCGGTGACTCGCCTCCTCTGACTGACGTGTTCCCGGCTCTGCTCAGGTGGAGGTGGGCTGTCCCTGGGGTCATCAGAGGCCTCCTCCAGGAGGAGGCTGGAGGCCACCCTCAACGCTGTGGCGGCGGCGGAGGCCGCTGCAGCAGCCGAGGACGCCGCCGCCGAGGCAGCAGCAGCGACCGCCGAGGCCGTAGCAACTGAAGTGCTCAGGTGTGTGGGCGCTGCAGGATATTACCCTTCCAACAGACAAAAATGTGTTCTCCCATCGGGTGTGTTGGGCCAATAATGTCTTTCTCTTTGTTTTTTTGTCTTTTTAATGATCTAATGAACGGTACCAGAATGCTAGGGTTCCCCAGTTGCATGTATTTATCTTTAGTTTGTGCAGAAACCCTCTATGTTTGGGTTGACCTCACCTGCAGCACCCCAGTAACAGAGTTTTTGCAACTTTTTGATAGTTGTTTATCATTATTGCTATGAGCCTGCATACATGAAACATTCCCCACCCCAAACAGCAAAAAAATATAGTATACGTTAATTCTAAGTTTAACTTGTACTGCGATATTAGCGTTTAAGTACGTACTTGACTATGAGTGTTAAAGTAGTGTTGCATAAAGCATGAATTTATATTGGGCATGAATGAAGAATGGAATTGTGGAAAGTGTCCATGAAGGGCAATTTTATGATTGCCGGGACCTGATTCCACAGTATTTTACCGGAGGCAAACCCTGCCTCTTTTGGGAATTTAAGTAGCATTGAGTATGAATCATAAAGCATGCTTCTTCTATTTTCAAGAGGATCTGCTTTCTGTTGTAGTGGCAGACATTTTGGCGGCCTGTTTTAGCCTCTTATCCCCTTTTGTCTCATTAGTCATTCAGTCAGTCATCCTGCCCTGACTTCACCACATTGCTACTTTGTGTACATCTATTTTCATTATCGTCTTGGCGCGTTGCTACGGCAAATGCATTTGGCGAACTAAAACCAATTGAGATACTTACCTGTCGATTTCTTTTCCACGACAGCGGAGGGGCGCCTCTCTCGATGACTCGGCAGATGTCCAGGCTAAGCCTCTCTTCGGGGGATTGTGGAACCTCGGCCAATCAGGAGTTGGAGGAGCCTGGTTGGTATTTAATATCCCTGTGGAATACCAATAACGGCAGCCAAAGTTGAGTAATCATCCGTTTAAGCTCATGCACGCTGCTGTTGTTGTTGTTTCTCTCCAGTGGTCACCCAGCCGACAGCCACGGCCTCCCCACTTGGTGCCGTCGGGGGGGAAGGATCAGACCTCACTGAGCTGCTCAAGCCAAAGAAGAATCGATGCTTTATGTGCCGTAAAAAGGTTGGCCTTACAGGTGAGCTAATTGCATCCGGTTAGTCAGCAGTTTCTCGTCATCACGTCCTCATGGGTTCAAATGTTGGGCTTCCTGAAAATACTGATTGGGGGGGGTGGGTGTAGTAGTAGTAGTAATGTTCGCAAAGACCTGGTATGGCTCAACCCTGGAGTTATTTTATTCTTGAAATGCAGGGCCTGGAATGCATAGGCCTACCCCAAATCATGAATTAATGGCTAGAGAAATATAAAGCCCTCAGTGAATGCAGATCATGGTATGTTTATCTTAAAATATGGACGTAGTGTCCGGGAAGTCACCAAGGGTTTACACAAAAATGTTTTAGCGTGTAGAGTTGCCTACTGCCGGCAGCCGCAACTCTCCATATTTTTCACATTGTGGGAGGGACTTGAATGGGTTGCAAGCACTACTCTATGGCCAAAACTCATAAACATTAATTCAATGTTCCTCACCAACAGACCCCCATGTCTGCCTTTTAGAACGACCAGGCTGGAGTGAAGGCAGGAAAAACATAGCCATTTGTACTCACCCAAGACTCTTCTAAGTTAGAGACGAATAATGGTCTAATCACTTACGCTGTGAGTGAGTAGCCATTTAAGCCACTAGATATGCACCTAACACACATGGATGGTAAAGTAAGTGCAGCAATTCAGCCAGAGCTCGGAAAGCATTAGCGGTCAGAGTTGTCTGCAGACATCAGGGCTGTGAAAGGGGGAATACAGCCTGACCAATCCTTTGAAAGCTCTCGACCAATCGAACGGCTTACTTTTCTTTGGGCGAAGCAAATGTTTTGTGTCCGTGTGTGTGTGTGTGTGTGTGCGATGCTCTTCCTGTCTGGGAAGGACCTCTGTGACTAATCCGCTGGGTCCCTCCAGGGTTCGACTGTCGCTGCGGGAACCTGTTCTGCGGCGGGCACCGATACTCGGACAAGCACAACTGTCCATACGACTACAAAGCGGAGGCTGCCGCCAAGATCCGCAAGGAGAACCCCGTGGTGGTGGCCGACAAGATCCAGAGAATATGAGCGGGGCCCGCAGACCCACCCCTGACCGTACCCTGCCGAGCCCACCGCCTTGGACTAAAAGAGAGATGCCCCCCCCCCCCCCCCCCCCCCCCCAAGCCTAGCTTGAATTCTGAAGGACCACTTGTTGCAACAAAAAAGACTTTTGTTTCTTTTTCTTCTTATTATTATTGAGAGATTCTTTTTTTTTTTTTTTTTTTTAATTTCTGCTTGTATTGTGGTTTTTTGAGAGGGGGACGTGTCGAGGGGTGTTTCTAATGGAGGAACACGTCGAAGAATGTGTGGAAAGATCAGCCGGTTGAGGAGTTCCTTCAGGGGTGCCGGTTGAAAAAAAAATTGTGACACCGCTCGCATCGTGACGGCGGCCGGCATTCAATCGGATCCTTTAGAGACGTCGTCGGGCCTGATTGGGTGGTGCCGTGCCACGGTGCTCGTGGAGGGCGCCTTGGACCCCGCTGCCTTATGGAACTAGACTGTGACGTCTGCGGTAATAGCAGCCGCACCACGTCCATAACTCGAAGAGGCGTTCGGGCAGAACGGACTGTCTCGCCTCCTCACTCGTGAACATTGTTTTCCTGGCGTGGTAATGAAATAAATGTATTGAACCGCCACACACACACACACACACACACACACACACACACACACACACACACACACACACACACACACACACACACACACACACACACACACACACACACACACACACACACACACCACAAATGGAGGAGTGTGTGAAATATTTTTACTTTCTTTTCCTTGCTGACTGGCTCCTCTGGCCATGTTTTGCACCTGAGAAACGGTTACGGATTAGGTTGACTGTTTAAAAGAAAAGGATTTCCCCTTGTGTGTGGAATGAAGGGCTGGAAGCTGTGATGTGTTTTATATTCATTAACCTGGATGGCAGACGCCTCTCAGGCCTGTTAACCTTTCTTCTGTTAGACAAACCATCCATTGAACGGATTTCTATCCGTTAAGACACCCTTTTATCCCGTTAATGTTTATTTTATATAGTTTTTTTTAGAAAGTGAGGATAACATGGGGTTTGGTAGCGTAGGTAGGCTAAACTTAAATTTATCTTCACAGGTTTGAATGGCTCGCTCTACTAATTTAATATCCGTTTTTTTTTTGTTGCCGTGGAAGATGACACATTTCTGTTTTTGCATTCTTTGTATCAAGTGAGTGTGAATTGTGTGGAGGGACATAGAGGGTTGTCTGAGAGCAGTTAACGTGTGCCACCGTGACTTTGTGAATCCATGGATAGCATTTTAGTTCCTTCTGTTAAATCTGTTGTGGGTGTGTGATCGTATTTTCATTTTATTTTTTAGTTTTACGTTTGTACAAACAATCTTTATTTATAAACTGCTGTGCACATAATCTTCCTACAAATATTACTGCAAATAGCACATCATGTAAATAATAAAACCATCAGAGATATACAATAAAACCAGGCTTGTTTTTGTTGCGTCGACGCGTCACAGTGGAGTGTGATGCTCTAAAGAGGCGTCCATCAACATGTCAACAACTGCCAGGCCCGTCATGCATTCTCTTTCTGTGGCCGTCCCTCCTGCCCACGGCCCTGTACTCTTGGTGCATCTTTACGGGCTCTGGAGGTGTATTGCATCACATGTGACTTAAGGTAATCAGAGAAAGCAGAAGGCCACTTAATGTGGTACACATGATTATTGACATTTTATTTAATTTGTATTTATGTTACTAGAAAAATAAGCCTTCTCATATCCAAAGCCTCTGATTTTTGTATTGGATCTTGCACCTGGGTGTGGTGCAAGATCCAATCACTAACCGGTGTGTTTATGTATTAACAATAGCCTCCTTATACTAGGATACAGTCAATGTGAATACTAGCCCTGACCTCATCACACAACCAACAGGGTCAAGCATTTGCCGGTATGCCTTCTCTCACCATGTCCAATACCATTTCACAATGTGAACCACGTATATACAATATCTGGCCAGCATGAGCACTTATTAAGAGAGAAGGTTGGAAAATACTTGACATCACAGTTATTAAATTGTTTTCCAAGGTAGAGGTTAGAAAGGTCATCCATTCATTTCCTGGCCTCGCTGACGTGTTGTACTGGAACAATATCTTCTGTTGGAAGGCGACCTCTCTTCTATTATTTAATGTGACTCAGCTGTTCATCCATGCCTCCTTTTGATCTTTTTTTAGCAACGGTTTGATATAAGGTTTCTCTTCGATTCAAAAGTGATGTCATTAAATTATACACCTTGTTGGTCCCAGAAATAGTGGATCCATGCAAACGATGTATCGTTTTTGGTTGCTTCCTGGTGTGACCGTGTCAAGGTCTGACTGGAAGAAACTGAAGCTCTCATTAAAAGTTTAGAGTGTCTCTTCTCAGTCTGGTTTCCGATGACCGAGGGAAGAGTGAGAGTGTCTGCTGCTTGAGTGATGCGACCATTCAGCTCTTATACTAAACTGTACTTGTTTCAATAGGGTCTTTACAGTAAGAGTACACTTGGGTAGTGTGCGTACTTGACACGTGCTTATTTTTTTCTTCGGGCCATAGTATGATAATAGATGAAAAAAAAGGCACAAAATATCAGTCCATTTCATCCTGTTGCTTCAGCCATGAAAAACAACCCAGTGATTTGCAGGGACGACCTCTCCTATGGGAAGATATGGACTCCTCACGCCATCGTCATTATCCACGAGCAGATGACCACCTCACTCCTCCCCTGCTGACAGAGGCCGTGCTGGACCGTCACGTGCCGCTGTCGTCATAGCGACAGCGGCCTGGCGGCAGCCGCCACGATACCTGAGTGGAGGTTGGGACGAGGTGAGCCAGGATTTGGCGTTCGCCAGCCCAGCGCACGGTAAAGGAACGAGGCAGACTCCCTCTCTGCTCTCACCATGCCGCGGAAAACAGATGTCAGCCGGCTGGAGGATGGTGAGTGGGTTAGGATATTTTTATTGAAGTGTTTGTGTGTATGTATATATTTATATATATCATACCTACCTCTTTGTTTATTGGGTAAACATTTGTCTTAAAAGAATGTGAAGGGTCTTTGTATGGCTTAAAAAGTTGATAATTATAATTTTTTAGTACGGTGCATGGAATATTGGGAAGTATGCATTGTACTGTGTATATGTGTAGGGGGGGGATGTTTAATAATTTCTAACAAATTGCTCTAATGAAAGAAAAGGGTCGGTGAGGTTGACCCCTCCCGCTCATTTGTGGGGTAATATTAATAACTATGCTGTGTGATTAATTTCATGGGACTCTCCAGTCGGAATAGACATAGACACAGAGCTGAGCAACAGCGACGGTAAGTGGATATGTGAGTGGAAGTGTGAGCACGTGACACGCCCCATTAAGTCCAGCAGAGCCGCAGACTCTGGTGTAACGCAACCCACAGGAGCTGGCTTATGCACAGCCTCCAAAGTGTCCATTTTGTATCTTCCATTGTGATCGCACATATAGCTGTGTGTGTGTTGCACGCTAACACCCCTGTCGTTTGTATGTCTGTGTGCGATTATGCAGTTGCACACTCACAGCCCTGTGTGTGTGTGTTTCCTGTCTATGTGTGTGTGTTTCCATTTGGACATGCATTCACATCCTTTGTGTGTGTTCACGTCCCTGTTTGAGTGTGTTTGTGAATGTGCCGTGATTCCTGTGGTTTAAAATTGTGCGTGTTTGTGTCTGTTTGTGGGCGTGTGTGTCTGTGTATTTGGTGGTGTGTTTCTGTGTATAAACGTGTATGTGTGTAAACAGAGGAAGCCCCAAAGAGAGCAAAGAAAGGAGGAAGAGGAGGAGGAAGAGGGGGCAGAGGTCGCGGTAAAAAGGCGGCCAGCGAGGAAGAGGAGGACGAAGATGAGGTGCCGGCACCGCGGGGTCGAAGGGGCGGGAACAGGAAAGCAGCGCGCAAGGGAAAAGATGGCGACGATGAGGATGCCGACGATGACGATGACGAAGACGGCAAGGGCCCTAAGAAGCGTGGGGCGGGGGGCCGAGGAGGAAGAGGAGGGCGAGGAGGGAGAGGAGGGGGGAGAGGAGGGAGAGGGGGGAAGAAAGGTGGGAAAGGCAAGGAGGAGGATGAAGAGAGCGAGGAGGAGGAAGACAAGAAGGGAGCCAAAGGGAAGAAAAAAGGTGGGAAGAAAGGGAAGGACGAAGAAGAGGAAGAGGAGGAAGGAGGCAAGGGTGATAAAGGAGCCTCGGGCAAGAAGGGGGCCAAGGGGAAGGGGAAGGCTAAAGAGGACGACAAGAAGAAGAAGAAGAAGGGAGGAGGCAGCAGGTACGAAGCATTTCCTAGGTTCCGTGCTGGAGTCCGACTTTGCATTACAGTGTCCTCGTTACAGTGTAATTACATGTAATTACAATGTGTAACCAGCAGCGTGTACTTAATGTGTAATAACGTTATGGAACGAGCCTTCCTAAGTTGTTTTCAAGCCTTTTTTTTGCTAACCTTAACCCCAAACACAAGTACAAGTACATCCTGTGTTACACCGTATTGCATGCCTCATCACACCGGACCGACTGGTGAGACTGTCAGCGGAAACTAGCGCAAAGGGTCATCATCAAATGGCACTAACGTGATCAGGGCCTGACCACCGTAGACGCAGTGTGAAACAAAGCGAACACCACTGCAGTTCCTGTATACCATGGGCACACTAGAATACTGTCAAGGTTTAGGTTCACACTGGCGTCTGTGTTTTTCCCTCTCTCCACCCACCACCGCCACCGCCACCCTAACCCTCAGTTCATCCAACTCTGACGAGGAAGACTCCATGTCGGAGGGTGAGATGGCCAAGCTGATGGAGGAGGTGGAGGAGAAGAAGAAGCTCATCGCCACCATCAGGAACAAGCCCTGGCGGATGCGGCGGAGGCTGACGCACCTCAGGTGGTGCAAACACCGTCCCCGTGTCTGAGAGCTCTGCTTTACACTGTGTGGGCTGTGATGCAAACATCCCGTCACGTCCTCTCCGTTTCCGCGGGAACTGAGCGGAGAACCGTTGAACCGTTTGCGTATTTATCCCAAATTGGGATCAATGGGGGAAAACTGGGGATTGTTTGACGTGCACAGAGTTGATGTTGCAGTCCACGATAATGTCACAGCAGGATACATGAAGCAGTGCTTCTATACATGAGAACAGAGCAAGCGATGTGATGGTTACTGTTTAAGAAACGGCCCAGCGGCCACCAAGGGGTTTGTACAAAGAGCCGCATGGACAAAAGGTATCTCCTTTCAACATGTAGGAGCTACGTCAACGCATCTACAGTTAATGCTGCAGTCAGCTACTTTATCTCACCCCCCTTACTTAAGGTTCGATCTGGTTTTGATTTAGTCTCCTTGATTGAGGCTCCTAATTTGCCTTTAACCACGGCCGAATAGCCGAATGCATGAGGACCATGAGACTCGATCAAAAGGAACAAAGAGGATCGAGGAAGAACCGGGCTGATAGCAGCTTATAATGCATCCTACTTGTGCAAATGGTTGCATGTGCCACATATCACTGACCCCTCCTGTCTCTCTTTCCAGGGAGTCTCAGCAGTTTGTTGATAAGTTTGAAGGCGCTCTAGGCAAAGGGAAAGGCAGGAAGTGGTATGCTTACAAAGTGATGATGAAAAAGGTTAGAGCGGACCAACAGTGTGCATACTTCCTGTTGCCTTTAGCCCTTTGATTTGTGTGATGTCTGACTTAATGTGCATAAATGTTTTTGCTACTGCCAGAAATGGATCAAGTTCCAAAGAGATTTCGAGAACTTCAGAACAGCGTGTATACCGTGGGAACGAAAGATTAAAGAGGTGGAAAGTAAGGAAAATCACACGTTCTCAACGCTACCCTCTAGTGGACTTATGCGGTAACTGACAGCGGCGTTGTGTTCCCTCAGGTCATTTTGGCTCATCGGTGGCTTCCTACTTCATCTTCCTGCGGTGGATGTACGGCATGAACCTCGTGCTGTTTGGCTTCACCTTTGGCTTGGTCGTAATCCCAGAGGTAGTGCCTTTTCAAAACAACACAGGAATATGAATCTGGACGTAAACAGCATTGAGTCCGCTGCTGAAACGTAATGCATTGGCTATTGCCACCTAGTACCTGTGGATGATTTGTTTGTATCCCACCCCCAGGTTTTGATGGGCCTTCCGTATGGGTCTATCCCCAGGAAGACAGTGCCCAGGGCAGAAGCGGACAGTGCCCAGGACTACTCTGTCCTCATGGACTTCAACGTAGATCCAACATCAAATCCTCTCACATAAATGAACCATTAAACCTGCACTATGCTACTTTTCTACTGCAGCTATTTACTCCATACAAAATTGTTTTGAACCATAAAGTTTCTTAAGGAGTAAACGTGCCCATCCATGAGTCGATCCATCCACAGACTTTTTATCTATCAATGGTTTCGTACTGGTCCCCTCTTGACCCCGGCCCACTGTGGGAAAACATCGGACCACGGTTCCCTGTAATGATATGCCTGTACCTGTATCCCACTCAGGTCACTAGAGACTGCTCATGGCGACACTCACTTAATGCAGATTTAAAGTGTTTGCTGTGGAGAACCCCATTCCAAGCCCTTTTCATCCGTCTGACGTTGTCTCTTCCTGTCCCCAGGGCTATTGCAAGTATTCAGTGCTTTTCTACGGTTTCTACAACAACCAGAGGACCATCGGGTTGCTCCAGTTCCGGCTTCCCCTGTCGTACCTCATGGTCGGCATCGGCACCTTCGGCTACAGCCTCATGGTCGTGATTCGAACGTGAGTTCTGGAGCCCTTAGCTGTCGATATATTTATATATTTCTGTTCATGCACACACACACACACACACACACACACACACACACACACACACACACACACACACACACACACACACACACACACACACACAGCACACACACACACACACACGCACACACACACACACACACACAAGCACTGTGGGCGAGAATAGAAAGTGCCCCACAATAGGGCATAGGTTAACATCCTATAGACTGAATCAAGTTAGACCGAATCTAATCATTCATGTGGTGTGCTGCTTGGATACGGTTTGTGTTCATAGGATGGCTAAGAATGCAGATGTAGGGGGGGGCGATGGGGAGGACGGGGAGTTCACCTTCGCCTGGAAGATGTTCACCAGCTGGGATTACCTCATCGGCAACGCGGAGACGGCTGACAACAAGTACGCCTCCATCACCACCAGCTTTAAGGTAACCGTGGGAACCCCACCGCTATGACGTCATCTGCTGGTACCCACACAATCAATCCATCAATCCATATGATTGAAGGGATGAAATTACACATATTTACAGTTAAGTTTTCATTTAGTCATCAGACATTTTTTTACAAAGCAATTTAAAGGGGATGCGGAGAAAAGATGTTCAGAGAGTCTTAAAAATATATACAGTATATAATAGTTATAGAGCCACCCTTAGTTGGCACTTTAAGTGGAATGAGTGTGGAGAAGCCATAGGAATCCGAAATGCAAAGTGAGTCAATCATTAATTTTGTAAATTCCAGTTCAGTAAAGTGCGTCAAAGAGTACTAAATCATTGGAGTACATGAGTCAGCTTGTGAGATGTTCTTGAAAGAGGCGCGGTCTCTGTTGTTTCCAGCATGGATCCAGAAATCCATATTCTTCCATCCTTTAATTCTATCTAGTGGAAATTCCTCAATGGTTTGACGTTGTTCCCCTTGAGGGGCTGTTTAGTTTGGTCTCATTTCCGTGGACCATGTACTACTATTCCCAGCACACCCCTTTCACGAAACATGGCCTCTTCTTTCTGTCAATAACCCTAGCATTAGGAACTAAACACCACCACATAAATAACCGCAGTAAGGAACAGAAATCCAACCGAAAAAATGAATATCCAAAAGCACGTAGAACAACGCACCTGATTTTGGACCGACACCAGGAGTCCATCGTGGACGAGCAGGAGAACCAGAAGGACGAGAACATCCACCTGCGGCGGTTTCTGAGGGTCCTGGCCAACTTCATGATCATCTGCAGCCTTGGGGGGAGTGGCTACCTCATCTACTTCGTGGTGAAGAGGTCTCAGGAGTTTGCCAGCAGGGATGACCTCAGTTGGTACGAGAAAAACGAGGTAATGGTTTGGTTTTCGTTTTTTGAGCAAGGTGCAATGATCCTTCTTATGTCATCAGTGGTATCATCTGATTAACTGATTACTTATGGGCTATTTTCTAACGACGTGATCTCGTTGTTTATGCTACCATTATACGTCTGCTAATTTGGCATCCCTTACTATACTGTCCCTGGAAGGCGGGATCCTTCTGCGTCCCTTCTCAAGGCTTCCTCCTTGAGATTTATGTTTTCTTTTTACTCTGTCATTTAGAGGGCTTCGGTATTGGAATGTGTCATAGAATTTTGCCTGTGAAGCCCTTTAACTGTTTCTGGGACTAAGGGCAATACAAGTCAGATGTTGTTGAATCTATGGCATACAACGGTGAATATGGTACTTAAGAAAAGTCCTTAGCATTGTGTAGCATCTTATCCTAGCTATCTTGTTGTGTAAGGGGAATGGGTTTACTTAGTAATTGTTAAGTGCTAAGTTCCACTCGTTTGAATGAGTTATATTGTTTCCCTTTCTTCTGACAAATGTACTTATGTAAGGCGCTTTGGATAAAAGCCCTAAATATTAATGTCAATATAAATGAACATGGCTGTGAATGGTGCAGGTGTGAACCAGCTGTGAGGGGTTCCATCAGGTCTTTATCCCTCCCCGTCCAGCTGGAGATCATCATGTCTCTGCTGGGCCTGGTGTGTCCTCCTCTGTTTGAGACCATCGCTGAGCTGGAGGAGTACCACCCCCGTATTCGCCCTCAAGTGGCAGCTGGGGAGAATCTTCGCCCTGTTCCTGGGGAATCTGTACACCTTTCTGTTCGCCCTGTTCGATGAGGTCAACACCAAGGTATGTCGTAATGACAGTCGTGATTGAAGAGCGTTTCCTAGCTGTAATTTGTGGTTCTGTTTTGCTTTTTTTCTACTCAGGCGGTGGGAAGTACTAGCTTTAGATTTGTTATTCTGACATAAGTAAGGCTTTAGGTTGTTTTGTTGTTTTTAAGGTGAGTGGACTTTGTGCAGTTACTCTTACGTGATCTGAAAAAAAAACAAAACTTGGATGCTTGTGGCTGTTTGTTGACCGTGTAAAGTGGAGGAACTTTAAATGGTGCCTGGGGGTTACAGAAGCAAACAATGTCCTGTCTAGACGTCAGCAGTGACCAACAGAAGTAGAAACAACCTGAATTTTAAATTCCTACCACTAGGTGTCCTCAAGAACAACACTATGGTACACCGCTTGGGACGTGGACACGGATAGATATATATACAAATTCATACATTTGATGTATAGGCTAAAGCCATTTTGTATTTTATATTTAAATGTTTTAGATTTTTATAGTCAACATTGTCATTTTCCCTGTGTGATTTTTTCTTCTAACTGTACATTTACATTGTACTGCTTTACATTGTAAATGTTTAAATTCCGTGGCCAATAAAGCTCTTTTGAATGAGCCCACGCTGTGTTTTGTTTTCAGTTGGAGCTGGAGGGCTCCATCAGGAACGCCTCTCTCTGGAACATGAAGGAGTACTACACCAACTTCACCCTCATCTCCAACGACACCGAGGCCACGCCCCCGCCCATGCACCCCTCTGACGTCATCAGAGGACCCTGCTGGGAGACAGGCGTGGGCATAGTAAAGACACACAAATTATCTATCATGTATTCATCTATCTATATGTAGCCATGACCATGCTGCTACACGCCCCCTAGGTGGCTATAGCTGGGCTGGGAGGGGGAGGTTGGAGTTCATCGACTATGATACATGTTGCCATGCGGTAGATCTTTCACAGTGTGTGCGGTGATGGCTGGTTCAACCTGTGCACATTGATTGCTCAATGTGCACAGGTGTGCAGCCTCACCCAGCCCCAGAGTCCTATCAGTCTTACTCAGGCCAGGTGGGGCTGGCTTAAACCAGCCATCAATCACACGCACTCCACACTATATTTGTACATTATTTTCTATTTGAACATTTTCTATTTGAACGTATGTGTATTTTTTTTAAGGGGCAATTTCTTTTTTCGTTCTCAGTTACAAAGTGATTTTTGGAGAGTAATGCTGAATAAATACATCATCTAATCTATCTATCCATCCATCCATCCATCCATCCATCCATCCATCCATCCATCCATCCATCCATCCATCCATCCATCCATCCATCCATCCATCCATCCATCCATCCATCCATCCATCCATCCATCCATCCATCCATCCATCCTACCATCCATCCATCCATCCATCCATCCATCCATCCATCCATCCATCCATCCATCCATCCATCCATCCATCCATCCATCCATCCATCCATCCATCCATCCATCCATCCATCTCTCTATCTGATCTGTCTTTCAAACTCTAACTGTATATCTGTCTGTCTGTCTGTCTGTCTGTCTGTCTGTCTGTCTGTCTGTCTGTCTGTCTGTCTGTCTGTCTGTCTGTCTGTCTGTCTGTCTGTCTGTCTGTCTGTCTGTCTGTCTGTCTGTCTGTCTGTCTGTCTGTCTGTCTGTCTGTACCCTCCCTTCCTGCTCCTCTATAACGCAGGAGTTTGTGAAGCTGACGGTCTCTGACATCCAGGTCACCTACCTGACCATCCTGATCGGGGACTTTGCCCGGGCAGTCATCGTCCGTTTCCTCAACTACTGCTGGTGCTGGGACCTGGAGGCCGGCTTTGTAAGTCCATCGTGGAGCTTGCCTAACCAGACACACTGTGGCAGCCTCTCTACCCAGAGTTAACCTACAGCCACAGCAAGGAAGGACATGAAAAACTCAACGTCAAAACATCACGACACATAAAGATGCAGTTTCTGCATCATTTTAAAGTGTTACCTTAGTGTTACTCGACCACTAAGGCGCATATCTCATGTTGAGTATATGATTTAGATTTGCATTGGTCTAGTCCGGGGGTCAGCAACCCGCAGCTCTGGAGCCGACTGCGGCTCTTCCACTCCTCTGCAGCGGCTCCATGTAGCTTTGAATTTTTCTTTCAATAAATTATATAAACTATTTAAATAGTTTATCTCAAAGGGAACTCCTACTATTTTTGAGATCAAGGTGATACTGTGACAGTAAAACACCAAAAATAAAGGGTTTTAGATTAGGTCAACTGAAATGATCGTCACACACCCACACATTTCATAAATGCAACAAACTATAGGCTATTGGTTATTTTATATATGGTATAACTATATCTCAAACATTAGATACTGTGTTAACTGTTGCTCCGGATATTTCTATTTGGTGGGAGGGACCACAAATGGCTCTTTTGATGGTGACGGTTGTTGTCCCCTGGTCGTCTCACAAATCGCTCATCTGTTTCCTCCCAGAATGAATGAACGATAAAAAGTGCTGAATTAATTAGAAAGTATTATCTACTACCTGTCAGTATTAACGGTCAGGACGATAACTACAGACCATAAATGATCAAACATTCCTGCATTTAGACATTATGTGGGGATAGGGAGTCATTCACAAACCATAGAAGGGATGCCTTCTAATCAAACAAAACGTCCCCCTAGATCGTCTCTGCTTGGGTTAATGCTGAGATAAATGATGGTAATTCTTATTAATGTGTTGTTTTTTCCTGTGTTCTTTATAGCCCTCCTATGGGGAATTTGACATCAGTGGCAACGTGTTGGGCCTGGTCTTCAACCAAGGCATGATTTGGTAGGAACCTCTCTATCGTTCATCCTTTTCACTGAGAATGGAGGCCACTGTCAGAGGGGGTCGACAGAAGGAGTCAACACATCACACTTGTTGGAGTTCACTGAGTTGATTATAAAGGGCACTCCAAAGAGATTACGTTTATCAGTGGAGGTGGAAGTCCTGCTTCCTCCACCGTCCTGTGCACCGCCACTGTCCTCTCACCTCAACTGTCCTCTCCGTCTCCACTGTCCTCTCCACCTCCACCTCCACTGTCCTCTCCATCTCCACCGTCCTGTCCTGTCCACCTCCTCCACAACTGTCCTCTCCGTCTCCACTGTCCTGTCCACCTCCACCTCCACTGTCCTCTCCATCTCCACTGTCCTCTCCGTCTCCACTGTCCTGTGCACCTCCACTGTCCTGTCCATCTCAACTCCTCTGTCCATTACTACTGCCCTGTGCACTTCACTATAGATATATAGAGACATTAATAAAAAGTGGGTGCGTGTGTGTCTGCTTCAGGATGGGGGCGTTCTACGCCCCGGGGCTGGTGGGGATCAACGTGCTGCGGCTGCTCTCCTCCATGTACTACCAGTGCTGGGCGGTGATGGCCACCAACGTGCCCCACGAGAGGGTCTTCAAGGCCTCCAAGTCCAACAACTTCTACATGGGCCTGCTGCTGCTCATCCTCTTCCTCAGCCTGCTGCCCGTGGTCTACACCATCATGACCCTGCCGCCCTCCTTCGACTGCGGGCCCTTCAGGTTGGGCGACACGGCGGGTCACATGGGGGGATGATGAGACTTACATAACAGCCTTTAAGCAGCCACTTTCCTCTAAAGTGACATACAAACGGTTTAATACACACCGACGGCGGAGTCAACCCTGCAAGGCGCACAGCCAGCTCGTCAGGAGCGATTGGGGTGAAGTGTCTTGCTCAGGGACACATCTACACTCAGCTAGGAGGGGATTGAACTAGCAACCTTTCAGTCACAAGCCGACCCATTTACACTTAAAGGTCGTTTGGTGGCTCTACTCTGAATGAGGGCAGTAATGCAGTAAGGCTCGACTGACAACATGCCCTCGCATTTATACTGGAGCCAGCAATCCTACTATCTTATAGCAGAACTTCAGGGCGGCAAGAAGAGAAGGTTTCTCACAGTAAACAAAGCTTTCAGGATGGGAATTTTGATAAGTGTGTTTCTATAGTGGCCGGTCTGCACAGTGTTGATCTGATACCTTTACAGCCACCTTTTTTAAGAATGTTGGTATCTAGACAGGATGATTCAGCTTTTTTCTTTCCACTGGGAAACTACACTAGTTCGGGCGAGTTTCTGTTAGATGTCAGCCAATTACGGCGCTTACAGATCCCCCAACTCCAGCAACACCGATTGGTGGAATCAAACAGGAAGCAAAACGACACCCAAACGAACAAGGTCTCCCAGATTTGAGCTCATCTTCAATCAGAGACATTAGATTGGTGAAACTAAAGTCTGATTTGTGAGGCTCAAACCTAACCCGACACGGCACTAATAGCAAACACTTCCCCCACGCATTGTCGTCTCTTAGTGGGAAGGCCAAGATGTTTGACGTGATCATGGAGACCATCGACCTGGACCTCCCTGCCTTCCTCGGGACGCTGTTCAGCTACGCGGCCAACCCAGGGCTGATCATCCCCGCCGTGCTGCTCATGGTGTGAGTACACAGCTGGGACCATCGGCGCCACTCTGCTCCCCTCCCACTGACCCAGCTGAAGAGGAACCGTCACAACGGCTCTTTAACTGAACATGGCCTCGTGTGTGTTGTGGATAAGAAACAAACTGAAAAAATAAGATTTTCTATTAAAACACGTGACCTGAATCATAAACCCGTGTCCCAGTACCAATGTGGATCGATGTCATCGATCTGGGAATTGAGTTCTACATTGTTCCTAAGGAGAGTGGTTTATGTGGCAGGTCAAGTGTTTATATTGTTCAACACACTGACTGTATAAAGCATCACTCTCGATTGCTAAAATAGCCCAGCGTGATGGTTTCCCTTTAAGGTTTCCTGCTTCTTGGTTTGTAGTGTTTGTTGTAGGCATAATTCCAGCCTCTGTGGGCGCTTTCCCAACCAAAGTCTGAATCAGAAAGAAAGTGATAATATCTTTCTTACTTTTAAGGAAGCAAAAACTGACTACGGTTGTTGAAAGTGTCTGGATTCTGAAATATTGCGTCACGTGCACGTACAAATTTGCAACCGGTTGGCCTTATTCTGCTGGCGGCCATCTTGGTTCTACATCCTAGTGTTTAGCACCAAGATGGCGGCTGGCTGAATAAGGCCTATTATAACATCAGTTTTGTCAAATACCTTTGACGTTTTCCTTTTGAAAACATATTTTGTCGTATATATCCGTGACAGTCTGGCCATCTACTATCTGAACTCGGTGTCGGAGGCCTATCAAGGGGCCAACATGGAGCTAAAGAAGAAGATGCAGATGGTGAGGTTAAAGCAAAAGTTTGCATCTGTTTCATTTCATCTCGAAAACGTGTTTGGCCCTGTGTATCTCCCCTCTCGCTCCCTCTCTGACTGTGTCTCTCTCTCCCCCTCTGACTGTGTTTCTCTCTCACTCCCTCTCTGACTGTGTGTGTCTCTCTCCCTCTCTGACTGTCTCTCACTCCCTCTCTGACTGTGTCTCTCTCCCTCTCTGACTGTATGTTTCTCTCTCTCCCTCTCTGACTGTGTCTCTCGTCCCGTCTCTCACCCTCTGTATGTCTCTCGCCCCCCTGTCTGACTGTGTATCTCTCTCTCCCTCTCTGATTGTGTCTCTCTCTCCCCCTCTCCGACTGTGTCTGTCTCTCTCTCTCTCCCTCTCTAAATGTGTGTGTCTCTCTCTCTCCCCCCCCCCACCAGGCCCGGGACGAGGAGAAGAACCGTAGGAACAACACGGAGAGCACTGACCAGGTGCAGAAGGACCTGGAGGACCTGCTGCCCAACCGCTCACTGGCGCCGGAGCCCGGTCAGTACTGGTTCAGATCCAATGGCGTAAATATCGACGGTGCAACCGGTGCACTGCACCGGAGCCCAGACGCCGTCAGGGGCCCATGAGGAAGAAAAATAAATCGCCCAGGCCATCGCCCATGGCGGCAAATGTGTCGGGGGCGCCCTCTGGTGGCGGCCTTAATTGATTATTGAATTAAATTATGCGAAAGAAGCAAAATGAAACCACACATGTTCCCAAATTGAACAGACAAGGGAGGGGGCGGGGATTCATTGTCAGGGCGCACTGAAACTGTAGCAGGACAACGCGACAAGCCCCCCCCCCCCAGCTCGGAAGTCCTGTCCAGGGGCACAAGAAAAAACTTTGCACCGGGGCACATCACCATGATGTTACGTACTGGTTCAGATCGCTTCAAGGAGCTCTGTGGAAGGGGGGGCAAACATTCATACTGTATGGACCGGGGGAACAGTCCCTCACAGGAAAGGATAGCCTGTGTGTGTGTGTGTGTGTGTGTGTGTGTGTGTGTGTGTTGTGTGTGTGCGCGTGTGCGTGTGCGTGTGTGCGTGTGCGTGTGTGTGTGTGTGTGTGTGTGTGTGTGTGTGTGTGTGTGGTGTGGGGATTTAAAGATAATATTTCAGTGTAATTTGTACAAAATGGCAGCCTTCCATTGTCTAATAATGTGAAAGGTTCACTCTGATATATGATATCACTCATATATATATATATATATTATAATATATATATATATATATATATATATATATATATATATGTATATGACTGCGTGAACAATTTCAATTTTAGACTATTTCTAAACTGGTTACTCTGATTACTGAGAATCCACCTTGCCTGTCAATCACAGGTGTGGGAAACAGCACTTCTCAATGGCAGAGAAACGGAGGCAGGGAGTGAAGGGACATTTTCTTGATTTATTTACCAAATCTTGTTGTTTTCAGCTCTTTTTCCGCTCTCTGTCTCTCTCTCTTTTCCCGCTCTGGAGTCTTCCCTACCGCAGCTTCAATAATCTTTCAGAACTCTTCCCTCAACAGAGAAGGAGGAGCCGCCCCCCAAGCCCACTAAGGTGAAGCCGGGGGCCGCCGGCAAGAAGGACCTGCAGAAGGACGTGGCCCTGGCCTCGCCCAACCCCAACGTACGGGCGCCTGTGAACCGCCCGCCCGGCCCCAGGGGACCCGGACCGATGCCTGGCCACCCGGGGGGGCCTGGCCCGGGGGGGAGAGGCCAAGGGAGGCCAGGGCCCCCTCCACAATAAGGAGGAGAAGAGTGTGGAGCATCCCCCCCCCCCAACAATCTTGTCTTGTTACAAACCCTCCACCCTTCTGAGATGCATTGATTGAACACACACACACACACACACACACACACACACACACACACACACACACACACACACACACACACACACACACACACACACACACACACACACACACACACACACACACACACACATTGAATGACATTTAGACAGTTTAAGCGTCAAGCTAACTTTTTTTTAGCATATATTCACATTTATTTCACATTATTTATTTATTAATTTGACCAACCGAATGGCTTTTTATCAACTTTATTATTAAGTGTTACCAATGTCTTTTTAGAAATAGAAAGGAATACTGTTAAAACATCCCTTCAGGAACTTGAGAATTTGGGTCCTGTTTTCCTTAAAAAAACTAAACAAAAACATAAAGAAGCATAGGTAAGATGATGTGACATTGCAGGCCAGAATACCAACATTGTTGACATGACACTAGGTGTTATTTATCCTCCAGGGAAACAGGCAACCTTCCTCACGTGACCAGTGCTGTTTACCGTACAGCAGCAGATGTGACCTGGATTAGTTAATACTAGGGAGTTGTAAGTAAACGTTTGACATGCCTAAGGTGTTGGGCAGAGGAAGTCCGTGTTGATTTTGTGTGTTAGAATTCTGCAAGCATTTACGGTATTTGAACTTTATTTTTTTATATAGTATAACTGATTATCTATTTTTTTCAGGTTATCTCATTGATATTTTGTTTTGACCAGTGAAAAGCATGAAAACCAGCAAATTACTATCGTGATCAATTTCAATTTCTTAGAAATGGAATACAAAAGTTTAAAAGTTTGAAGGATTTTACAAAATCGTATTATGCACTTATATACCTTCCTTTTTCAAATAAAGTTTGACGTATTTTAACATCAATTACTTTGTTTGTTTGGGTTTGAGTTATATATTGTCTTGGTTAACTGAAACTGTTGCACTGAACCAACTTTTCAGAGATCTTTACTTGAAAATGTCTTGTGTCCGCAACCCATCAGCAATGATCCAAATAGAAACAGCATTATAAAAGTCTTTCAACTAAAGTTGAAAGTACAAATTACATATTCAAATATCTATACACTGAACCCTGAAAAAATGGAACCAAGGAACCTAAATACGAGTGAATACATTCAATAATTAGGACAGGTGGAAAAAATGCCATAATTAATAATTATTTGAATACTGATAGTAGGGATATGGGTTTGGCCATTCCAGAAAATATTTTCAGAACTGAAAGAAAAGGATACTTGCAGCACAATACATATACCTAAATCGCTATTTCATATGGCATTCAGCTAGTAGGAGGTGCATGTATCATGATGGGATGTATAACTATCCCTATGGTCACTGTCAGGTGTTTCCATGGACCGCAAGCTTACTGAAAGCCTAAATTCAGAATCGGCGTAGTTCATATTTTTTAAGCGGGTGAAAAATCCCAAAATGAAACACAGTAATTGTTACATTCTTCGTTCACACTGAGGAAATAGCAAGGGACTGCCTCGCCTTCCAAAGGACCGGTTTTGCATGTGATACAACCATCTGCACCCAAACCCACCCATCAGGTTGACGTGGGTGGAGTCAGAAACCCGCGTTGGGTAGTGCACTCCACATTCTTCATCTGCATTCTGCCATTGGTCTGTCAACAGGTGAGACTTGATTGTCAGAACTTTTGACACAGAAGCTCCTAATATTCTTGTGTGTATGTGTTTGTGTGTAACGTGTCCAAGTGTCTCTCTGTTGATGTGGTTTGATAGTATGGCAGCCTTTATATGCAAAGCTTTCATTTTCAATTGTAGAGAATTATGTTGTACTGTGCTTTGTTCTTTTCATGTCCATCCTTGTATCTAAGTACTTTGAAACTGACATGTTGACCAAATGTGCAAATCAAAGTTATCTTCAAATCTTTAAAATTATACTTGAGTGTAACAAGCTTAAGGTGTTGGATACGATTTTGCATGTAGGCGAGGTTAATTTGAGTAAGTATACAATGACAAAATGGAATGCACTCATTATTAAAGTTACAGGCTACACCTGGGTCTACTCAGCCCTGCTATGTCAGGCCTACCTCTGTAGAGTGGCCAGTGAAATAGAAGCCTGAAAGCCCGTTTATGGACCAGGGCAAATGGTCCATGGTCAATGCGGGATATCTTTAATAGTTTAGCCTTCAAACCGCGCCCTGGTTCATAAAAAGAGCAGACACCTTATTAACATTATGAGGGGCACCTGTGTTTGTCCTCCGATGACGTCTCTGTGAAAGGAGTCTTATTAGTCCATGTGTTTCTAATTTCAGAAACGACAAGATGACTTTCTTCAGGAAGTTCTTCAAAGATATCATCAGTAAAAGGGACTCTGAAGAGGATGATTCGTTCCAAGTGAGTCAGTTAAGAATACAAATAAACACAAAAAAAAAAACAATCTTTAATGGAGTTTTAACAGCTATGACAATGCACCTCTAACATGAAATGACCGAGAGGCATTCTGACTGGATGTGTGTATGGGGTTATGGAAAGTGTGTATGGGGTTACGGAAAATGTCCACCAACTCCATAGAATTTATATAAATATGAATTATATAAATTCTTCTTTATATTTATATAAATTCTATGGAGTTGGTGGACATTTCATATGCTACAGTTATACCCATGTTTGGACTGAGAAAGACCGGAGCTAAATGGATGTTATTCAAGGTTCTAACTTTGAACTATCTTCACAGGTGACCCATAAGAAGCCAGAGTTTCATGGAACCATCGCCCCTTACCCGAACTTCAACCCAAGGAAGGACGTTATATTCCTGGAGGAAGCCATCAACTCCAGAAGTAAGAACCACTCTTGTTTTGTGTCGTTTGCGAAAGAACCGCATCCACCCGGCCTGCTTCTAGATACTAGGAGACTTAATGCATTTTTCTATTTGCTCTTCAAGATGTGGACGAAGACACGATCATCTCGGTGCTTGTGCAGAGAAACAATGAACAAAGGCAGGAGATCAAGAGGGCCTTCGAGGCCGACACTGGAAAGGTGACATTCCCCTTCCTGACTGTACACTGCTGTAGAGTAAAACAGCCGTTTAGCTAAGTCCTAGTTGACAAACTTGCGCCACAATGTCTGTGCTGTTTCAGCAGTAAAGGAGTTCTCTTCTATGAGACGCGATGTTCTTTTACACTCAATTCATCCTACCTGATAATTGCTTTTCCTTTTTAAGCATCCTGGGGGCGACTGACTTATTTGGGCGGTTAACTTTCTGAGGTGCATTTTTAGGTTTTGTTTTTTTTGGTTTATTGTGCAATGCTCTTCTGTTCCAGTCCCTGGCTGGTGAGCTGAAATCTGAGCTAAGGTCCCACCTGGAAGATGTTGTTCTGGCCCTGCTCATGACACCTGCTCAGTATGATGCCTTCATAATCAGGAAAGCCACCAAGGTGAATAGCGTCCAACGACTCGTTCTGACTTGATCACTTTTATCGTGTCACTAACCGCGTTGTTGGTCTCCTGTGCAGGGTTTCGGCACGGATGAAGACGCCATCGTGGAAGTTCTTGCATCCAGGACAAATCAACAGATTCGCGAGCTTCAAGAGGCTTTTAAAGAAGGTACAGCTCTCCACTTTTCGGTGTTCCTTATCTATATGTTTGGACAGCATTTTTGCAAAGGCTTGTCCTCGCTCTATATCACGTTTGGATCATATCATACCCTCTGACTTGGTTTTCAAACAATTTTTAAATCTCGGTAAATCAAAATATGACGGAGGGCAAGAACTCAAATGGATTTTAATGAAACCGAAAATACTTGATTATTCCAAAAGATAGATCACGGATAATATGTCTCGGTGTTACTTTTATTTTCTCTAACTCACTCCCTCCCCCAGAATATGGGCAGACCATGGAAGAGATCATCGACAGTGAAACCGACGGGGACTTTGCCTTGGCTCTGCACGCCATGTTGAAGGCCAACAAAAATGAGGGTCATATCGTAGACCTAGCACTGGCCAAAAAGGATGCGAGGGTATGCCATCTTATGTTCTTAATGCTGTCATACTATTTTTATTTCTTTAGGTCAGACATAATGTTCTTTTTTGTTTTGCAGGAACTCTTTGAGGCAGGCGAGGAACACAAAGATATCGACATCTCGGTCTTCATCGACATCCTGACCACCCGTAGTGGGCCCCAGCTGACCCAGAGTAAGCATTGTTTGAACATTGTTTGAACATGGTTATGGTTCTTGATGAATGCAGAGGAGTTTCTAGTTGAGGGATGAACGCAAACCAATGGAGCGAGTTGACGGGCATGACCAATGACAGGCAAGACCAATGATAGACATCTGCAGGTAACATGATTTGTATTATTTTGACCGGTTATGGATGACTCATAACATTCCCAGTTTTGTCTGAACACAGCCTCAGTGGATTCTACCACGCCCAGTCAAACCAGTGGATCCACTCTGAATACGGGACTATACGCATAACACGGCGAACATGACACAAACGTCATTTTTTGTCTTTTTCAGTGACTCTATATATATATATATATAATATATATATATATATATATATATATATATAATATCAACTGTCACATTTCGAGAATTGCATTTGAAGATTGAAATGTAAACATAAATAAATGGATACATTTTGATCTGGACATTAGAGCAGACAGGACTTATGAAACCGTTGCCGTTGAAATGGCTCAGAGCAAATGGATGCATGGCTGCAAGGGTCCTTCCTAGGCCAGGAGAGGGCCATAAAGAAGGAGCATGTGTTCAATTAAGGAAAAAATCATGCATGACCTTGTTGCATTTTTCATTGAATAATTGCAGTACCATAAACATGGGACATATTTAGACATGTCTATGAACAGTAATATTGATGCCTTCCACAGTATAAAATATGATGGCAATATTTGTGTTGCTTCATTTGATGATCTACAATCGTGTGTGTGTGTGTGTGTGTGTGTGTGTGTGTGTGTGTGTGTGTGTGTGTGTGTGTGTGTGTGTGTGTGTGTGTGTGTGTGTGTGTGTGTGTGTGTGTGTGTGTGTGTGTGTGTGTGTGTGTGTGTGTGTGTGTGTGTGTGTGTGTGTGTGTGTGTGTGTGTGTGTGTGTGTGTCCGTCCCAGCCTTTAAGCATTATTCCAAGATAAGTGACGTGAACCTACCAAAGGCCCTGGACATGGAACTGAAGGGAGACATTGAAGACTGCCTCATTGACATTGGTAAGAAAAACCCTCCATCTCACACCAAGATACCTGATATCAACCTGCTCAATACGTTAGCTGCAGGCCAAATTGCAGCCAGTAACCAATACAAACCAGTGTTGGAACGGTATCCCGTGATACTTTAGAATGTAACGCAAGCCTGCCAAGGGACTAGCTATCTGGAGCTGTAGCTATACTTGGAGCTATATGGTAGTCATTTTTAAATAACCTGCTGTATTTCCTACGATGAATTAGTGTTGTATGTTTTGGCGTCTAGTGAAGTGTTCCTGGAGCAAGCCTGCTTTCTTCGCAGGAAAGACTGCACAAAGCAATGGAGGTAAAGACCAATATTGACATGCTCAATAATTGTGTGCGATTATACTTGATATGTTGGTAAACGTGAACTAGTCGAGGGACTCTTCTAACCCGTGACTGGTGCCCTCCGCCAGGGCCACGGCACCTGTGAGGACACCCTGATGAGGGTGCTAGTGGGCCGCTCCGAGGTGGACCTGAAGAAGATCATCTCCGAGTTCAAGCTGATGTACGGCAAGACCCTGCAGCAGTGCATCTTGGTACGAATCTATTTTCTTTGCTTGTTTATGCTGCTGACACTACATCTGCCCATCATGGAGCCTACTGCACGCCTAGCTAGGAGGGATCCCTCTTCTGGGTTCCTTCCCTGATAAAGAGTGTTTCCTTTCCATTTAAATGACTCTGGGTAAGGGGGGGTTCAATGTGGCCTGTGAAGACCTTTGAGACTCAAACTGTGGTAAAAGGGCAAGAACTACTGCCCTGGAGATTAAAAGAAATGCAATCAGAATAGAATAAATTGAGTTGGCCGCTGACCCATGTTGTGGTACCGATGCTGATTGCCCTACTTGTAAAGTTTAGTCAAACACGCATTAATGTTAACCAACACATTGTGAGAACCGAGTGGAACTGTTTTCAACCTGGAAAACGAAAGGTATTTAGGGCTTTTTCTGAGGGCTACACAAATAAAATTGACATGGGGACAAAGCGCAGTCCTTCCTTAAATGTTCTAATCCTTTCGATTATTCTATGATTTTCAGGATGACACCAAGGGCCACTTGGAGAAGATCCTGATTGGTTTGTGCGGACCCCACTAGAACGCAGTTGCTGGTCTACTGGTGGATGTGGATTTCTTGCTGTTCGCTGTCATGGTCGTGTCTATTAAAAGGAAAATAATAAGCAAATGTATCTGATGCTTATAATATCAAAGATCTTCACTCAGATTTAATATTTAACTAATAAAAAATGTCCTGTACTTTGGTCATCTTGACTCCTTATTTACCAATGCTCCACTCCACAACGTATCCAGTGCAATTAGACCGGACTCTTCCCATTATAACACAAACAATAACGTGATGTTTTATGCAGACTAGGTTTACCCATTTAATGCGCACTCAATTCGACCTAATGGGTCAAAGTGATGGCAGTATAAACCGTGTGGCTGAATGCTTTGTCAACTGGCTACTTTGGATTATTTACTCTCCCTGACAACTTTACTAAACCACAACAAGGACAAAAAAATTAATACAAAAGAAATGCTGTTACTATACAGCAATATGAAGTGGGCTGTTAAATACAAGAAGTTCATGGCATACATTTTTTAGATTTTTATCGGTTCCTTTTAAATTACATTGGTCAATAGAATATTAAACAATTTTATAATGAATAAGAGTTTGGCGAGGTAGGATAGGCAGACACATTTGTTATTTCTTTTATCATTTTATGCCCATTACAATATATATATATCCGTTAAGTGTTAAATGCAATGCATTTCAAATAGACAATGCCTTGGCATTCATTCTGTGTGGTTTTGGTCACTTGGAAAATAAAGTAAGATCTATGCGTAAAGCTGTGCTGCTCTATCGTCTGATTTTACGCAGACGCAATGGGCTGCGCAAGAGTAACCTTCACGAACACACAGTCGTGACGTGTCACGTTTCCCCGTGTCCGGAAGTCTGGCCTGACCAGCTAGATGTTGTTCTTCCAGATTTTTGTGGTGCCTCTGATTATGTTCAGCTAAAAGAAATGGTTGATTTCCGCAATATTTGTGTCTGTGTTTGAACTAGATAAATGCTGCCATTGGCATTCAGTTCCAAGTGTAGAGAGGACTTCTTGGGTAACATACTTCAGTTATATTCCAATGGTAAGCTAGCTCACAGCTTACAATCAGCAGCTAGACGCTGTCAAGATTTGTTGTAATACACTAGATTTGTTGTAATACACTAGATTAGTCTGATATTTACTTTTAAAATGATGCACATTGGTAGAGCGACCGGAGATCAGTCGGCAGGCTCTAGAAATGTCCCTTAAGACGTCCCTGCATCGGATCTCTGGGACAGACGAGGACACTTAGTAGCATATTCTGCTTTGGTTGAAGTCCATTCCTCCCAGCTGTTCCGCTCCCAGACGAGTGAAGATGGATGAAAAGTACAGCAGCAATGTTCTCTCTAGTGGGAAACTCGGAATGGTTGAAGTGCCCAATGCCAGGTATGTTAACGGCCAGCTCAAACCTGTACCTATTACGTCGCACAATGTAATCATGAATGGGAAATATGTTGACATGTCTTCCATTGTATATTATACATTATAATATACAGAGCCATGACTATTCCGTCAGTCATTAATTTATGCTCAATAGGATCGTAGCCACTATGGCAGTTGTTCCTAACCGGTATGATTGTTGCCCTGTCAAAGTAATGTCAGACTACATTCTGTTTGACTCCCAGACTGAACATGGGAGTCATATGCATAAACATTCGGTCATGCATATCATTTGCTTTCCCCTGTGTTTTTCTCTCCATAGGTTAACAAGGTACATCATCTTACTGCTCATCTCCAAAGTCCTTAAAGCTGTTCGGGATCTTTGAGTCATATGACATTCTCAAAGTTGTCCATATTGTCCAGTTTATCTTCATACTGAAATTAGGGTAAGTAAGGCCAGATGTAGACGATTGTATTTGGTTGTTGATGTATTAAGTCTTTTACCCAATTATTTGACCTTGCATGTAAATTCTGACGTTTGAATTCTTACATTTACAAATTTTCTTCCTTTCAGGAGTGCAGTGGTTTTGCTTTTCTTTCAAAAGCCTTTCTCTTCTGGAAAAGCCATTTCAAAAAGACAGGTCTGTTGAGATTATAAGTCTCTGATAGCAACATAAAATCATTACTAATCACTTATAGACATTGAAGAATCAATGCATTGTTACATTGATCGTCTAGTTACTGACTATTTTACACTCCCTTTTTAAATATCTTGCGGCTATGGACAAGACGTAGGCTATGCTTATTTCTGTCTAAATCTCAGTATTAATTGCCCAGTGATTCTGTTCTCCTCTTTGTCTTCTCTCAGTGGATAAAGCTACTCAAACACTCCGTCTTAGGATGCATCATCTCCTTACTGGGTTTCTTCGGACTCACGCTCTGTGGCCCGCTGAGGTAACCTTCCTGCCACCCTCACTAACTGACCTGTACTACTCTGGCTCACAAGTAGGATCTGCTAGGGATCAGAGAATAGAAGCTTCCCTGCGGTGGCACAGAAGACTTCCAATGTTTTATCCCCAGAAATTGTTCAAACATGCTTTTGGTTTGGTCTGAAGAACCCATCCGTACGATTAATTGAACCCTCATTTGCTTCCCATAAGACCTTGAGATGAAGGAACTAAAGGCACCCCTCCCTTATGTGTGTGAGGGGTACCTACCTAGCTTCATGGCTTGTATTAATGTCCACTGGGTTCTTCAGCAAGATCCCACTGATTGTAGCAAATTTGTAGAATAGGCTACACACACAAGCCTAGTTTATAAGCTTTTATAATTTCTATACTATGCATATATAGTATTTACTATCATACAAATATACCAGTTATTCGATTTAGTTGCTTGACTGTGTGATGATGACATGCTTACAGTGTCAAGCAAAGGGAGCATTTGGTGAAGAAATCTTATTGCTATCTTTCTCCATCATAATATTGTAAAATAATGAAACTCTTAGCAGATGGTGCCTTGTGTGGTTGAATTTTGGACCACGTCAATCGTTTCTGTCTTAACTGTATAAAGAGAATAAAGAGTCATCCGAACTTAGAACAACAATTTCCGTAATTTGTTTAAATAATTAACGTGCAATAACAACAAACGATACAATAAACAAACACTAATCCGAGGGTTAGGGTAACATACAATCTTCTGCCCCCAAATAAAACTATAGGATTGGTTAACCAGATGGCAGTAAACTATCGATGACCTCCTTAGGGTGTCATAAAGGGGGGGACGTAGCCATGCCTTATAAGTGGGGATCCTTGCCTCCTCGACCGTCCCCCATGGGGTCAGGAAAACCGGCAGATACCAACAAATGGCAGTTAGAGACACAGAAAGTGAAAATATAATTTTCCCTTTACATCTTGCTAGACACTATAACTTCCATAGTTAACACCTTCAAATAAAAATGACATACAGTTGGGGATGAGGCCCATAAATAAATGATATTCAGTTGTCATGGTGAATGTTACCACAAGGTGAGCCTCTGTTTCTCCTCCTCCAGGACATTGTTGCTGTTTGAGCACAGCGATGTGGTGGTCCTCGCTCTGCTGGCTGTGCTCTTCACCACGTCAGGGGGCGGACCCTCTAAGGTAAGACCCCATTTGTACCGTGCAGCGCTTTTGAGTGCATTGTTCTAAGGAAGACCCCACCTGGCACGTATATGTTTGTGTGGATGCGTGGATGGTAATCCGGTATTCGATCATTGGATTCATGTTTTGTTATGTTGTCTTTAGTATGTCTGTCTTATAGTTATACAAAGCCCTAAAATTTGTAGGGAACAACAAGCCATTCCTAAATGGATTCCATCTGTTCCGCCCCTTACCAGACCAGAGGTGCTGCCCTCTTCATCATCGCTGTGGTCTGCCTCCTCCTCTTCGACAACGATGACCTCATGGCCAAGATGGCGGAGCATCGTATCCTCACGCTTGTTTGATTGTGGTTGTTGTTTTTATCAAAGGCAAATATCCAAATGATCGGTTCATTGCATAAGGTGCCCCGTCTGTGTTGTTGTGGTGCCTTGACCGTCTCTCACTAGCCGAGGGTCATCATGACAGTGCCCTGACCCATTTCCTCTACACTGCCATCGCGTTCCTTGGTGTGGCCGATCACAAGGTGAGTCTGGCGAGGAGCCTGCAAGGTGAAGGCGTGGCCCTCAGTCGGTGGTGAGGGCCAAGTGCCTCAGGGAAAGCACGCAATTTCACGCAGAGACTTTCTTATGTATAATACGATTTGCAACATGTCAACCAAAAGATCTTGGGTCGACAAAAGAACAGGTGGACTTTTTACACTATTCTAACCCTATTAGAAAAGATATTTCTAAAAACGATGTGTGTATTTATTATGAGAGATCGCTTCCCCTATAAACCCAAACCATACATAACATTTCAATTTAACCCGTGGACATGATTGTGAGTATTTCTCAAAAGCAACAGAAAGTACCGGCAGAGAAAAAGCATGAGAATATTTCTCGTGCAACTTTGCGACGAACACGATACATTTTTTTTCTCTAGATCTGAATTTTCTCTCCTTACTCCTTTCTTTCCTCCCTCCTCCTGGTGCTGCTTCCCTCCAGGGTGGGGTCGGTGCTGCTGGTGGTCTCGCTGTGTCTGAAGGTGGGCTTCCACGCCGCCTCCAGGAAGCTCTCTGTTGAGGTGGGCGGGGCCAAGCGACTCTACGCCTTGGACAACCTGGTCTCCAGCGCCGTGCTGCTGCCCTGGGTCATCGTGCTGTCCGCCACCACCGAGGTAGGCTCCGCGCTGCTCCTGGTCACCCTGCACCTCCACGCCCCCCCCCCCCCCCCACGACCCGTCCTCAAAGCCTGACACGGTGTGCCAGTTGAACCTTGCAGCGTCTTGAATTGACGAACAATCACACACAATGAGTGTGTGAGGGGGGTGTTGTTGGGAGGTAAGGGGGGAGGCCATGCAGAGTCCAGGTGAACTCTGAGCAGGTGAGTCTTGAGTCTCTTGCTGAAGACTCTGCGGTCCTGATATCGGCAGGGAGCTCAATTCCCCGTGGCGGTGCAAAAAACAGAACAGTTGTGACTTTGTTGTGCAGCCTTTGCTTGCTCGTAGCGATGGCTGTACCAGGCGTCAAGCGCTGGCGTAGGGGTATTTTTATAACACGTCATGTATGACTTTTGTCATATCCCTTTTGGGATCGTCATCATCGCTAAACACATTTTCTTGAATCTCCCAGCGTTTGAATTTCTGCTGTAAAAAGGAGTTCACGGACTCTTTGAAGGACAACCTGTGTGAGCCAGTGCCTGGCGGCTATGCTAGCGCTACGTCGATCCAAATTGAGGGTCCTGACTGTGGGATCCCTTTTGCAGAGCAAGGTGGAGTCGTGGTCGGGCCTCATCGTGCCTCTGGCCCTCATCGTGTTCTCGGTGATGATCCTGGAGTTCTACGTGGAGGCGGTGTGCGCCGCCAAGATGGAAGCGCCGCGCTGCGCTCGCTACAGCACCGCCGCCCTCTTCCTCAGCGCCCTGCTGCTCGCCCACTTCTGGAGCCACCCCTTCACGGACCAGCTGCTGTCCGTCCGGACCCCCCTGCACGGCCGCGGGGGCACGGAGCACGTGCTCTCCGGGGGCGTGGTGGTCAGCGCCGTCATCTTCGTCTTGGGTCAGTACTCGGGGCCGCCTCCTCCCTCCTCCTCCTCCTTCCTCCTCCTCCTCCTCTTCCTCTTTAATGAGAATTGTGACTCATATCCCGGGCGGTGGTTTGGTGAACCACTAGGCTAAACAAAAGAAAATGACTAGCAGACAGCATCCAAATTGAGCACATGACAACCAAAGAGGATTAACATTCTTTGGGGGATAAAAGGTGTAAATGTAGTAACAACTCAAGCCACTAGAGGCTGCTGATGGGACGTATTTCAAAGTTCAGGTTTAATCCTTTTTTTACTCAAGTCCTTCACTCACTGTTCGGCTGAGACAAAACCTTTTCTGCATTATGCTATTATTTAACTAATAGTTAAAAAAATAGCATAGAATCCCTATGTTTACGTTTACATTTGGGATACATTGACTCTTTTATCCAAATTGACTTGTAATAAGTACATTTACTCAAGTACGCAATAAGGGGGGGGAGGCTATGCAGAGTCCATGTGAACTCTGAACAAGTGAGTCTGTTGCGGAAGCCGTTGTCTAAGATCATAGAAGACACACTAACACGTTTAAACCAAAACCTTAAAGAACACGATATTGGGTCCCGGGGCACTTGAACATGATCTCCCCTGCTGTGGTCGTGCTGCAGCCTCCAGCATCCTGTCGGCGCCCTCCAGGAAGGGGCAGAAGGGCACCCTGGTGGGCTACTCCCCCGAGGGCACCCCGCTCTACAACTTCATGGGCGACGCCCTGCAGCACACCTCCCAGAGCCTCCCCCGCTTCATCAAGGAGTCCCTGAAGCAGATCCTGGAGGAGTACGACTCCCGGCAGATCTTCTACTTCCTCTGTCTCAACCTGGTAGGACTGGACGGGCACTGCTGACGCTGGTAGAGGACACTGGTAGAGACACACTGGTAGAGACACTGGTAGAGACACTGGTAGAGACACTGGTAGAGACACACTGGTAGAGACACTGGTAGAGACACTGGTGAGAGACACTGGTAGAGACACTGGTAGAGACACTGGTGAGAGACACTGGTGGAGACACTGGTAGAGACACTGGTAGAGACACACTGGTGGAGACACTGGTGGAGACACTGGTAGAGACACTGGTAGAGACACTGGTAGAGACACTGGTAGAGACACTGGTAGAGACACTGGTAGAGACACTGGTGGAGACACCTGGTAGAGACACTGGTAGAGACACTGGTAGAGACACACTGGTAGAGACACTGGTAGAGACACACTGGTAGAGGTACTGGTAAAAACACTGGTGGAGACACTGGTGGAGACACTGGTAGAGACACACTGGTAGAGACACACTGGTAGAGACACTGGTAAAAACACTGGTGGAGACACTGGTGGAGACACTGGTAGAGACACACTGGTAGAGACACACTGGTAGAGACACACTGGTAGAGACACTGGTGGAGACACTGATAGAGACACTGGTAGAGACACACTGGTAGAGACACTGGTAGAGACACTGGTGGAGACACTGGTGGAGACACTGGTAGAGACACACTGGTAGAGACACACTGGTAGAGACACACTGGTAGAGACACTGGTGGAGACACTGGTGGAGACACTGGTAGAGACACACTGGTAGAGACACACTGGTAGAGACACTGGTAGAGACACACTGGTAGAGACACACTGGTAGAGACACACTGGTAGAGACACTGGTAGAGACACTGGTAGAGACACTGGTAGAGACACTGGTAGAGACACTGGTGGAGACACACTGGTAGAGACACACTGGTAGGAGACACTGGTGGAGACACTGGTAGAGACACTGGTGGAGACATGCTGGTAGAGACACTGGTAGAGACACTGGTAGAGACACTGGTAGAGACACGCTGTTACTGCTTGCAGTCCCATAATTGCTTGTTTATGTATGCGGCTCAATTAGGCCAAATTGTTTGTGCCTTTTGCATGGTTTAAATATAATCAAATGGAGGGTTTCCCAGTTCCCACAGCTGTATAGGTCTTTATCCCTCATTCAGCACCCACATGCCTCCAGTGGAATGCCCCCTTGTTACACCCACAATGTCCCCGACACGTCCATTAAAGACCTTGCTGATTAAATGTCTTTCAAAGGAGTCGGCCAGGATTTGAGGTCGCCCCTCTTAATCTGTATACAAGAACAAAGAAAATATAAACAGATTTTTTTCCACTTTGTCTTGGAAGCAGCATAGTGCAGCAGGCGAGCCAGACTGCAATCTGGGTTTTTCCCTGTGATTTTGCATATTTAGTGTAAAAATAAATAAACCATGCAATAAAGAAAAAATGTGTAGACGAATGTAAAGGTCCTCTCTCTCTCAATAGCGTGTCTACGATATAGCCCATCTGTTTGGCTCAGACACTGACTACCCAGAATCCTCCTCCCTCAGTCTTAACCCACCAAGGCTCTGCTCTTGCCTGTTCCCCGTTAGGCTTTCACCTTCGTGGAGCTCTTCTACGGCGTGTGGACCAACAGCCTGGGTCTCATCTCGGACGGCTTCCACATGCTGTTCGACTGCTCGGCGCTGGTCCTGGGTCTGTTCGCCGCCCTCATGACCCGCTGGAAGGCCACCAAGATCTACTCCTACGGGTGGGTGAAGGGGGGGGGGGGGGGGAGACCTGGGTCTGGGACCCCGCGCTCCCCACGCCACACTGATCTGGACTGTACAACAAACAACCTCCCTCGCTTTTTAATCTCTAGATCGGGTCCAACATTGACAACCTTGGACAATGAACGATATGGACATAGCGTGTGTGACGTTAGCATGAAGCCTTTGATTTCACCTTATGGGCGCTGTTGATGCTTGGAGATTATTTGCGGATTCATATTTGGTCCGTCAAGGGTTGAATGATTGTCTATGGCCCAAACTCCTTATTTAAAAAAATAAGGACCATGTCCATGGTGCCAATTTCCTTTCCGTACCAGTTTGCCCTGAATAATGATCTGCATTATTCACTGCAAGGGCTAGGAATTATACCATCATATAAAAATAAAAGACACGCACTGTCTCATCGTTCAGAAAGCAATCACGACTGCAAGAGATTTAAAACTCCTAAAAAAAATGTGATTCCCGTCCGTATTGTTTGGTTAACCACCCCCCTTCCCCGTCTGCAGATACGGCCGCGTGGAGATCCTGTCTGGCTTCATCAACGGGCTGTTCCTCATGGTGATCGCCTTCTTCGTGTTCGTGGAGTCGGTGTCGCGGCTCTTCGACCCTCCCAACATCAACACGGACATGCTCACGGTAAAGGCCTCAGCTGCTGCTGCTGCGTTCGTATCGACCGCAACGCAAACACCAGAGGAAGGACTACAGTACATGCATTGTTTTTCAGTCCACAAACAGCAGCAGTTAGGACTTCACAAGTCAGGCTCATTTTTACATTCTAAAAACCGCACTGCAAAATGTGACCCCAAATCACATATTTGTTGATTGTGTATCATTTTGCCTAATTGTATATCATTTTTGTCTGTTCCACAGTGTGACGTTGTAATTGTGTTGTGATTGTGTTGTCTGCAGTCAAGAGTGGCAAAACACGCCCGCTATGAGTGAAGGCCTGTAGCGGGTGCTCCCCGCTCCGAACACACCCGTTTGTTGTACGTTTGAATCATTCTCCATCTCTCCCCCCCCCCCCCCCAACAGCCGGTGTCGGTGGGGGGCCTCCTCGTCAACCTGGTTGGCATCTGTGCCTTTAGCCACGCCCACTCGCACGGCGCCGCCAAGAGCTGTCCGTCGAGCGACCACGGCCACTCCCACAACGAGCACGGCCACGGCCACGCTCACGGCGGCCACGGGCACGCTCACGGCAGCCACGGGCACGCCCACGGGAGCCACGGGCACGCTCACGGAGGCGGGGGCGGAGGGATGAACGCCAACATGAGAGGTGATTGGCCGACACACAAGCCCACCGGAAGACTTGGTGGAAGCGGTTCATCCTATTGGGTGACCTTTGACTCTCACCATGCTGAGAAAGAACGTTTCCAGTTTTGTGTAATCAGAATCAGAATCAGAATCTCTTTATTGAATTAAATTTTGTGTAATACAATTACTTATAGCTGTTGAATGGCCCCAAGCCTATGTTTTGCTTCTCTGTTATGGCATATGATATAATGATGATCCTAAAACGTCACTTGGTATGCTCTCCAGCTGTGTGCCGGCCTGTAACACGCGGGTGTTACATGAGGGAGGGTAGAGGCGATAAGCTGTGCAGAACGGCCATCCAAGTGGATGTCACCACACACACTAGAGTTTAGCTTGGCAGTCGAGGAAGTCGCGGAGATAAGGAACGTCTGTGGGGGGCGGGATGTGACAAGGTGGAACAGTCATGTTTGCATTTCATGGCTTAAGAGACATTTGTGTTTTGAGGGCTGTTGACATCGGAGAAGGCGTTGGCAAAACACAGGGAAATAAGAAACACATGACTGTTTATTATAATGAGTGTTAATATTACCAAGAATGCAGTCCATCTTACAGGCAGTCGTTTAATTAATGAACCAGTTTTTACGTAAGTTAAGAGTTTACAATCAAGCTTTTTAAAGGTGATATATTATATTTACCAGTGTGTGAGTGTGAATTAGCCGTTACAAAGCCGTTTTGAAAATCGGCCTCTTCTGACATCACAAGCGGGCGTGTCCACCTAGATGTGTCACGGATAGATGAGCAACTGTTGCTACAGTCCACTGGCTGGGCTGTAGGACTGATCTATCTGGACACGCCCACTTGTGATGTCAGAAGAGGCCGATTTTCATAACTCATACCTGGTGGTATAGTATGTCACCTTTTTAAACAACTGACAAATCAAGCTAAATAGAAATGAAAAATCAAATCGGATAGGAATTTACAATCAAGCTTGTTAACAATTAACTATCAAACTAGTAAACAATAAAAAATCTATCGGTGCGCCTTACGTGGAGACGCCCATTGAACGAGTTGTCTCTACCCAATCCCCTGACCCACCTCCCCTGGGTGACACTAACCCCCTCCAGGTGTCTTCCTCCACGTGCTGGCGGACACGCTGGGCAGCGTGGGCGTCATCATCTCCACCCTGCTCATCAACCAGTTCGGCTGGCTCATCGCCGACCCCATCTGCTCGCTCTTCATCGCCGTGCTCATCTTCCTCAGCGTCATCCCGCTCATCAAGGACGCCTGTGAGGTGCTGGTGCTGCGGGCCCCCCCGGAGCACGAGAAGGAGCTGGACCACGCGCTGGCCAAGGTCAGCGAGGGGGGGACCTCCAGACCAGGGGGGGGGGGACCCAGGGGAAACTGGGGGGAGACCTGAGGAGAGACCTGAGGGAGACCTGAGGGAGACCAGGGGGGAGACCTAAGGGGAGACCAGAGGGGAGACCAGAGGGGAGACCAGAGGGGGGACCAGGGGAGACCAGGGAGGGGCCGTGGGTCTCTGACGTAGCCGCTGCTGCTCCCAGCTACAAAGACCTCAGATGGTTGTACACTTGAGGCCTCCCCGACCGATTAGCTCTACATTGCAATCGCCTCGGCAGGGTGTGAGGGGGGGGGGGGGATGTGTTTTCATGAGCACTTTGTTGTGATTGGTCGAATTTGGGCGTATTGGATAACATGTGTGCGTGTGTATGACCTGTACAACAGGTCCCAGATGTCAGGCGATCTATAGTTAAATGAAGGCTGATGTGATCGATTGATAGGGCGTTATTCCCCAGGACAAAAGGCGCAGTATATTGAATTCCATTAGTAATCCTATTGTGTTAGAGAGTTCCCGTGTCTGAGTCCCCAATGCACATCCGTTGACCCCGTCCTGCTGTAGGTGGAGAAGATCGACGGAGTCCTATCCTACCGAGACGCTCACTTCTGGAGGCACTCGGCCAGCATGGTGGCGGGCACCATCCACATCCAGGTGATGGCGGAGGTGTTGGAGCAGAGGGTCATACAGCAGGTATGGTCGATGTGCATCAGGTTCACTGTTTTAAAAGCCCTTAATGATGTAAACCCAGGATCAACCCATCGCAACCGTCTTTCCTGGCCTCACTAAAACGTCCCTTAGCAATATCAGTTTTGTCAAAGTCCGTGGCAGATATATGATCGTACAGATATATGTACGATATAACCACATTAATAATTTTTCAATCAGACTTTATTTGACCGCTGTCGTTTGTCATTACACAGTTATTTTAAGTAATTGTTTTCAGGAAAAAAAATGGTAGTTGTTATCGTGACTCTCCATGGTAAATAGACATGTGCCTAAACGTGACTTAGGTTTGGGCTAATCATGGGATGCTAGCTGTTTAGGCTGCCTCACTCTATGAAGCATCTCCACAAAGAAGGTCCCTAGCAACAAGTAAAGCCTCCTCGCTCATTCTTAAGCAGCTATGAGCTACATGCTGGTTGTTTGTGTGTGGTTGCCCAGGTGACGAGCGTGCTGAAGGACGCGGGGGTGAACAACCTGTCGGTGCAGGTGGAGAAGGAGGCCTATTTCCAGCACATGTCGGGCCTGAGCAGCGGTTTCCACGAGGTGCTGGCCATGACGCAGCAGATGGAGAGCGTGCAGTGCCTGAAAGACGGGACTTGTATCATGTGACCCAGGGAACGCGGACCAAAGTACAACTCGCTTTGTTTATCTCTGAGAGTTTTTTTTCTTTTTTCGCTCAATAAAATGTATATGTTTGTGTTTTCTTGTACAATAAACCGAGTATACCGATTTTAATCCCCCTGTTGCTGTGATTTTTAATTTCATTTCTCTACACTACGCGGATTCTGTAGCGATGAACTTTGAAGTTCCTGTGTACAGATCTGCCAGCTTGCGTGTTCTGCGCTTCACAGAACAGAGCTGCATTTCTATTGGGTAGAGTGGACCGTGGCACGAACTAACCATGGCAGGCACACATCACTGCTGCCATGTTACCAGAGCCTGTATCTTGTCTAGACTGACTCGTCGGTCTCACGGCAGAGCGGCCGGAACGTGGCATTGCAACTGGAGGAAGGTTAAGTCTAGCGCGCTTATGAAGAAGGAACTGAAGATGCCACGTCGACATACAGTCAGTAGCTGCTGGTCAAGATAACAGCCGTGGGTGAAATAGTGAAAGGCTTCGCCTATTTCCACGTTGCAGCCCATTCAATGCAATATCTGCACTGGTGCAGAGCCCTCGCATAAACGGTATTGTTTCCTAAGTAATTCAAAGGCACATCATGTCAATTCGATTTGGCTTGAACCCCGACGATGGGATCTAAAGGTTTGGGGAACTCCATTGAGATAAATCTCAGTCTTGACATTAAACTTTGTGTCTGTTCAGAGGGTAAGCAGGCGTCTGGATGGCACGTGTTATTGATGGCCCACACTGTAGGAACGCTCAAAGAGTAACAGATGTGTGGCTTACTCCCAGCATGGAGGACTTGGTGGACCGTGCTCACAGGAAGTTCACTGGCCGTTGTTACAAAACACATCTTAAATTTGGCCTTCTAAGTCTGTTCCGGTTGGTCTGTTTTTACAATTTAGCAAGAATGTCAGAGTTAGGAAAGTCATCTGACATTGGGGTTGAGTAACAATCATGTTTATTGAAGCAAGGAGCATTAATCTAATGCATCTTCAAACACACAGTTAAACACACCCTCGCTGGCCCCACCGGTTACAATGCAGAAGGGAATGCTGACTATGACTAAATTCAAACAAGGTTTGTGCACTAAACAGCTTAATCTGCCCGGCGAAAGGACGGGTTCGTCCTCAACACGCTTATGAATGCTTTGGCTTACTGTGTTCAGCTTGGCATGAACAACATTTACAACGTTTGCTCCTCACCCAGAAGGGTCAGTAGCTAGAAAAATGATTTGTCATGTGCAAAACTCGACAGTCTCATGCATCCCTAGATTTCCATTTCTCCTCCGTCTTTGTCTCCTCGCTGCAGTCTACTCAATCTCGTTTGAGCTTCCGTTTGCCACGTGGATCTCGATTTCTATTAGGAGGAAAAAGAAAATGTGTATAAAAATTATGGAAATTACGACATACTTGTATATTACAAATTGGCCTGCATACATATATTTGATTTGAAGCTATATTTTGGGTGGTTCTCTGTTGTGAGTCACCTTTGCAGGGTCCGTTCTCAAAGACAATGTCGTCAATTGCGATGTCACTTCTCACTGATGAACCTCTGGTGGCCTCGAACACGATCTAGGGAGTCAATAAAAAGCACGTTTAACACCTGTGGTCCGGTCGGACCCTCCCTATAGGCTTACTGCACTTTGTGCGTTGAATGAACAAAGTACAGCCCCCATGTACAGCCATGTAAAAGTGTTATGTTGTGTGCAGCATAGGGGGAGATGACCCCTGTTCTCTGAGCGAGCAGTGCATTTAGCAGGGGTCCCAAACACCGTGCTCTGACCCACCTGTTGAGGTACACCCAATATGTTTTATGTTGCCATTATGTCAAAAACGGGATGAACCGTTCTATTTGTATATACATCAATACAATATTCTTCTTAAAATTTAAAATTTTCTCTTTAATATAATGTACCTGATGCCGATGAGAGGTGATATATGTTATATTTATTGGCATACATATTATTGTACCTGATGCTGATAGTCTGAGTGGTACTCCACGACGGCCCGCAGCCAGGCCACGCTCTGCTCCCCCGCGCGTTTCCATAGCAACGTGTCCTCCCCGTCCCGGGCCAGGTGCACGCGCAGCTCCCCGACCCCCGAGCCGTACATGTGGTAGAAGAACCTCAGGCACTTGGGGAGGTGGGACCCCCGCAGGGCCCTCGAACGCAGCCTCACGCCCTGTCCCGGCATCATGGGGGAAGCCTCCATGTACATGTAGTAGCCTGGCGGGGGGACACAGCGGTCGTTCATGACAACAGCGTGGGAGTGGCCTCCGTTCATAAATAACAGCATGGGAGACGCCGTCATGTTCAGTCGTAGCACTTGGTCATACAGAGGTCCTTCATAAATAACAGCATGGGAGACCCCTCCATGTTTAAGTAGTAGCCTGTGGTGGGACAGAGTTCATTCATAAATTACCACATGTGTTGTACATCTGTTGGTCCCTGTCACATATACAGCATCCGTTCATAAATAACATTTACGCTTCTGTCCTATAGGTCCCTGTCACACGTGCAGCATTCACTCCTTTACTATGTTGTCCTGTAGACCTGCATAACCTGTCCCCAACCAAGCCATGTTCTAAAGATCCGTTGTCCCTGTCAGATATACAGCATCGAATCATAAACACATGTACGATACTGTTTCAAATATATGTTGTCCCCATCACACATACAGCATCATTCATAAATAACATTTACTATACTGTTCTTTAGTTGTTGTCCCATCATATATACAGCATTCATTCACAAATAACATTGACTATACTGCTCTATAGATCTGTGGTGAGGGCCGGGTATTCACCCAGTCCCGTGGTGTGGTCTCCTCTGGGGCCGGTGTAGGAGGTCGGGGTGGACCCCCTCCTCCACATCCAGTCACCAGCGTCCCCCCGCTTGTCCTGGGTGTAGCCACACAGGCCCTCCTCAAAGTCACAGTGGCCGGGGACGGACAGGGACAGCCCTGTGAGGGAGAGAGCCATAACCAGGAACAAATGGGGGTGAGGGAGTCGAGTTCTCTGAAGAACAATGGGCCACGGCGCCACAGAAACCACAGATGATGATAACACTGTGCTTGTAGCTGTTGTATGGCTGCCTTTGAAAACACGAGCCAGAATCTAATGCTACAAACACAGCAGGGTCGCCGCTGGGTCAGGGGGTAAGAGAAACAGGATCATCGCTGCGTTGGTATTTTTTCTTTTGTTTTTAATGTTTTTTTGTAATGGTTTCATATTTTATATTGAAAATATATTCTTGGAAAAAAATATGATAGAAGAACTACTATATGTAACAAAGTCAAAGGAATTGGTGTACCTTAGACCTACACTTTATTTTTAAATCTATGAATTCCTGGCATGACTAAAAGGCAAACCGTGTGAGTGAAGTTATTTGACGAACTATTTGCCAAAGCAATATCCGGACACTAAATCAAACGGAATGTGGATATCCCTCTATCGGAATCCCATCCTCTCTCTCACCCATCGCAGTCAAACCCATGGAGCTGAGGTGGATATCGCTGCCTCTGAGCTAAGCATGCTGGGAAGTCCCACCCTCTCTCTCTCTAGCCAATAACAGACATTTGAATCACACCGTGGCAGGTGTTCCGTCCGGACAAGAGTACGTCGGGAACGAGGTGATACTCAAGTGCAGATGGGTTTTTTCCCTGATGTACATCTTTATTGTTTGACCCAAACAGGCGGCCACCAGAGAGAAGCGAAAGGTTTCTCTGGGTTGAATGGAGGTGAATGGGTCATGGATGGTTCCTCTCACCTGTCTTCAGCTCACAGTCTCCCAGGCTCAGGCTGATGTCGTCCAACGCCACAGGGCCACAGTCCCAGAAACTCCTGCAGATGCTGACAAACAGCAGCTTCACAGCGCACACACACACACACACACACACACACACACACACACACACACACACACACACACACACACACACACACACACACACACACACACACACACACACACACACACACACACACACACACACACCCTCAGAAACAGATGTGTACATCTAATGATAACCATGCATGAGGACAAACGTACAAAGCTTTGATCCAGACTATTTAATAACAAAAAATATCTTCAGTGTGTCCTTCAGCCGATACTAATTGGGATCACAATGATTATTATTAAAAACAATAGTTGTTTTTTTCGTATCACCACTGTGCTGCATTAAAATACATCTATTTTATTTCTGATGATATTTTCTTTTCAAGAAGACTATGTTATCAAATTAGTAGACAGTTTTATCCAAGAAGAAGGCTATTTTATCCAATTAGATAACAATTTTATCCAAGTAGTAGGCTATTTTATGCAAGCAGTGATGTATCGGTTCAGAATAAAAAACGATTCATGAAAGCCTGTCCTATGACAGCTTTGATTTAATGAGCAAGTGGCCAGAAGGCAACACCCCCATAACTCTACTTCAAAAAAAGTACTCCAACCCTGCTCATGGGAGTACACATTAGGATAATTTAAAGCTTTTTCTTTCGGAATGACTCATTTCCAGATAATCATTGAATCATGTAAAATGCAGTGTTCTTTATTAGTTCAGCATGTCACCCTCCGCAAACTAAACGCATACATGTGGTCGAAATATGTGTGTCCTCCTTGCCTCGGCTTGCACGCTTTAATCAACAATCGATTGTTTCCGAGGAACCCACCCAAAGTGCTTATTTTGTTTGGCGTCCACAAGGCGATTAAGAGCCTGACCTTGGATGGCTGTGTGGTCTGGAAGGTGATGTCATTGGCGATCCAGATGCCTTTGGACCTCTCCCCCTGGGTCCAGACCTTCTCTTGCTTTTTGCTGCTCTGATGCTGAAGGTACACCACAAGGGCCTGCTCCGTCTGGCTGAAACCTGCACTTACAAACACGTGCGACAGGACTTCAATCAATGGATCAACTCAACCCACCAACCGATCAATCAACAAACCGATCAATCAATCAACCGCCATCCGTCTCAGAAAAATCTACAGAGGATCAGCAAGTAGGCTATTACCCAATCAACCAAACTCAAAAACAGCCACTCTGACAGTCCGAGAACACTTCATTTACTGCTGGGAGAGTATAGTACTATATCAGAGTACTTCACTCACCACTCAGAGAGCAGTATGTCAGAGACTTCTTCACCCACCACTCAGAGAGTACTATGTCAGAGAGTACTTCACTCGCACCGCTCAGAGAGTATAGTACTACATCAGAGTACTTCACTCACCACTCAGAGAGCAGTAT
>OLKM01000321.1:310555-327885 GCA_900291075.1 Melanogrammus aeglefinus
GAATTTGCGGCATTACAAAAGATCTTGTGCTGACCATCACGTGTATTCTGTGCTTTTTCATTGTGTGCTTTTGTGGGTTTGTGTACACATGCATGGGGCTGTCTGCACTTTGAGGGTGTGTGCATTCTCTTTATATGACTCCCCTGGTTCTGATCCCTGCAGATATCTTCCGGTGCTTTGGGATGTTATGTGTGTAGATGTGTGTTTTGGCAGCCCTTACTGGTCCCTCTTCCAGTACTGATGTGTGAATGCAATGATTGTTCAGAGACTTTCTTTAAAGCGTCACTCTGGATGAAAAACATCTGCCAAACAAACAAGGAATGTAACTTAATCCAAATCACAATCTCTTTTGATTTTGACTACATTTTGGACATTTTTTCCAAACTGGATGATTTCATCAATTTGAACTAACCTCTTTCTGAACATGGCTTTTAAACACAACGTTCTATTGACTGATTGTTCTTATATATTGATTGTTATTGATGTTTTTTTTTAGTTCTACTTACTTTTTACCTTGTTAGTATTGTTAATTATTATTAACTACTGTACTGTATTAAGGCAACATGTGCTATATAAATCAATTGATTGATTGAAGGCAAGGATTGTTCAGAGCTTTACGTAGAGGTCACTTTGGATGAAAAACATCTACCAAAGAAACCTATGTAATGTAATGGAATCCACCTCACTATCTATTTCGACTTCGAAAAGCAGCAAGCACTATTTGAGTGAATCATTATTTTAAAAAAGCTTAAAACACCAGGTCTTCAATTCGTGGAGTTTAAGATTTCAATTCCTTATTCATTGCAAACAGCAACCCAGCCAGAGGTCTGGAAGGCCTTTTTAATACCACCGCAGTGTGACTGATCCACTGGAGCCCCCGCTGGAGCCCCTCTTAGGTGGGGTAATGGATGATATTGTTCACCTTGGACTGAACTCCACTGTGTTTATGTGGTGAGGAGACCCCTTGTCGAGCCGAGACATGCCCCCCCCCACCCCCCACCGTCAATAACGTCATGGCGTTTGCACCTCCACCACCACCTCCACAACCATCACCCCTAGCACCAGTACCACCACCACCACCACCACCACCACTACCACCACCACCACCATCACCACTACCACCTCCACCACCATCACCACTACCACCTCCACAACCATCACCCCTAGCACCAGTACCACCACCACCACCATCACCACTACCACCTCCACCTCCATCTCCATCACCACTACCACCACCACCTCCACCCCCACCTTCACCACCACCACCACCACCACCGCCTCGACCCCCACCATCACCACCACCAACACATCCTCCAACACCAACATCTCTACCAACACCACCACCTCCAACTCCACCACCACCTCCAACACCACCATCATCCCCACCACCTCCACCTCAACCTCCACAACCACCACCACTACAACCTCCAACACATCCTCCACAACCACCACCACAATCATCATCACCACCTCCACCTCCAACACCACCAGTATCACCACCCCCTCACCAACACCTCCCCCAACAACACCGCCAGTGATCAACTCCTACACCACCACCTACTACCGCCTCAACCACCACCACCACCCACCACCACCACCACCACACCACCACCACCACCCACCACCACCACCACCACCCCCACCATCAGCCCCACCACCACCACCACCACCAACAAAGAGTACTCTTCAAACAATTGTTTATACAAGGGTGTATATGTGTGCACGTGCGTGCCTGCGGTAGTTCATGTGCATGTGAAGGCATCCATTCATTTATCACCGTCTCGTCTCATTCCTTTATGCGTCCTTTTTTTAAACAAAGGGAAGCATCCCTGGGCCTCTGCATCATTTGCTTTGTTAGATCGACCTACATACTATACACAGGGCTACTGGGTCTGCTGAGTGAATACTTTTTGTCTCCAAGCTGGCTGGGATGATTTATTTCGATAGGGAAGTTCTTGAACATTGCTTTAAACACTACCTTCTGTTTACTGATTGTTCATTGTTATTGATATTATTATTGGTTTTGCGTACTTCTCACCTTGTTATTCTTATTGATTATTTATTATTGACTGTTTGAGTATTAAGACAACGTGTGTGGCTCATTTTTAGAAATCAACCAAAACGAATTCAAAAGACCCGACCAAAAACAAAAAAACAAAATGTACACCAAAGGCTAATCCAGGAGCAGCCCATGCTAGCTGTTTACCCTGTAGGGCTCAGTTGTGTTTGGCAGGTCCATGCTGGAGATGACCCAGCTGTCGGACGGGGCCTGGCTGCTCCACAGGGGCCGGTCGAAGCCCTTCCCCTCGCTGCGGAGCAGGACCTCCAGGCCGCCCACCCCGGTGATCTGGTACACCAGCCTCAGGCAGCTCCAGTCCTCCTGGTCCAGGACCGGGCTCAGCAGCACCCCTCTGGCGCTGGCCTCCCCTCGCTGGGCCGCCACGCCTTCTTGGGGCCTCCTGGTGCTCCTCCTCCGAGACGGTGTCCACCGTCACGAAGCGGCCTGAGGGGCAGGAGATCAACAACAGGATCAACACAATGTGAGTAACACAACACCATCAACACAATGTGAGTGACACAACACCATCAACACAACACCATCAACACAACATGAGCAACACAACACCATCAACACAACATGAGCAACACAACACCATCAACACAACACCATCAACACAACATGAGTAACACAACACCATCAACACAACATGAGCAACACAACACCATCAACACAACACCATCAACACAACATGAGTAACACAACACCATCAACACAACACCATCAACACAATGTGAGTAACACAACACCATCAACACAACATGAGTAACACAACACCATCAACACAACACCATCAACACAACATGAGTAACACAACACCATCAACACAACACCATCCACACAACATGAGTAATACAACACCATAAACACAACACCATCAACACAACGCGATCAACACAACATGAGTAACACAACACCATCAACACAACACGATCAACACAACATAAGTAACACAACACCATCAACACAACATGATGCACACAACATGAGTAACACAACACCATCAACACAACATGATCCACACAACATGAGTAACACAACACCATCAACACAACATGATCCACACAACATGAGTAACACAACACCATCAACACAACATGATCCACACAACATGAGTAACACAACACCATCAACACAACATGATCCACACAACATGAGTAACACAACACCATTAACACAACATGAGTAACACAACACCATCAACACAACATGAGTAACACAACACCATCAACACAACAAGATCAACACAACATGCTGAATACAACATGATCAACACAACACGAACGACACAACACGATTAACACCACACGATCAACACAACACCATCAACACAACACCATCAACACAACACCATCAACACAACACATCAACACAACAAGATCAACACAACACCATCAACACAACACAATCATAAAAACATGAACAAAACAACACGAGCAACACAACACCGATCAACACCACAAAATAAACAAAACCCAATCAACACAACACGATCAACACACGATCAACACACGATCAACACACGACCAACACTCATATGCATAAAAAGACACTTCTCCCTGCAGCAACGGCAGAGATATATATACATCTGAAAATACATCTATGCCACGCTAGATTCACGCTTTGAGGAAACGCAGAGTTTGTACAGATGAGATGGAGAAGCGAGAGAGGTCGTAGGTCAAGGTATTGCAGGGAAGGGAGTGCTCACATGGGAAAGGGTGTTTACAATTGTTGTGATGTTTGTTTACATTTCGCTGTCCAGCAGAAAGCCAGGCTTACTCTTTGGTTGGTTCTGAACAAGGCTTTTATAAAAAAAACTGAGTGGTTACGGATTTTATTTTTTCTTGCCAATGGATGAATGGATAGACGGGAACATTTCAAAGCTGCATGCACACCATGTGTATTTAATGTACATAATGAGGATATACAGTCAGCCTTCTCGGATGTAAATCACACATGTTAACCTTTTAATTGATGATGTTATTTATTTTGTTGATCATGTCGTCACACGTGGTCCCTCACTGGAGTGAACAACGGAAGAAAAAAAAAATACAAGGCTGGACTCCAGTAGCTGCAGTGTTTTCCAAAATAATCCCATAGAAGGCTGCAAGAGCTGGATCAGGACTGACCAACGCACTGCACTAACAGGAGACACTGCCATGATGTTTATCTCTCAGGTTTATAGTATGAAGTTGGCTGTACGATATACCGCTGCAGCTGAGCTTAAAGAAATAATACAATACTTTGACGTTGTTGTACTCTGTCTAACATTTATCTTTCTGATGTGTAACATGGTGTGCTGTTGATAACTTTTTGATGATCTATGTGCAATTTACCGACGTTAACCAGAATGCAGCACTGACACTATGATTTCATGTTGTCACTGTATAATTTTTGTTTGTTTGTTTACTTACCTACTTACTACTTCACCAATACCACCCTTTTTATCCAATGTCAATGTACTTTAGACTATAATTTCTGTTACGATAGACCAGTAGTTCCCTTCACTGCTCTATTCTTCTCCTCCTAAAGTAAGGTTTTTTCCATTATCATGGCCTGTCATTCATTATATGTTGCTGTTGAAATATCCTTGACCTTACCTCACCACCAATGCATGTACACATTAGTTAAAGACACACCCACGATCACAGAACAGACACTTATAAAAACACACATGCACATTTGCACATGTGCACAAGATGCTTTAGGAAGACCTGAGACCTTTTCCCTGAGACTTTTGTGATTTATTTGTTTTACTACTCCTGAGCAATGCTTAACAATGAGAGAGAGAGAGAGAGAGAGAGAGAGAGAGAGAGAGAGAGAGAGAGAGAGAGAGAGAGAGAGAGAGAGAGAGAGAGAGAGAGAGAGAGACAGAGAGACAGAGAGAGAGAGAGAGAGAGAGAAGCCAAACAGTGGTAACACTGTTTGGCTTACCAATAGTCATGCCAATAAAGCTTTTTTGAAGTTCAATTTGAGAGAGATTAATCAAGAAGGGGGCATAATTAACCAATTTACTATGCTGACCTTTTATTTAACAAGTGTCGCCATGGAAAGAGGAAGAGCTGGAACGAGCAGCCCACTTTCTGCTTTCAGCCTTTCAGTGCTTAACACAGAAACACAGACTTCTGGAAGAACACTTCTCTCTCTCCTCAGGTTTACAAGTAGCACAGTGTTTTAAGACCAGTGTTTTCTCATCTGCCGTGCACAATTCAAGGGAAAAGTCAAAGTGTTTTATTGTTAGTTTGTGCAGAAAAACCCATGGCAATACTGGCAATTGAAATCATTTTCAACGTGGCAGGCAAACAAAATGTAGGAGGCATAACGATGTATTCTCCTATGAAGTTTATTTATGCACAACTAAACAAAGTCAAATAAATCATCACAAATATTCAGGCCTCAAAGCCAAGAGAGTGGCGGAAAAAGCTATCAACTATTTATATTAATCAAAAAACTTTTTCTACAGCAAATATAATATGAATCTCAGGTATTATGAGCTAATTTTCAGGATTGTTTACTACCTTGCGGTGCTCATCCAGACTGCAGCATACAAATACCTAAGTCTGTTCCCCTGACTGTTTGCAGATGTTCCTGCAACAAGCAGAGCCAATGCATTCCAGGTGGGAACCTTTTCTAGCGTCCAATGCGACGCAAAAAAGAGCCACATCCACTTGTCAAACGTCAACTTCCACAACTGTTTACAACAGAGTATTCCCACCGCACCAAACGCTGTCACATGCAGCCGTGGTGCAGCGAAAAACAAAACATACAAAGGCAGAACGCACTGACAACTGTCTTCCACTTCCACATCCACTTGTCGAGCGACAACTTTCACAACCGCAGCAAGCAAGCAAACAAAAAAAAGACAAAAGCAGTGTGTGGTCCCACAGAAGATTTCAAAACCTCAGTGTTAGGGTTAGGGTTAGGGTTCGAGAGTGTCTATTCATGAACCATAACAGTTGATGGAGACCGAGGGAGTGAGATTACCATCTTTGTTGAGGGTCCAGCTCCTGAAGTGTGTGTCTGGAGTGTAGCCACAGGTGCTGGACTCAAAGTCACAGGAGCCGGGTAGCAGCTTGTTCTGGGAACAGACCGAGGCTGAGAGAGGAGAGTAAGTTAGAGAGAGAGAGAGAGAGAGAGAGAGAGAGAGAGAGAGAGAGAGAGAGAGAGAGAGAGAGAGAGAGAGAGAGAGAGAGAGAGAGAGAGAGAGAGAGAGAGAGAGAGAGAGAGAGAGAGAGAGAGAGAGAGAGAGAGAGAGAGAGAGAGAGAGAGAGAGAGAGAGAGAGAGAGAGAGAGAGAGAGAGAGAGAGAGAGAGAGAGAGAGAGAGAGAGAGAGAGAGAGAGAGAGAGAGAGAGAGAGAGAGAGAGAGAGAGAGAAAGAGAGAGAGAGAGAACGGTGAATCATAACCAACAGTCGGTAGAACGACAAACATGACCTCATGCAGAAAATAAAAACTAAAACCGCTGGCACTGTTGCGCCGAAGTTGCACCGCTTATCTCGGTTGACCTGCACACTCACCCACGAAGGTGAAGAGGAGTAGCGAAAGCATTGTCCTTCTTTAAATTCTATATATTGAAAAAGGAAACAAGCAATGGGTTCCCCTGGGAGATCCCGCAGGACGGGGAAGGTAAGAGTTTAGTCACAAGCCTGAACGTCTTCTCTGCGGAACAGAGAGGATCCTGCGGTTCTGTGTCCTCAGAGAGCCTGGAGAGGAAACGGTGAAGTACTGTCCAGAAAGTGCAGTCCAGAGTGCCCCTCCAGCTGATCACTGGCCCACTGCACACGCTCAGGAGGGGAGGTGGACTGGGATGTGAGAGAGGGGAGGAGGAAGAGGGAGGGGGAGAGAGAGAGAGAAGGAGAGGGGGAGAGAGATGGAGGAAAGGGAGAGAGATGGAGCAGGGAGAGGGGGGGGAGGTGGACTGGGATGTGAGAGAGGGGAGGAGGAAGAGAGAGAGAGAGAAAGGGGAGGGGGGAGAGAGATGGAGAAAGAGAGGGAGATGGAGAGAGGGAGGGATATGGAGCAGGGAGAGGGAGGGGAGGTGGACTGTGGTGTGAGAGACGAGGAGGGGGAGGGACGGAGAAGGGGGAGAGGGAGAGAGAGGGTGGGGGAGAGCTCAAGGAAGGGGGGAGAGATGGGGAGAGGGAGGGAGATGAAGCAGGGAGAGCGTGAGAGAGGACGGGAAAAGAGAATAGAGAGAGAAAATAGAGAGAGAAATAAGAGAAAGGGAGAATTAACGAGGGAGGGGGAGGGATGGGAGAGGGAGGGAGGGAGGAGTGGCTTCGAGTGGCAGGTTGAAAAAATGACAGAGAAAGAAGAGAGAGAGAGAGAGAGAGAGAGAGAGAGAGAGAGAGAGAGAGAGAGAGAGAGAGAGAGAGAGAGAGAGAAGAGAAGAGAAGAGAGAGAGAGAGAGAGAGAGAGAGAGGAGAGAGAGAGAGAGAGAGAGAGAGAGAGAGAGAGAGAGAGAGAGAGAGAGAGAGAGAGAGAGAGAGAGAGAGAGAGAGAGAGAGAGAGACAAGAGAGAGGACTTTGAAGGGGAAAGTAATGAAAGGAAAAAGAGTGTAAAACAGTGATGGAGGATAGAATGAAGAAGAGGGAAACATAAATGAGTGTGGGACTGAAAAAGGTTTAGTGCAGAGGAGAAAAATTAAGTGGGCAAAGTGAACGACGGAAAAATAACGTTAAGAGTGGCCGTTGACTTGTGGAGTGAGGGAACAGGGAATATTAAAAGAGTGAGAGAAAGATGGATAATCCAGTTGTAGGGCATTTCAACGCTTTTCCACTCAGGGCCCTAAAGACAATTTCAGCGGGTTTTCAGGACCAAAGACACACTCAGAAAACTCTGAGCACACCGGAATTGGACGATGGGTTAACTATGCTTACATATACCATTTTAAAAAGTGGATGGCATAATACAATACAATATAATCTCTGTACGTTTGTCCACTGTGTACCCTCAAACTGGTGGCCTGTAGGGTTCAATTCAACCCTAAGAAGCAATATGAAAGAAAATTAACAGAAAGCTTTGATATGTCTTTTCATTCCTCAGCAGAGTCATCTTCTCTGATTACAGGTTGCAGACTATTCATGACATAGGGCCCTTTATAGGAGAATGCTCTCTTTCCTGCAGATGTCTTTGTAACGTTTGGAACGAAGGCCAGCTTCTGAAACCCAGAGGGAACGAGACGCTCAATAGGGCATAATGAAGTCCTTCAGGTAGGTAGGATGGTGCTTCACTATGCAGGGTGTTCTACGACCTGATCCGGCATTAATTGGAGGCCAGCAGAGAGAGGAGACAAAGGGAGCGATGTGGTTGAATGTGTTGCTTCTAGCGAGGAGTCTAGCAGCGGCGTTGTGCACAGGCTGGAGGCTTGTCCTAGTGGAGTTGGGTGAACCAAAGAACACTGCATTGCGGTTGCCTAGTTTAGATGATATCAATGCCTGGATGAGCTTCTCTGCATCTGCTGCAGATATCATTGGTCTGATTTGAGCAGTGTTTCTATGATAGATGGGATTGGACATAACTCCAAGATTATTAACATAGGAACTGTGGACGATAGCAGAGGCTATGAACAGTGGGGCGTCTGCACATTGTTTTGGTTGAGGCTTCAGGCCGTAATAATTCAGAAGAGGGTTACACAGAACAAATCTCTTCTCAAGATGTTTGGAAGAACAAATAGTTATTCCCTGAAGTCAGTGGCACTGGCAACCCAGCCTGTATAGTGTACACGGAAAGAAGCAGTTAAGTTATTATATAATATCTTTCACTGTTACAATACCCACAGTGAAGGCTTTGATAAATACTAAACTTTGGGAGGAATTCAATATTTTCAGACTCATCCGAGGTGTAATTGAAGAAGTGTAAATGGAGTAGTATTTAGTCTATTATTGACCACCACTACTCAACACCCGTTCTCTAAACATTTATTAAATATATCAATGTTTACAGAGAAGGCTAATATAAGTCTGTTGAAAATTAAAACATATGCCATGCTCTAAGCCTTGCATGTTTGTGTGTGTGTGTGTGTGTGTGTGTGTGTGTGTGTGTGTGTGTGTGTGTGTGTGTGTGTGTGTGTGTGTGTGTGTGTGTGTGTGTGTGTGTGTGTGTGTGTGTGTGTGTGTGCGTGTGTGTGTGTGTGTGTGTGTGTGTGTGTGTGTGTTTCTGTGGATGGATGCACAATGTTAACATGAGGCCCGTCACAAGTAGATGTGTTAAAAACAAATACAACTGAACAGAGCATAGAATAATAAAGGACTTTATTTAAGAATTATATCAATCAAAATTAAAAAGTAACTATCTGGAAACTCAAAGATCCATGTAGCGATCGTCAATAAACAAACAGACAAAAATTACATACAAATATTCCTGAAATATTTTTGGTCTGATTGGTCACTGGAGCATGACAGACCCCACATCGTGCTGTTCAGAGCCGGTGTGTACTAGCTGTAGGCCTACAGCAGCGAGAGCATGGAGGAAGGGGGCCTCACTCCCCCAAAGTCCTGCAGCGCGTCAGTCCCCATAGGTGTTTCCCCACAGGCAGTACCACGAGGGCAACTGATCCCCATTTGATCTGTTACACCTGGTCTCTCTCTCTCTCTCTCTCTCTCTCTCTCTCTCTCTCTCTCTCTCTCTCTCTCTCTCTCTCTCTCTCTCTCTCTCTCTCTCTCTCTCTCTCTCTCTCTCTCTCTCTCTCTCTCTCTCTCTCTCTCTCTCTCTCTCTCTCTCTCTCTCTCTCTCTCTCTCTCTCTCTCTCTCTCTCTCTCTCTCTTTGCCCTAGTTCCCTTTTTTATTTTTCATTTTGGTCTTTTTGGGGAGGGGTGAATTCCCTGCTGACGATGTCCAGAAAGGCTGATTTCCGTCGTTAGTACCTCAGTGCCTTGGGGCCATGCTGAAGGAATGGAGTCATTTCCAGTCCAAAGCCTCTTACATGCATTTGTTTTGGAAGAACAAAAAAGACCTGTAAACCTGTAAAAACAATGGAAGAAAAATATTTTTTGCATATAGGCCTATCTATTTAGTTCAGAGTATTATAAAAATACAAACATTTATGTCGTACCTGTATGTTGTTTCATTATCAGCCTCTAGTGGTTAATTGTGTGGTGCAATTGGGGTTGTAACTGGTGAGGTGAGGGGCACCAAAATAAAACGATTTATTGAGAGAAATTCCTTGGATGGATTGAATCATGGATGGGCTCTTTTCCTGAGAAACCTTTTATTTGGGCTATTTCAGTAAAAATATGCTGTAAAAACGTTACAGGTTTAACTTCCCCATAATCTGCAGATGAGATGCATTTTTAAACCGTACCATGTGTGGGCTGTCCGTTTCACAGGCAACCATTGTGGCCACCATTGAATATTGAACAGACCGCCGTGTTTGAAATTTGCTGTTGCCCATAAGATTGCACGGGTCGGTTCTCGTTGGGAAACACCCTTGCCTGGGCCGACAGAGCGGCCCAGTCAGAGTCAGTCCTCTTGTGTTATATGCCCATCCAGTATTGAGAATATGAAGGCTACATTATTGTATGCCTCACTTGTCAAATGGGCTATTACAATATATAGCAAAGTAGGCTGCACAAACACACCAAAAAGCAACATCGCGCGTATCCTCGGTGCGAGCGGTGGTAGAACAGCGCCCTCTGCAGGTCAATAAGGACCACCGCGCTGAGGTGATAGCTTTTGAATGGGGGCTTCGAGTCGAGCAGTGTATTGCGGGCGCTGCTGCTGCGTGTGTGTGTGTGTGTGTGTGTGTGTGTGTGTGTTGTGTGTGTGTGTGTTGTGTGTGTGTGTGTGTGTGTGTGTGTGTGTGTGCTGTGTGGGGTGGTGGTGTGGTGTGTGTGGGGGGGGGTGGTGGGGGGGTTGGGGGGGGCCCGACTTGAGATTGGCGTGACAAGAGATAATGGCTTAATGGTCACGATAAAACATTCATTAGCTTTCATTCCGTCCCTGGGTTTCGTACATGTTCACTTGCTTGCAGTGTATAGACTGCTGCTGAATAACTGAGTGCACACACACTGCAGTCGACCTACCTACTCTCTGGGGCTTTCTGGCCCCCAGTGGTAGGAGGCCTCGATGTATGCAGACATAGTCAGTAATAATTGATGCCTTGCGTTAGAAATACAAGTAGAATGGGGAAGCTAAACGATAGGGGAAGATTAAATGTGAGTTGCCTATGTGATTTTCTGTGGTGGCTGGGGTGAAAGTAGGCCTCGTAAGCCTATGTTTACAATTCTAGACTAATCTGGGTCAAGTCTGTAGGCTGTACGATTCCAACCCGTCTACGACTCCGGTGTTGACCCGTTATAAACGACATGAAGTAGACCATCAATCAACCGACTGGACACCATAGTTACCCCGCGTGCCTGACTGCTTGCGCCGCCGCCTGCCTCACGTTGTCACGGTAACGCCTGATCTGGGGGGAATACGGCGGCACGTGACTAAGGTGAGAAAGTGTTCAAGGGGGAATCATGGAGCGTGTTGTGTAGGGCCCAACAACACCAGACCAGTTAGCGTTAGGGCGGCTTGGTAACAACAGGGGGATAAATACTATGATACACGGCCGGAACACATGACGATCAGGAGACGACGAGTAAACCAACGGGGAACGGGAAGGGAAAGGCGCCGCGCTCCGGTGCACCGTAACACGGTTTTTTGTCGTGTTGTACCAGCGTCTCTTTTGTAAAGGCGCTTTGTGCGTCGGTAATCCGCTCTGACGTCACGGCTCGGAGGGCGGGGCCGAGTTAATCCGAGCAGCCAGCAGCAAGTTGTGCGCGAGAGACGAGGACTGGCAGCGATGGAGATGGAGACGGGCAGAGCGGCCCGGCCCACCCCTTCACAGTGACACAGTGCAGGTAGGTGAGGCGAGGCGGTCGACAGCTCAGTTCTTTTAATTATGATGATGTGAGGCGTGCGGGATGAAACGGGACGGGTGCAGAACCCCCCCTCGGAGCGGTGGTTAGCAGCCCGCAAGGTAGGTCGTGTCCCGTGCTGGCGGAACTAGGGGCTGCTACACCTGCAGATATAAATCATGCCGGATTCGGAGAGAGCAAGGCAGGCAGTGAGGCGGATTGCTGCGTTGGGAACCGGGGGGCAAATATCACATCACCCTTGTATTTATAGGGCAAATGCAAAAGTAGGCCAGCCGGTGTACCGGCCTACAACCCGTTACTTTTAGGGTTGCGTCTATCCCGTGGTAGGATCGGTCGGGATGTAGGAGATCGTAACGCCTTTATTTTTCCCGATACGTCCGTGATTGATCCGTCGTTAATTGGAGCAGCCGGTACTACCGTAGAGAGAGCGTCTTAACGTGTCCAGTTGTATTTTTCATCGTCAACGTGTCACTTGTACGGTGAACCAGTCGCATGTAACGGAGAGCTGACAGGCCGGTGGTGAATAGCAATAAAATGTCCTCCATCACCAACGAGCCACTAGAATAAAAACATTTGCTAGCGCAATGGTTGATGCGTAAAATAGTTCTTATTGGTAGACGTGACATGTCAATGATGTAAATCATGACTTAAAGCATATATCGATTTAATCAAGCAACGGCCACGCTTGTCTCAGTGGGGGTCTGTGTGTGTGCAGGCCTAACGCGTAGCCTATTTTTCATACATATTTTTCTATTCTGACCTCCATAAACGTATTTATGGCACTCGGTGTGTGTGTGTGTGTGTGTGTGTGTGTGTGTGTTGTGTGTGTGTGTGTGTGTGGTGTGTGTGTGTGGTGTGTGGTGTGTGTGTGTGTGTGTGTGGTGTGTGTGTGTGTGTGTAGGTGTGACGACGAGTAGGCTGTACCCCTCCAACCACCACCTCTGCCACCACTACCACACCACGCCATCTCCCCCCCGCCATCCCCCACCTCACCCACCCACTCACTGCATCTCCGCAGGACTGGGCAGACTGGTAATGGACCCAGTAGTGCCAGCCCATCTGTGACCCGTTCAACCCCAGGCCCTCCAGGAGGGAGGGGGGGGGGGGGGGCATTACACACACTACCGTCTTGTCTGTGTGTGTGTGTGTGTGGTGTGTGTGTGTGTGTGTGTGTGTGTGTGTGTGTGTGTGTGTGTGTGTGTGTGTGTGTGTGTGTGTGTGTGTGTGTGTGTGTGTGTGCGTGTGCGTGTGTTTGTGTGTCTATGTGTCTTGTGTAGCACACCTGCGTCCAGTGTGTGTAGCAGCAGCACACAGCCAGCTTGGCCGCGGGCCCCCTGAAATGTATTCTGCTTTGGGCTTCAAATAAGGCCCCTGCTACTCTGAATGGCCCTCGAGTCTCTTAGTCTTGCCTTAGTTCATCTTCGAGCCGAACAAAATGTCTGCACTTAAAGGCTGAACCAAGATGATATTTGAGGGAAACTATGCCGCAACGCTTTGCTGATGGGTTTACGCGGGTTCGGATTCTGAAGGCGTCGTTGAAGGCGTCTTATGTTGTGCTGAATGCGATCACCATGGCGCCAGAGGTGTTTTCAGTGCCCCGTGCAGGAGGAGGAGGAGGGCTTGACTACATTGTTTTAAATGGTGCGGTCTTATAATGTGGCAACAGTATGCGTACTTACACCGCTCTCTGCGTTTGACATTGAGGCATCAAGTCGATAAGAGGGTGTATAAATACGTCTCTTTCTTCTCTTGGTAAAGAATCCTGTCAGACTCAAGGAGGGTTGATTGAGATCATTTGGGATTATTCAAAATGTACGGAACGAGATGATAAAATCGATTTCATTAAACTTTATTTCACGATAACACTTGTCTTCCACAAACAGACCAAACTGCCTTGCATGAAAAGAAAGGACATTGCCCTCGGATGGGGACTCTATCACCACACGTCATTATTTGATGAACCTAAAGACTACTCCATGATTTCACTAATGCTTTTAATTATAGCAGCCTTAAACCCCTGATAACACATATTGCATCTTCCTGCAGCAGTGCTGTAAGGAACAGTGTTCTTATCCCTTTGGAAGCCCCTTCATATTCAGATCAATAACGCGTCCATCTGCCTCAGCCCGCCCCTGATCAGATTGGTCTGTTAAGCCGTGTCTCTTCGTCTCTCCTCGAGGATGTTCTTCTCCTCCTCGTTTTCTTCCCCTGATTCTGTTGACTCTCTCCTCCCGGTTGGGCCATCTGCCTGCCCCTGGAGGGAGCGTTGGCGACGGAGGGGGGGGGGGGGGGGGGAAAGTGGTTCAGATTAAATCACACGGAGGCAATCCACTGGATTTAGACCAGCATGTTTTTATTTACACACAAAAACACATGCATGTACAAGCCCACGCACAGACACACACACGCAACATATTCGGGCACATGCACAGGCACACACACAAACACACACACACACACACGCACGCACGCACACTACACACACGCACACACGCACACACACACACACACACACACCACAAACACACATACGTGCACGTATGCATGCAGACACATGCAGACACACACAAACACACATGCAAGCACAGCCATAACCACCCACGCACACGTGCCCAAAGACGTTTGCGCACACACACAGCCACACAATTGTTTACCACATTCATTGACTTATATAGAATCATCTTAGACATCTATCCTTCAGACAAGTTTGCTAACATCTTGCTGTTGTAACAAGCTGCCCTCTTTAACCAATAATATTCCATTTATTGTTTCACCCTCCATCGGCGCCCTTTCTGATTACACGGCGTGCGTCGTATGTGGTGTGACAGAAGCCATTGTGTCTCTGTCTGCCGGCTCTTTCAGGCAGCTGTCAGAGTGGCGTTCTCTCGAAGAAGGAGGAGGAGGAACACGTTCTGAGAGCCCCACACACACACACACATACACACGGATCACACTCCAGTCATGAGCCACAAGCACCAGGCAGAGGGCCTCGGAGACGCAGACGATGACGAGCCCAGCAGCAAAGACCCGGGCCCCCCCCGGAGCCGGCAGCCCAACGGCTCCTCAGCGGACCCTGCCACGCGCCGGTCCTGGAGGCCCTGTCAGACGCAGAGCCCGGACGGAGAAGCGGGTCACCACCACCACCAACCACCACCACCACCACCCCCCTCCCCAGCCACACCCTGCTGCAACGCACCAACACCACCCGGCCCCGTCGGCCCGCGGGCCCCCGCGGCAGCGCCGGCGGCCCACGTCAGGCACGGGGCCGGCCCAAGGCCAGGGCCGTCCTGCGGAGGGGATCCCGGACGCCGAGCCACAGCCCGTGTCGCACCCCCGCCCCGGCGTCTCCCGCTACAGGCGCATGGGCGACCCCAACCCCCGGCTGAGGGCCCACAGGCAGAGGCCGCCCGGCGGCGAGGCCGCGCCCCAGCAGCGCCCCCCACCCCCGCACGGGCCCCAGAGCGAGGGCCCGTCGGGTCCGGCTCAGCGGGCCTCGCCGCACAGCGGGGAGGGTCCCGATCAGGCCCTCCCGACGCAGGCCGGGTCCGAGCCCCCCGCCCGGGAAGACCCCCTCCCCTGCCAACGCACCGACTCCCCCGTCGTGGAGGAAGACGCGGGTGAGGAGCAGCCAGGGAGGGAGGAAGGGGAAGAGGCGGAGGAGGCGGAGGAGGCGGAGGGGGCGGAGGGAACAGACCGGCAGGAGGGGGTCAACGGAGACGGCCGCGCGGCGGCTGTAGCGGCTGTGGCGGGTCGCCACGGTTACGTCCACGACAACACCCAGGCCTTTGAGGACTGGAGGGAGGACCAGCGCGGGGAACGGGCGTTGGAAGAGGAGGAGCGGGAGGAGGAAGACGAGGGAGCGCGACGCGGCGGCGGCGGCGCGGAGGAGAGCCTCGCCCCGGAGTCGGAGATCAACGACCTCTGCTCCGACACGGAGAGCGCCGCCTCCCTGAGCATGGAGGGCCACCTCCACAGCCCCCCGCCGCTGCACTCCCCCACTCCTCCCTCCTCCCCGGTGGCCTCCTCCTTCCCCCACCTGGACCAGTACGACGAGGACGCCGGCCTTAGCCCCGGCACCCCCGACCAGGACCCTCTTCCGGACCCCGACGAGGACGGCTCGGTCCACTCCGTGTCCTACACCTACCCCAAGACATACGCAGACTTTTACTCCGAGTCCCACTCCAAGTCCTGTCCCCAGCCGCTCAGCGAGAGCCACCCGGAGCCCTACACCAAGTCCTACCCGGACTCCTTCCCCGAAGCCCTCATCACCCCGTATCCCGAGCTTGGCCGGGAGCCCCACCGGAGGCAGGGCGGGAGGTGCGAGTCCTGGGACGAGGACGAAGAGGAGTCCTACCAAGAGCCTTCCTCGGAGCACCGCGGCGGCCAGGAGAACGTGCAGAAGGGCGACCCGGCTTCCCCCTCCGGACAGGGCAGCCCCCAGCCCCGGCTCTCCAGAGACCTCAGCTCCTTCCAGAGCCACGCCTGCCAGAGCCGCTCGGTGGGCTCCCGGCTGCACCACTACGACGGCCAGTCCGACGGCGAGGGCGACAGCACCGACGGCAGCCTCAGCTCCCGGAGCGCGGCGGCGGTGCGCAGGCCGGCCCGGGGGAAGGACGCAGCCCAGGACGGGGGCGCGGCCGTCACGGCGCCGGCCTGCCAAGGGGACGCCCGGTCCAACGAGCAGGCCAGGGCGGGAGAAGACCCCGCGAAGGGATCCGGGGACGCCATCAGCATGGCCATCAAAGACATTAAGGAGGCGATAGAGGAGGTGAAGACCAAGACGGTGAGGTCCCCCTACACGCCGGACCAGCCCGTGGAGCCCATCTGGGTGATGAGGCAGGATGTCAGCCCCACGGAGGAGGGGTACCAGACAACCGGGGGCTGTCACGGCGGGGTGAGTACGCTCTGCCCCCTTGTCGGTCTAGAACGAGGTCGTTTTGCCGATACTTTGTTGCTGTGGCGGTTTTTTTTGCGCTGATGGGGATGATGGTCTCAGCGGGCGGTGTCAGCGTTGTTGCGACGAGGCGGTTGTAAAACGCCGGGGAAAGAGGCGTTTACGCAGATTTACGACCCGTGTGCCTCTTCGGCTGTTGCCAGGGCCGAGGGCGCTAGCTTTGAAGGTGTGCTCTCTCGCTGTGTTGCGGCATATTGTCTGCTGGATGGATGGTGGTACTCCTCATCTTTATTGAGACTGTTTACTCTTATGAACGCCTCCTCTAGTGCACCAGTTCTGTCTCTGCTGCTGTTCCTCCTCTTTCATCTCTGTCTCTCTCTGTCTCTCTCTGTCTCTCTCTGTCTCTCTCTCTGTCTCTGTCTCTCTCTCTCTCTCTCTCTCTCTCTCTCTCTCTCTCTCTCTCTCTCTCTCTCTCTCTCTCTCTCTCTCCCTCTCTCTCTGTCTCTCTCTCTCT
>OLKM01000321.1:330410-367295 GCA_900291075.1 Melanogrammus aeglefinus
CCAGAGGACCTGATTGACGGCATCATCTTTGCTGCCAGCTACTTAGGCTCCACCCACCTGCTGTCGGAGCGCACGCCCAGCAAGAGCGCGCGCATGCAGCAGGCCCAGGAGGCCATGCACCGAGTCAGGGTGAGCGCAAGAGTCACTCACGTCTCCTTCTTTCAATACAGTCTCCAGCACACTATATTGGGTTCTCCCAGGTTAACATACAAAAAAATATAAACAACAAAAAATAACATAATTTGTATACATATAATAGTGCTACACTAATCGGGGGGGGGGGGGGGGGATTATTCATAAGTTTGTACGTAGAAAATGTGTGTCATTTTTTTTGAGATATGTTTTATTGTAATCGTCTTTTCCATAACCACAATTTGTTGAACAATTTCAGGCCACTAATCCTGATGTGGAAAGGTTTACATTGTACCAGTTTTTTGAAACAACCTTCTGACTTGTTATTAGACATCCCTTCCTTAACGATGAATCCACCATTACAATTAACGTCACGTTTACATTTGTTATTGCATTGGTATGAGAGTGAATGTGTAATATCCCTAAATCAGTGTGTGCACTGCACTGTAATGTTCAAAGACAAAGAGCTGTTCTGTGTGGGATTTGATGCATGTGCTTCATGAGTTAGTGCTCATGAGCAAGGCAGCAGCATTATACCATTGAACTGGTCTGTTGTTTGCTGCAGTGTGGATCTATCGCTCTATTTCGAGACGTGGGGTTGAAAGCAGGAGGACAGGGGACAGGGTTTTTTCCAACAGGAATCAATAGAACCTAATTTTTTATCCATAGACATGGAATGGATGCCCAATAATGTAGCATACAAATTCTAATCACGTCTTAAAGTCTTTATGGCTCTCTCTCTGGTGAGCATTATCTCCACTGGTAGAATCATGCGTCGATAGAATTCTCTTTGTTTTAAATAACCGTGACAATGAGCGTTTTGACATGCTAACAGTAGCATTATGGGAAATGTAGTGCAACAGACCGGTCTCTTCAGACAGATGGTGTGAAGCCACACACGATGGTTCTTCCCTGTCTGGGGAGGCACATGCGTCTGAAGAACTGCTGTTAAGTAAAAGTGTCCCTGTGTATTGTCTGATAGGCCACCAGAGAAGGCTGGGGACACTTTAATTGACCCTTGAGAAAGTCAATTTAAAGGGGCGCCTGTCGCAAGAAAGTCATGGTCCTTTTGGGCTGCATTGGCAGGAAGTCAATCAAACTGATCCGTGATAGTGGTCTTTTGCATGGTAGTCGTAACGTTAAGCGGTTTTAATATTTAATGAACGTGAATGCGCTTGGCTTTGTGAGTCGGGACAAAGTGGGCATTCAGTGCAGGCAGGCATTGAATGAAAAATCTATTCAGAAAGCTTCTTTAAAAAAATCAAATACGCCTCACTGCTCGTTTTTCTTGATTTCTTGTCTTTCTTGGTTCTATATTCATAGCCTTGATTAACGCTTAGATCATTGCACATGAATTTCAAAATTATCGTTGGGTTTTGCAAGGATAAGCAGAGACACGTCTCGCCAACACCTCAACCACAGCACATTCCTCTCACTCTCCTTAGCTGAGAGAGGCAGAGCTCTAACACGCACGCCGAGGATACAGGGATGAGTCATTTGAAACACAGTGGAACTATTTTTGATCAGTTTTTCCACCCTAAGCTAAATATAATGCACAGGAGTACATCGTGTGATTCTGCTGATTGAACATGTCATACATCAGGAAGCCGAAGAAAAGATTTCTCTTGATTAGTCATATGGTCAGACTAAAAGGTTTTAGGAGAAGAGAAACTCACACCAGAGAGCCTTAGACCGGTGATATTATTATCAATAGATTTCGGACGTCCAGTTGATAAGTCGACTCATAGTTACATCTCTACTTTTAAGGTCCTTTCATCCTTTTCAATGGCATGTCATCCTCACCCCTAAGCTCATCCTCACCCTTATTGATTTTGAAATGCCAGAGTGATGTCACGCAGCAATAGTCAGACCTGTGTGTCAGTCAGTCAGTCTGGCTGGGAAGGGACGGGAAGACTCCAACAGGTGCTTAACTTCAAATGCTGTGTCCAGCAGAATGGTCGCAGTTGATGCCGAAACACTATTGATACAAAGAGAGCCTTATATAGTACCTCTATGGACCATTAGTAGGGCTTTTTACACAAAACCCATTGAATAATGGTGGCTAAACAGACCTTACTTGAAATCGGTGTTGACATAAGTGTACGTACACATAAAGGCCATGTATGTGTGTATGTACGTATGAATGTATTCATGTATGTATGGATGTATCGATGTATTCACATTTATGCATGTATTTATTCATATGCATGTGCATATGTGTATTTATGTATGTATGGATGAATGTATGGATGTATGGATGTATTCATATGTATATGTATTCATATGTATGTATGCATGCATGTATGTAAGCATTTAATCATGTGTGAACTGTGACTATATTTCTGGAATTGCAAGATTTAGCTGTTACTAGGGGAACCTTATTGAAGTTATTGAGAATTCTTATTTTACATACAAAACTGTGGCAATGCCAGACCAATTACTGCTGAAGGAATTCTACTGCTAAAATCGTTTGAATGCACCCCACATGAGTAGGTCAGGCACACACACACACACACACACACACACACACACACACACACACACACACACACACACACACACACACACACACACACACACACACACACACACACACACACACACACACACACACACACACACGCACACACACACAAGCACACGCACACATAAGCACACACACTCACAGATCTTTGCAGCACACACAATCGTTTGCATGGCTCCTGCGTTGTCATGGTAACCCGACTCAACCCCAATCAAGAAAGCGGATACATATCGGTCTGTATGTTGTCAAAGTTCCAGATATGCGTCTGCATACATGAGGGAGCGCTAACACTAAAGTGTCCATTGTGACCAGGGAAGTGGTGATGTGCCGGAGCTCTCCTTGTGTTATGATAGTTCATCGACTGCCGCAGGGCCCCAGCGTCTGGCTCTATATATCTATATATATATATACACGACTGCATCACTGGAGCTCTGGACAGCCTGTTCTATCCTGTGGATGTCAGCCGGCACAGCAGGGCTGGCTCTGAGACTGACGTGTCCCCCGTCAATCAGACACGCCGCGGGTCCATGCTGTCACTCCGATCGAGGGGAAGGGTCGTGACGAAGGAGCAAAGTTTGTGTCGAAGGGGGGGGGGAGCGTTTCCGAGCTTCCACGAGGTGTGGTGTCTGCAGGGGCCCGATGACGGCAGACGTGATATAGACCGGTCAAAATCTCGGGGACACACACCACACACACACACAACACACACACACACACACACACACACCACAACACACACAAATCACACACACACACCACACACACACACACACACACACACACACACACACACACACACACACACACACACACACACACACACACAACGCACCCACAGCCCTGGTCTCTGGTTAGCGCAATGACATGTGGGATGGAGAGTGAATCTCACACCCTGCTTCCTGTTCTTTAAGAGTTGGGTTGAGTGTACCTCGCTCTCTTTTCTGTTGCTTTTTCACTCTGCATTTATTCCCCTTTCTGTGCGGGTGTAAGTGCGTGTGTGTGTGTGTGTGTGTGTGTGTGTGTGTGTGTGTGTGTGTGTTTTTGAATGTGTATCTCTCTCTCTCCCTGTCTCTCTTTTTTGCTCTTTTACTTTTACCGGCTTTCATTCTTTGTCCCCTCTGCTTTTCTGTTCTCTGCTCTTTGTTTTGGTTTCTGCTCTCTGGTCACTGCAGGCTGCTCAAAAGCAGGCAAAGAACAGGAAGAAGGTAAGACCCTTTTCTCTGTCTCCCGTCTCTTCTATCACCCGTGTCTCGTAGCGTCCCTAGTTCCCGGAGAACAGGGCTGGGTGTGTCTGCAGACGACTTGTGTTGATGTGACAACGTGTGTAAGTGTCCTGTGTGTTTTGGTGTGGTGCTCCAGCCTGCGGTCTCTCATACACTGGTTATAACAGCTTGAGCTTCCTCTCCTGCATAGCTGGGATGTCATTTCATCCATCACCACGGGAGCCACCGGTGTATTTCATATTCAAAGGACCATATTTTCCAAGTATTTTGTGCGTTAAATGAGTTCCCTCGAAACTTTTGTCTCATGGCTCTTTTAAAAGTCTTTTCAAAGAAGAGGATGTGTTTAAGTGCTCAAGACAAAAGCCTTTGCCACCTCTGTTGTTGGTTTTTGTCTTTGATTTTAATGATTTTAATTAGAATTCATCTCTGCATCTCACATCCATAATTCATGGCGTGTCGCGGCTCTTCCATATGTCAGAGGCCCCTTTGTGTGGATAATTTATGGAACATTTATTATGCACATCGCCTGATTGTCGTGTAGGACCTGGTTTGCTTCACGCATTAGAACCCCCCACTGAAGATGAGAAGTTCAAGGGGGAGGTTCCAGCGGGTTAGCTTAGCGGTGTGGACGCAAGAACCACCGATTTAAGATAGAAGGACAAAAGGAAAATAAAAAGGAAATAGCTTCTCAATTGAGGGGAGATGTCATGAGTATATGCATAATGTATGACCGAGGAAGGTGGAATCATCTGTAGGTGAAGAAGGACAATGAGTGACAAAGGAAAAACCATACTATATTATGAATCATATTCCTAATTTAACTCATTGCCTTCCACAAATTAAATTGCCTTCAGTAAGTACACTCATAATAATTGTAACTATGCTGAATTTGAACATGTAAGGGATCTCGCATCTAGAAATTCCGTGTTTGATGTCTGATCGGCTGGTCCATCCAAACATCGTCTCCATGATTCGACTTAAGCACCAGTCCTCTCTACTGGAAGCCCTGGTGCCTTTTAACATTGTCATGACGACGGGTACCCTCTCTGATGAGGTCAAAATGAATCACGATGACATTGTAGGGTGATGTTAGATGACTGGGGTGTTTAATTCCCACCTTCTGCCTTCAATCCCCAGTACCTAGTGCTTAACTGGTTGGAACCCTCTAGTAAGATGTCCCAGCCCATACTGCACCTCTATGTCCTCTCCTGTCTGTTAAATGTTCTTGTTCAAGAGAATGGATGTAGTGATGTACATTTGCCCCTTATAGTGTATTCGGCGTGGAGGTCATGCTGAAGTAAGACAAGAGACGTGGGGGCATTGAAATAAGTATTGTTGTCAAGCGATTCACTTCCTGTTTGTCTTGTGATTCTGCAGAGTACAGAAGCAGAGACGCCCTCTACTGGCGAGGTGGACCTCTTCATGTCCACGCAGAGGATCAAGGTTCTCAACGCAGACACTCAGGTAACCAAGGGCGACCTGGAGTCAACGACCGAAACCCCAAGTCCCCGATAGTGACCTGAGGTCACCAATAGCAAGCCGGAGCAACCAATAAGCAACCTGATGTAACCAACACCATCGTGAAGTAACCAATAGCAACCTGATGTAACCATTAGCAACCTGAAGCAAACAATAGCAACCTGAAGTAACCAATAGCAACCGGATGTAACCAATAGGATCCTGAAGTAACCAATAGCAACCTGAAGTAACCAATAGCCCCCTGAAGTCAGTTATAATATATCAACTTTAAACCTGCCAGCCCGCATGCTGACTCATCTCAAAATTGTATCAGCTGTAAAGATAATTGAAGGACAACCCCGCCTTTGTAAAGAAGTGCTCAGTCTTGGTTATTGTAGGGCTGCCAAGCTCTCCTGCTAACGACCCTTCAACTCAGTATCACTGAGCGGAGGACAGATGGTTTGAGAACCTTCTGTGTGTAGTAGGCGGACATGTGACGACTGTGGGTAGCAGTTAGCAGTGAAAGTATGTGTGTGTTCCCCCCCCCACCACAGGAGGCCATGATGGACCTGCCGCTCCGAACCATCTCCTACATCGCCGACATCGGCAACATGGTGGTGCTGATGGCGCGGGGCAAGATGGTGCGGTCCCGGAGCGCTACGCAGGAGCCCCTGGAACCCAGCGGCGAGCAGGAGACCCTGTCCGGGGACGACCGCCGCCTCTACCGCATGATCTGCCACGTGTTCGAGTCCGAGGACGTACGCTGACAATCCGTGGTTGTTGTTGTGGTCGTCGTCGTTGCTGTTGTCGTTGCTGTTGTCGTTGCTGTTGTTGTTGTTGTTGTTGTTGTTGTTGTTGTTGTTGTTGTTGTTGTTGTTTTGTAATAGGTTAAAAGTGATGGATAACACAAATCTGTACTCTACTTCTAATTCATATATTATATTAAGGGTTATCAAGGTGTGCATTTAGGCATCACGATAGATTGTGTGTGTGTTGTTTGTTGACATGGAGTAACATCTCTGCTCAGGCGTCTCTGCTCAAAGTCATTAATGCTTGAAAAGAAACAAAAGTGCTTTTCAAAGTTAACCCTTTGCATAAAGAATGTGGTGCTCTCTCTCTCTCTCTCTCTCTCTCTCTCTCTCTCTCTCTCTCTCTCTCTCTCTCTCTCTCTCTCTCTCTCTCTCTCTCTCTCTCTCTCTCTCTCTCTCTCTCTCTCTCTCTCTCTCTCTCTCTCTCTCTCTCTCTCTCTTCCACCTCTCCACCAGGCCCAGCTCATAGCCCAGTCCATCGGCCAGTCCTTCAGCGTGGCCTACCAGGAGTTCCTGCGGGCCAACGGCATCGACCCCGAGGACCTGAGCCAGAGGGAGTACAGTGACCTGCTCAACACTCAGGACATGTACAACGACGACCTCATCCACTTCTCCAAGTCAGAGAACTGCAAAGACGTGAGTCTGCCACCAGGGGGAGGTACACTGTCAGAGGTCGAGAAACAGACCCTTTACACAAACATCAGGGGTCACTCATATCCCTGATTACGAGCAGGCTAAAGCCTGGCACACATGCTTTTTATGGTAAGACACGCCCCTTACGATGGATGAGGTACATTTTACTGTTTTGGTCGTTGTGTGTGTGTGGTGAGCTGTGTTGGCAAAATCGTAGCCTTCACACACTTAACCGATTCCGTTCCCAAATAACAGAGTCTCTTGCAAAACCACAATTGCGATCTCATGACCGAAAACGTGTCTTTAGCGTAAACAAACAACGTGGACATCCTAAGGAACCACTAAGAACCTTTGACAGAGTCATGGAGGCAAAATGGACAAACTGTTGTTATGACCGTCAAAAAGGCTTTACTGACCAGAGTCAAACAGGGGAAATCTGATACAAACCGTGCACTAAGGAATACACCTTGTAGTGCCCTGATTCCAACCTCTGGAACCTTCCTTCTTCCGGTCTCTCTTCACGCCGCCGTCCATAAAGACACAGAAGCAACCTTAAATAAACAGATGTATCTTAATAAGGTTCTGGCCATAGAAACGTCTTTCTCTCATTCACATAGGGACCAGGTATATCATAAAAAACACTTATCATTATACAAATAATATATACTTTCCTATCAAATATACCCGTAACCAAAATCCCACATGACATCAAACTCAGTGGTATACGTGACCCCCCCCCCCCCAGGTTTACATCGAGAAGCAAAAAGGCGAGATGCTGGGCCTGGTGATCGTGGAGTCGGGCTGGGGCTCCATCCTCCCGACCGTCATCATCGCCAGCATGATGCATGCTGGGCCGGCGGAGAAGTCGGGGCGGCTGAACATCGGGGACCAGATCATGACCATCAACGGGACGAGCCTGGTGGGGCTTCCCCTCAACACCTGCCAGAGCATCATCAAGGTGGGGCGCCCTCGCTGTTATCAGCCTTGGTTCGAGCCTCGATGGCTACGGCGGAAGTCAGTTTCAGTCTTTGGTTTTTTTCAAAAAATGTTTTTAAACACAGTATTTTTATTTACATTATACTTTTCCAATAAATTTACATTTTTATTACATTCATTTTGAAATCACTGTCAATTCTAGCAATCTGATTGGCTCTCAGCAGTGCGATTAATTCACGAATCGCACACCTTGAACTCTAAATCGCATCCTTTTTCAGCCAATTAGAAGTAGGCAATAAAATAGAGCAGCCAGTCAGATGCAAGTATCAAAAGCCATTAGCCAATCAGATTGCTACAAAATAAGGACAGAAAAGCCATTTGCAAAAAAAAAAAAGTGCATTATATTTTTCTATTCTTGTTGTGTGATTTCATAATGAATATAATAACGTGGTAATTGAACTTCGTGTCGTACAATTTTGGTTTCAAATCATACTTGTGATTTCAAATCGAACTTCGTTCGATTTGAAAAAACAGTCAATACTCTTTGGATACTCTTTGGATTATTGTATGATATCGTTCGTTCGATTTTAAAATCACGCGTATGATTTGAGACCAAATCGCACTCCACTCAGTTCAATTACCATTATAAATTGAGGGCATTTAGCAGATGCTTTTATCCAGTGACCTACAATATGTATATTTGTCAGAAGAAAGAGAAACAATATTGCTGTTGGTACAGTAAAGCTGTTGATTGAAACAATAATCGCTAGGTTAACCCATTCCTCGTATACAAACAAAGATAACTGGGATAAGATTATTTTGTGCCAGGACGTACGACATGCATACGTGTGCACATTAAGTGCCAGGACGTACAACATACAATAAGTGTGTACATTAAGTACCAGACATACATAGGTGATTATATTAAGTCCCAGGACGTAGAACATACAATAAGTGTGTAGGAGGGGTGTCAGGAAAAAACTCAAGAGATTACACCTGCAATACATTTTAAGACAATAATATGCATACAATTATTTTTTATGCATATTATTACAAATTCAACCTTGAAATATGGTTATTCATTAGATGGTTCATCTATGAAACCCTTAGCATGGAAAACAAAACGAAGCAAAACCAAGGTGACTTTGATTTGATTCCAGGTACTATAGTGTGGCGGGCTCACAGGACATTGTCAGATGAGGCCTGCGGACATAGGGGGATTGAACCCAGTAACCTTTCAGAACATTTGCGTCAGTGCTATCCGATACCCTGGGTCGATTGACTCATGACAGGCACATTTTATTCAAAGGAAACGCTCTGGTTCTGATATATGTTTTATGGAGACAATCTCTTCAGCAGAAGAGTGACATAGGGCAGGTTCCATCTCTATCACATTTCTTTGATAAAATCGTATTTTATTGATATCAAATTTAGTATTTTTCTCTTTCAAATTTCAGTTCTCTCTCTCTGTTGCTCTTCGCCCTCTCCCTCTCTCTCTCTCTCTCTCTCTCTCTCTCTCTCTTCTCTCTCGTCTTCTCTCTCTCTCTCTCTCTGTCTCTCTGTCTCTCTCTCTCTCTCTCTCTCTTCTCTTCTCTCTCTCTCTCTCTCTCTCTTCTCTCTCTCTCTGTCTCTCTCTGTCTCTCTCGTCTGTCTGTCTCTCTGTCTCTCTCTCTTCTGTCTCTCTTCTGTCTCTCTCTCTCTGTCTCTCTCTCTCTGTCTCTCTCTGTCTGTCTGTCTCGTCTCTTTGTCTCTCTCTCTCTGTCTCTCTCTCTCTCTCTCTCTCTCTCTCTCTCTCTCTCTCTCTCTCTCTCTCTCTCTCTCTCTCTCTCTCTCTCTCTCTCTCTCTCTCTCTCTCTCTCTCTCTCTCTCTCTCTCTCTCTCTCCCTCTCTCTTCTCTCTCTCTCTCTCTCTCTCTCTCTCTCTCTCTCTCTCTCTCTCTCTCTCTCTCTCTCTCTCTCTCTCTCTCTCTCTCTCTCTCTCTCTCTCTCTCTCTCTCTCTCTCTCAGGGTCTGAAGTCTCAGTCCAGGATCAAGATGAACATCGTGCGGTGCCCCCCCGTCACCATGGTGCTGATCCGTCGGCCCGACCTGCGCTACCAGCTGGGCTTCAGTGTGCAAAACGGCATCGTAAGAGACCCGCTGTAGAGCCACCCCCTCCCACCCATGCGATGCTAGGGACGCCATTTAGCATCCTATTAAAGGGGACATTATACACCAGTGTGTGAGTGTCATCAGCCGTTACAAGCCGTTTTGAAAATCTGCCTCTTCTGACATCACAAGTGGGCGTGTCCAACTAGATGTATGACGGATAGATGAGCAACGTTTGCTACAGTCCACTGGGTAGGCTGGCAGACTGATCTATCCAGCACGCATCTAGGTGGACACGCCCCCTTGTGATGTCAGAAGAGGCAGAACGGCTTGTTATGGCCAATCCCACTCACACTTGGGGGTATAATATGTCACCTTTAAAGTATTCCATGGATGGATATAATGAAGCTTCTTCTCCATTATATCGCTGAATCCTTGTTGAGGAAACAATATGCAAATGGTACTGCCTTGGGATTGGCTGTTACCGTTGGCAACAGGCGTATTGGAGGGATTGTGGTACATTTGGTTGAAATGCTGCGATACTAATGCATTCACAGAATGACAAAAGTCATGAGAGACATTGAACGTGAGTTTAAATGATTTGCGTCAATGTTTTAGTGTTCCTGACTGCAGGCACACTGCGCGTCTAAGGTTATATTAGCTTAGTCTAGTTCTCGTCTGTGTAAATGTGTTAAACCTGAACTGATTAATCAAAAAGGGGGCAGATGTGGATGCAGTTGTAGAACGGAGGCATAACACTCCCATGTAAACCCTCAAAAAAGTGTTCCACTGTTACCTAGCAACAGGCCTAGGGCAGGATTATGAAATACTGCATAAACATTCAAACAGAATGTAATGCATGTGTTCAAACTCCCCAAAGTTCTTCCTCGTGACTAGATTCTTTTTCTATCTTGTTTCAACATCTCACATTGAAGTTACAGCTAAAGCCTTAACAAAACAGAAACTGTGCTGATTATTTAGTTATTGTAACTTTATGCACGGACTAATGTCTTTACCTAGTACATTATTGAGTTAGGTTGTGGATCATAGCCGATCATTTGTTTTATTCCTGAAGTTTCATGTTAGATAATTATATTATCTTGTTTTTATACTATGACATCATTTTTTCTATCTATTAATGGTTGACAATGCATTCTTCCCATGAAGGACTGAGGAAAGCCGGAATAGTGCTCTCCGGAACAACTCTTTTAAACCGTCACATTTTTCTGTTATCTCTTAGCCGTTGTTAAGGGGAGGAAGGAATACTGTTTATATGTGTGTGTGTGTGTGTGTGTGTGTGTGTGTGTGTGTGTGTGTGTGTGTGTGTGTGTGTGTGTGTGTGTGTGTGTGTGTGTGTGTGTGTGTGTGTGTGTGTGTGTGTGTGTGTGTGTGTGTGTGTGTGTGTGTGTGTGTGTGTGTGTGTGTGTGTGTGTGTGTGTGTGATTATGTGGTAGTGTGTGTGTGTGGTGTGTGTGTGTGTGTGTGTGATTATGTATGTGTGTGTGTGTGTGTGTGTGTGATTATGCGTGTGTGTGTGTGTGTGTGTGTGTGATTATGTATGTATGTGTGCGTGTGTGTGTGTGTGTGTGTGTGTATAAGTATATGTGTGTTTATGTGTGTGCTTCTGTGTGTACAGATCTGTAGTCTGATGCGGGGGGGCATCGCTGAGAGGGGAGGGGTCCGCGTTGGCCACCGCATCATCGAGATAAACAGCCAGAGTGTGGTGGCCACACCCCACGAGAAGATTGTCCAGATCCTGTCCAACGCCATGGGAGAGGTAAGCCCACGTACCCACATGCTGCACACAGAGCATGGGAAATAAAGCACATAGAACATAGGACGCATAGAACATTAGCACACAGAACATAGGACACATCGTACATAGAACATAGGACGCATAGAACATTAGCAAACGGAACATAGGAAACATAGCACATAGAACATAGGAAACATAGCCTATTAGCACACAGAACATAGGACACATCGCACATAGAACACAGAACATAGAACACACAGCGCATGAGGTGCTGGCCCATAATAATGTGTGAATTATTAAGCCAGGGTTTTAAAATAGAACTGTTCGTTTTTGTTTTTGTTTTGTGGATACGTCAATGTTTACACCCGATGAGCCCGGCTTCCACCACTGACGATGTGTCTACGTGCATCATTAGTTATAGGTGTATTAGATGTATATTAAACGGAGAAGGATCTGATGACTCTAACCCCGGTGTCCGTCTGCTTCCTGCTGCAGATCCACATGAAGACAATGCCTGCTGCCATGTACCGTTTACTGACCGCACAAGAACAGCCTGTCTACATCTGAGAGCCGGACCACCCCTCTCCTACCCCCTACCACCCCTCTCCTACCCCCTGACCCTACATCCTACCCCCTGACCCTACATCCTACCACCTGATCTTACACCACCTGACCTCTGACCATCTGACCTCTGACCATCTGACCTCTTATCGCCTGACTTCTGACCACCTGACGTCTGATCTCCTACCACATGACCTGGGCCCACCTGACCGCCGACCCCTGACCTCTGCCCACCTGGCCTCTGAACACCTGACCCCTCACCCCCCTACGTCAGACCACACCTCTCACTGGGATTCCTCCCTCGCTCCACTTCCGCCACAAAACATCCAAGATATTAGCCATTTTACCATATCTTTTTTTTATTTAAACATCACTTTACGTATCTCGTTTGATATCACAAGTATTCTGTTCTCAACAGCACAGATTTGCCTTAATCTGTATGAGTATGTGTCATGTTTAACATGTAAATACACCGATTATTTCACGGTAGGCGGAGTGTTTATGTGATATGGTTTATGTATAACCAAAGATAAGTTGTGTATTTTTATTATGCATATTTAGTTTGAAAAATAGAATGATTACATTTACCTTAAATGGTTATATGAATTGAATGTACTTACAAATATGGACCTACACATCTTGGACCAGAACATAAAGACAAATAACTGGAGAGGTTATATATATATATATATATATATATATATATATATATATATATATATATATATATATATAATATTATATATATATATATATATATATATATAATATATATATATATATATATATATATATATATATATATATAATAAACGTCATTGCAATATAACATATATAAATACGGAAAACGCATGCAAAAGAAACCCTACATAATACTTGGGGAATACTGGAAGTTGTTATGATGAATGAGGGAGTCCTGTTGTTGGTCTAAAGTCACCGTACTGGGTTTGGAGCTAAACACATTTCAATATCATTCATCCTGACGGCTAACAGACGAGGTGATGGAAAGGGATAGCCTGAATTGATGTAAACGACACATGTATTAATCCAGGCGGGGTTGTCCTCCTTTGTATCACGTGAAAAATAAACTCCCCAAGGCCGCCACTGTGGACGTTTAACTTGCAACCTCACTCATATCAGTTGTCTCTTGACGGGAATGATACAGATGTAGCCCTAAGCAGCGATCGGGGGGGGGGGGGGGTTTCAAACTTACATGACCGTTTAAATATGACAACTCACACGGACGTGCAGCTCCTTCTAGTACCAGTCGATATGACAGCCATGGCACTCCTCCATTCCTGGAAGGAGGAATACCCCCACTGCGTTCCTTCTCAAGATGTCTTCATTGCTAATTGAAGTGAGTTTTATCTTGGGCTAGGGTTAGGGGGATGTCATAAATATATTGCCTGTTAAGCCCCTTTGAGACTACCTGTGATTAAGGGCTGTACTAATTCAAATTAATTAAATTGGACCAGTCAGGGCCTCGTGACTCAAATTGCTTATTATAGCTCCATCTGGCCACTCTTTGATTTATTTCAAATTTCTCTTAATATTTACCATCTGACTGGGAATTTGCAGGAACGCTATCTGGATTTCCAACCCGCAGAAAGGGCTGGAACCCCAAAATAAACCACACAAAAAACTATCTCACAGCTCATGTAATGCAAAAAATAATCTAAAGTTTATTTATTGAATTTCAGAATTTTGAGATCAATATCAAGAATCAATTTTCTTTAGCTGTCGGGGGACAGAGTACACGTTCATGAAATAATTAACAAAATAAACTCATGTGAGCCCAATGCAATGATTGTCGTCACATCTCCCCCCAAAATACCCATGTACAAAAAGTGTTGATGGTACTCTGTTACACACATATATATATATGCATAAAAAGGTGATTGTCTCCAGGTGTAAGCAGATAATAAAGAGAAGGGTACATGGGACTAAACACAAGGAACAGTAGATCAGCCAGTAGGTGCTCAAATAACCACAGAAACCAGTCTACCTCTGCATCCCCTTTAGATATAACTGGCTGTATAAATCATTGCATCGGACCAATCTCTGTTGAACCCAACAGGAATACAGAACATGACATACATAACATCTCTGTTAGTCTTTGCGTTCATCTCCAGGATGCTCTAAACATTCCAGATCTTGTTCATCCATGATGGGGTCGGCGTGGCATCCTGTCAAAGTACTTTCGGTGAGCTGACGTCAGCACTGAAAGGCACTTTTCTTTATAAAAACCAAAAAAAGATTTTTTTTTCTTTCTAATCTGATGAGAGACATACACGCAACTTCTATCTTAAAGACGCTTTAACGCAAACAAAATATCTAAAACATTGATTATAATTAAAACAACAAAGGGCGAAAAAAGGGAATTGTCCTTGGGTTTTTTGTTGGGGGTTTCTCAGACTTATTCAGCAGTCTTGGTTCACTGTAGGTGTGGATCTGTGTCTGTGCTGGCCAAATTAGCTTCTAAGGGGTTTCCCATTGGTTCAAACTATGGTTACAAGTGTCCACTGGTGCAGCAGAGACACCCTGGGATTAATTACAGAGAACCAAGTGAATCCCAACTGGGACTTCACCTGGCAGGTACACTATATAAACACATTTTGTATCCTAACGTAACAAAAACCTATGAACAGACCTGTATAAAGAATATATACACTGCAATATAAAGTTTATGAAAGGGGGGGAATAAAGGTACAATTAGAAATAATACAGCAGAAGATGAACTACCAAAATAAACGTGTTAAAAATATATCATTTCATAATGCTATTTGTGTGTGTGTGTAGCTTGTCACGCACATACACATGTGCACAACCTCACACTCGACACTCAACACAAAAAATGACATTGTAAAACTTTGCTTTGTATAAAGTCGACGTCGGGATTTGAACCTCACACACACGGCCGTTGTGGTGCGGTTACCGAGGCAACGGACAGAGTCTGCTTTGCTTCGGTGTCGAGAAAAACAAGCAAGCGTCCGTGAGAGCGAGGGGGAGAGGCGGGGGCGGGGGACTGGACAGTGTCATTGGCTGCAGCAGGCCGTCATGTGACCGTGGGGTCATGTGACCTACAGCTCCGTGTCCTTGTACTTCTGGGGGTTGTAGTGCCCTCGCTTGGTCTGCTCGGCCAGCTGCCGGCGGTACTCCTCCTCGTCCTCGTCGTACTGCCCCCCCCTCGACTGGGGCTCTGGGTTGGAGCTGGAGCTGCGCGCACACACACACACACACACACACACACACACACACACACACTTTTTATATTTTGACATTGACTTCCATGTTATCCAACGAAGCATGACTAGCAAGCACGCAACTGCTGATTGATCATTGTAAAGCAGGAATCAATGTGCGTGTGTCAGTGGATATGTGTGTGCCTGTGTGTATGTGTGTCTATGTTAGTATGCATGCATGCTGGTGTGTTTGTTTGTACTAGTGTGCATGAGGGGTGGTGTGTGTGTGTGTGTGGTTTCTGTGTGTGTATGTGTGTTTGTTTGTGTAACAGTGAGTGTGCGTTTGTTATGTGTGTGCTGGTCTGTGTGTTAGTGTGTCTTTATGCATGCGTGTCTTTCTGTCTGTGTTTGTGTGTGTGTGCAGGTCTGTGTATGCGTGTGTGTTTGTCTGACCTTACCCGATGGGCTGAGGTCGGTTGGCGTTGGGCTTCGGCGGCTTCATGGGCACAGCGTAGATATCAGGGTGCTTCTGGGCGATCTCCAGCTGAACCACAGAGGGAGGAGTCAGGACACACGGAAACGCACGCACGCACGCACACGCACGCACGCACCACACACACACACACACACACACACACACACACACACACACACACACACACACACACACACACACACACACACACACACACACACACACACACACACACACACACACACACACACACACACACACACACACACGGCTTGACATTAGCCTGTCCTGCCCCTGAGTGGACTGGTCAGAGGACACGGTGGTCTGCCCGCCAGCAGAACCTTCTAGCTCTGCGTCGCTAACCAGCGACAATTGCAATGTTTACTTGGTCCGCTCTGTTTAGATAGCCCGCTTCCTCACACTGAATGTCGCCCGAGGAACAGGGACCATTTGCTTACGGGGAAACAATGCTACAACCAACGTTCAGATTTCTTATGAATAAAACGAGAATATAACACACAAAAAGATACATGTTGTATTTGTATTTGATTGAAGTAGTTGTGTAGCTTTACTACTTCTACTTCTCATTTATATTTATGCCCGACTGCCGGTATACGTACTTGTACTCGTCTACCAGCAGTGCTGGAGTGGCGGCTGTAAACATTTTAACCCCCAGACCCAGTATATATTCCTCCTGACTTACCCGAGCGTTCTCAGCCTCCTGCAGCTCCAGCAGCCTTTGGGCTCTGGCCAGGTGGTCCATCTTCTCGAATGCCTTCACCTTCACACACACACACACACACACACACACACACACACACACACACACACACACACACACACACACACACACACACACACACACACACACACACACACACACACACACACACTCTGGGGTTAGTCAACTTCCACCGGTTGAAGGGAGGATGTACACATAATGGAGAACACACTCGCAGGTGCGCACTGTTCATAAGATAACGCAGGGTGTATCTCTCCGATAACGGTGCACCTGGCAGTGGATCGTACCATGGACACTAAAATATTTAGATGGGTGTGGATTCATATTTAATAGGCGATTCTGTCTATAAAACTGTCAAAATTCTTGGCTCATACTATAAGTTGTGTTCCTGGTCTGACCCGATGAATAAAAAATTACTCTAGTGAATAGGGAACGGAAAAGCAACGGAAAATCTGTCAAAACAAAGTCTGGTTCAGCCGAAATACTTTAAACTACGTGTAGACTATAAGGAGAACTACATTGATACTGCACATGTGCACACAAACATGCTTTGCGAGCTCAAAGAAAGCTCACAAAGCATGTGAGCCTGTCACACTCACATTCAAATAGTTTCAGGGATTTAAGCAACTTCCTTCGCAGATTAGCTAGAAGGAACGTTAGCTCAGAAGGGTTATTTTAGCTAACGATGGCCAACTGATGAGAGTTTAGGAAAGGTTGCTATAAGTTAAGAACAATGATGAGACTCTAGTTGTGATTTGAAATTAATGCAAACATTTTGACTGGCCGTGGTATAAACAATTACATGAGACGGCATTGTTGGACGAAATGAAAGTCAACAGGGCGGGTTGATTAGATGATGCATATGGTACGAACACCATGAGGATGGTGAAGTCAACACGAGGGTTGTAATGAACAGGGACACGATGGACTGAATGCATGCGAACCGATTGTTTACCTGTCCACCGTATTTCTATGTTTGGGAATTAGAAGAAGCACCCGAAGAAAACAGAAGGAGGAGAGAGAAGAGAACGGAAGAAGAGACAGAAGGGGTATCAAACGCCTGGTAAATCATGGAAACAAAACGCACGCTTAGCGCAAGTCATGCTGATGATCAGGTCGTAAAAAATGTATAAAATCAAAAAAAACACGAATATATTTAAAACTAGAAATATAATACTAGAAACACAAGAGACAAGTGCTAAATAATGATAATAAAAAAAATAAAAGCATTTCCAAAGACATCGGCTTGAGTTAAAACAGAGCAGACAGGAAAGAAGATGTAAAAAAAATATAGAATAAAAAATATCAATAAAGTATAGCAGCAGATAAAACACGGGGGGGGGGGGGGCAGACCTTCCCCATGAAGGAGCGGCTGGCGGGGTCCTCCTCCTCGCGCCCCGGCTCCTCGGCCGGGCGCGCCCCGTAGGTGGGCTTGAGGGCCACGGGGGGCGGCAGGGGCCGGCCGGCGCCCGGGGCCTCGCTGCTCAGGGTGCTGCTGGAGTGGGAGTCGTAGCCGCGCGACGACTCGGCGCGGCTCTGCATGCGCACCTGCTGGGGGAGGCGGGGGTGTTATGGATATAATACTGGTTATATACACAGGCTATATACATACATTATACCATATGTAATGTTATAAATGTTATATACACAGGCTATATACATACACTATACCATATGTAATGTTATAAATGTTATATACACAGGCTATATACATACACTATACCATAGATATGTAATGTTATAAATGTTATATACACAGGCTATATACATACACTATACCATATGTAATGTTATAAATGTTATATACACAGGCTATATACATACACTATACCATATGTAATGTTATAAATGTTATATACACAGGCTATATACATACACTATACCATATGTAATGTTATAAATGTTATATACACAGGCTATATACATAACATTATACCATAGATTATGTAATGTTATAAATGTTATATACACAGGCTATATACATACATTATACCATAGATATGTAATGTTATAAATGTTATATACACAGGCTATACACATACACTATACCATAGATATGTAATGTTATAAATGTTATATACACAGGCTATATACATACACTATACCATATGTAATGTTATAAATGTTATATACACAGGCTATATACATACACTATACCATAGATATGTAATGTTATAAATGTTATATACACAGGCTATATACATACACTATACCATAGATATGTAATGTTATAAATGTTATATACACTGGTTATTATAACACTGTTTCACTGTTATTGCTATTATAATTTATGTTCATAACAATACATCAGGTTCTACTAATAATTACATATATATATATTATATATTATCATATAACTGTTATAGTTATTATAACTTATGTATGATATAAACGTTATTGTTATTATAACTTGTGTGTATGAGTTGTACATGTTTTAGACATGTTATGATAACAATATCATATGTATATAATATGACATAGATTATTGTTATTGTAACTTGTGTATATGTTATATGTTATATAATAACCATACAACGGTAAAGGCCTACAATGGCTTGGAAGAAGTATAAGAAAATGTACTATATATTGTATTTATAAAAAAGATGTATACCAAAAACAAAAACAAAAAATATTAAAGTCAAAGAAAGAACCTGAAAAGTAGTCGCAATACGAGTAAAAAATACATCCATAATATATTGAAACATAAACATCATTTATGGAAACATGTATACATAATATATAATACATAAATGGCCGATATTAGGCAATTGAAGGAAGCAGGCCCCATGTGGTCAGGGGGATCCGGCCTGGTCTAGACCTCACCTTGGGGGGCTCGGGGACAAAGGAGGGGGGAGGGCTGGGGTCTTGGGTCAGAGCCTCCCGGCTTGCCCGACCTCCTCATCCGAGCCCTGGGCTCAGGGTGAGACTTCTATTGGAGGGGGAGCACCACACACACACACACACACACACACACCACACAACACATACACACACAACAGGGAGCACACACACACACACACAACAGGGAGAACAACACACACACACACACACACACACACACACACACACACACACACACACAACAGGCAGCACACACACACACACACACACACACACACACACACACACACACACACACACACACACACACACACACACACACACACACAACAGGGAGCACACACACACACACACACACACACACACACACACACACAACAGGGAGAACAACACACAAACAAACAACCGGGAGCACAACACACACAACAGGGAGCACAACACACAAACAAACAACCGGGAGTACAACACACACACAAACATAGGAGTCCCACAGAGAACACAACATACACACACACAAAGATGCACAGTGACTAAGTGTACATGACGTCCACAGGTCAGGACATAGAGATCCAACATATGGAAGCTGAGCTTAACATTGCGATGCTTCGTACATAAAGCTAGGGTAGGCCATATGGAGGAACAGCCAGAGTGAGCTTGATTTTCAACTGACACTCCAAAGCCTATCCCCCAAAACCATGTGACTAGCTCGCTAGATTTAGCAGTAGGCCTGCATTTAGGCTGATTGAAATGATTGGAAGAGGTTAAAAGGCCTGCGACAGCCACAAATACCGGATTAAGCTCTTTTTTTTGTTTTGAGCATTTGATTTATTGATTGATGCCGGGATGTCAACAGAATTTAATCAAAAACAAAACAAAAAAGGCCTATAAAAAAAACAGCCTACCCCTAGCTTTAAGTGAGGGTGTAAATGTGAGCGTCTGACCCCCCCCCACCCCGACCCCCTCACCTCGTCGGGCAGCACGGGCTCAGAGGAGCGTCCGATGGCGGAGACGGGCTGAGGCTCCAGCTCCAGCGTCTCGTCCAGCTCGTTGTCCGTGTAGGCTCCGCCCTCGTCGGCAGTGTCCTCGTAGTCACTGGTCATGCGGCTGTCCATGCTCAGGTAGTCCACGCTCATCACCGACAGGTAGGACATGCGGTCGTCGTGGACGTCCAGGTCCTCCTCCGAACCGTCCAGCTGTTGAGAATATAAACCCGATTTTAAAGCTGCACTATATGCGGTTTACCATTAGCACCCCTAGTGGCTAGTGTTGTTACTACAACCGTCATCTGAAAAAAAAGTGACACTTGTGAATGCAGAAAATATTTTCGTCATGCATTATTTCCAGCCGGGTTGGAACACTTTTAATGTGGCCTTATCAAAACCTGTTTATCTTTCTTTGCACTCGATTCCACGTCTCAGTTGGCCTCACCTTGCCCTCACACACCCAGACGGCCCTCTGCTGCTGCTCCCGGATGGAGTCCTTCACACTGCCGTACCACGCGTCGTTAGCAGAGTTCAGGTCGATGGTTGCTGGGAGACAAACAGCACAGAACAAGATCTCACGGGTCGGTCGAAAATGGACAAATATAGCTGAGGTCTAATAGTGTTCACGCTATGTTCTTTGAGTACAACAGTAGTAGTCCGAAGGAAACAAATAGACAGACCGACAGACAGATGGACGTAAAGACAGACAGACAGACAGACAGACAGACAGACAGACAGACAGACAGACAGACAGACAGACAGACAGACAGACAGACAAAGAGACGGAGAGCAGGCAGACAGACACACATCCAGAGACAGATAGCCAGACACACAGCTAGCCAGCCAGCCAGACGGAGCCAAACAGCCAGCCAAACAGCCAGACAGACACACAGCCAGCAAGACAGACACACAGCTTATCAGCCAGCCAGCCAGCCAGCCAGGCCCGTCCGCCCCTACTCACAGGTGAAGAGGTGGGAGCAGGTCTTCCTCAGCTTGACGGCCTGCTCGTACAGCTTGCGCGCGCTGCGGTTGGAGCCGGGCACCAGGCGGTTGCGCATGGCCTTGACGCCCTGCTTGCTGTCCGGGTTAAGGAACACCACGATGGGGTACCACTGGGTGTAGTTCAGGGTGTCCACCGCCTTGGGCGTGACGTCCAGCAGGGCGTGCAGGTCCTGAAGCACCCAGAAAACAGGTCTCAAAACAGGTATTCAGTGGGCTTGGTGTGTTGTGTGACTGTCCCTGACGCTTTATGGTTTTGTAGGGGGTGTGTGTGTGTGTGTGGATGGGATTATGTCATTATCTCTGATGATGGATCTGTTCAATTCTGAACGTATGTTTGTATGTTATCTCTATGTTTGTCACAACGTATTATAAGCACATATGGGCTGGGCACAATAACAACATAAAATAAATCCACATAGTCAATATCAATCTATATCAATCTCACTTTTCCATAATTGGATGGAAATTGATGGTGTACCTGTTCAATGAGCTGTCGAATTGTGTTGAGTCTGACCACGCCTGAAGACTTCTCACTGCCTGCGTCCTTGGGTTCAGTCTCTATAAAGAGGGAAAGAAAAGCGGCCCATTTTTAGAATCGACCTCATTCTTCGGGGCAGGTTTCATTCTTTTAGGCTGTGGGTTTCCTGCAGTGATAAGCCATTAGCAGAAAGAGATCCGACAGCAGCCGCAGGAAATGGGCCGAGGGCGAGTGAGGTGAACATTCAATACTTACTGGCGACGACAAATTCATTGGGCAGGTCGTTGCCAAGCTTGTCGTTGGCGGCGTCAGCGATGGGTCCGAACAGAACCACGGGCCTCCTGAACCCAGCTGTAACACACACACACACACAACACACACACACAACACCCACACACACACACACACACACACACACACACAACACACACACACACACACACACACACACACACACACACACACACACACACACACACACACACACACACCGGACAGAGATCAGGGCATGGCCTCAGCAAACAACGCACATACAGTTGATCCCCAAGCACATTCTGATGAGTTCTTGCACAGTAGTGTAGTGTATGGATTTATCCTGCTCAAAATGTTGACATAAAGGCAATTCTTTTAAATATAGGGTAAGATCTAAATATGGACAGAAATCGCCTCTTCGGGTTAAACGGATACTATCCAAGAGTTCCCTGCTATCAGCCATTTTAGGGTAACAATGAACATCCGATCAAAGATAGACAAGATAGCCTTTCTGTCTTTTATGAAATAGAGGGTGGGCGGGGCTCAAACTGTGGTCTCCCCATCAGCCCAGTGCAGTAAGCAGGGCGTGGTCCCCGGGTACCTTCTCGTAGCACCACCCTCTCGTAGGCGGGGAAGCGGGTGGAGACGGGCGCGGCGGTCAGGTCCTCTCGGCTCTTGCGGAGGTCCTTCTTCTTGGCCGCCCTTTGACCCCTCAGCCTCCAGAAGTCCCCCCGGTCTGTGCCGGCGGCGGCCCTCTGGGCGTTCTGCACGTTGGACATCTGCTCCGCCCTGTGGAAGTCCCAAACATGGTGTCAGCACGTCAACAGGGGGATGGGGGGGGGGGGGTACATTTAAAGGGTTTAAAGTTTACATTTAAAGGGGTGATATTATGCCACCAGGTGTGATGTGCGATTGGCCATTACAAAATCTGCCCCTTCCCCAGTGCCTTAGTGACAGCATAACACCTAGACACCTCTTTAAATGAAAAATACGATGATTGGCTGTATCGCAAAACATAGGGCAGCATTGCTCTTGATTGACAAACGGGCACACCCAGCGTCGATTTAAGATTCCGTTCCCCAGTGGCGCGGGGGAGCTACGATAACACCAACGCAACACCTTGCAACACCCTGCCTGTCAATCAACTGTGCACATGGTTGACAGGTAGGACGGATCCACCCCGAAACCAATTAGGAAAGAGAATCCCCTAAGGGTCAGTCAGGAGCGAGAAGGCAGCGGCCACTAAATCGAAAAGCGTTCACACGGCGCCCACCGGAGATCAGATATCCCCCCCCCCTAACAGAGCAGTTCCCCTCTCTGACGGCTGGGGTGGGGGCAGCGGGGGGGGATATCTGATTTAGACGGCTGGAGAGGCGGAGCTCGGACCCCCACCTGCTCTTGTTGGGGATGACGCCCTTCTCCAGCAGCTGGTTCTCCTTGTCCGTGCGGATGGCCAGCCAGTTGCCCAGCTTGCCGTCGTACAGCGTGTCCGTGACCTTGAAGATCTGGCCCCGGGAGAAGGCCAGGCTCTGCGGGGCCTCCTTCTCGTACTCAAAGTGGGTCCGGATGAAGAACGAGTCGCCCCGGCCCGACGTCAGGATGTCCTTGTACACTGAGAGAGGAAGAAGAGGGGCGGGGGGAGGGGGTCACCTGGCGTACTATTGGTTATGCTATCTGTCAGTCATCGAATCAGATCGGCCCCCATATGAGATGAGCGGTTTGTGATTGGTTCGGAGGGAAATCAGTCTGAACGGGGAGCCGGGGTCAGGCTTGCTGCCAGAGCAAATAAAACATGAGCTTGCAGATTTGTCTCCAAGCTGCCTCTTGCAGTTTACATCTGTATTTAATTCCTTAAGCCACGGTGTGTCTGTGTTTCCTGCCAGGGCACGTTGATGCACCTGTGGGTGCTGGGTTCAGGGTGCTGCACCCAACCCCCGTTCTGCTATGAAAACAAAGACTAGCACAAATGTGTTCATCAACACTCACACACACAGACAGACTCCGTTGTGTGCCACTGCTATATTTATTTGGACGTGGAGTCTTTAACTCCACGCTGTGGACTTAAAGGAGCACTCTTTAGCTCAACACTGCTGGGTTAAGGTTGCTTGTCTACTGCTCCTTTAACTCAACCGGGCTGTTTTAAGGAGTGCTCCTTTGGACCAGCTTAAGCTTAAGAGTCCCGGCTGGTATGGGACATCCCAGCCCTGTGCTATTGCCAACGCTCACCTTCTGGTTTGCTCTGGGCCAGGATGGTGACGTCCTCCCCTTTGGGAACCTCCAGGAGGTAAAGCACCGCGTCCTCTCGCACCATGCCGCGGAAGTCCATGTTGTTCACCTGACACACACACACACACACACACACACACACACACACACACACACACACACACACACACACACACACACACACACACACACACACACACACACACACACACACACACACACACACACACACACACACGTGAGTGATGTGTAGTATCTAATATTTGGTATCTGTGAATAAATATGGACGATTGTTTATTTCACATTGAACCCGTCGAGGACTTGCTGAGATTGTGAGGGATAAGAAACATTTGTACGACCGCTCAAGCAGGGACTAAAGGAACACACTGGAGATGGTAGGAACTCTGGTGTTATAAACAAATAGCACACATCGCAGTGACTATATATTGTACCATGTCGACATTTCTGTAACCGTGAGCAGTTGGAGAGGGCAGAGGTTCAGAGTTTGTTGCAAGTATATGTAGGCTGAGAGAGGGTCACGAATTGTATTGTTATCACGTTCTGCCAAAACTGCAATTTCTGTTGTCTCTTACTTCCTATGAACAGTAGACCATTTAACATTCCCGTCTCTGACTATGAGCTGTACACCAGTTAACATTCCCCAGTTTCTTACTTCCTGTGAGCTGTACACCAGTTAATAGTCCCCAGCGTAAGAAGAATCAGAAGCTTATTCACCAAACAACCGTTATCTTTCTCTAATTCATCACAGTACATCATGTAATATATATCAAAAGACATCGCAAGGGCGAGGCAATCCATTATCTGCCATCATTGGCTGGTAACATACAGAAAGGGGCAACCCCCCTGATTCCCATTGGTGATTCAAACAAGCCAATCACAAACCACCTGCACTCTCTCTAGTTCAAACAAGAGTCCAACAAGAGATCAGTAAGCCAATGTTACCTGGGCAACATTGGCTTACTGATCTGTGGGACTGTGAGACAAACAATGTGCCTTTTGGTGTGAATACCAACCCCTCAGTTTCGCTATCGATCAATTACTTTAAGAACAATAAGGGGTTAGAGAGATTGGTCTGGCAGGGACTAGGATAAAAACAGGATAGAAGGTAAAGCCACATCAATTGTTTGATCAACTCGTTAAGTGTAATGGCAGGAAAGTGACGGCATATTTACAGTTTGATCAACTAAAAGCGGAAGCGGGGGACAGGGATCTGGCAGGGACAGCTGAGAGCGCAGGGTGAGGGTGTAATCATATTAACTCTCTGATCAGTCAAGACTGCAGGTCCGAGAAAGGCATTTGGCAGGGCAGCAAAGAGGTGTCAACCACTAACAATGAGGGTCACAGAAAGGTCTCTGGCAGGGAGGGGGCTGAAAACAGAGCAAGGCGAGACCATATCCAACTGTGAGATGAATGCATTCCTCAACATGTTATATTTCTGCTTTCCTATTTACAACCAATTCCTTAAGCCACTGGTGTCTGCGGCTCATGGTGGCGCACCTGTGCTGTCTGCGTTCAGGGTGCCAAACTTAGCCCAGGGCTCTTGTCAAAGCAATGTGCAGAACGTGTAACGAAAACACCTCTAGACTAGGAAGGGCTAGGAACTCTCTCTCTCTCTCTCTCTCTCTCTCTCTCTCTCTCTCTCTCTCTCTCTCTCTCTCTCTCTCTCTCTCTCTTCTCTCTGTCTCTCTTCTCTCTCTCTCTCTCTCTCTCTCCTTCTCTCTCTCTCTCTCTCTCTCTCTCTCTCTCTCTCTCTCTCTCTCTCTCTCTCTCTCTCTCTCTCTCTCTCTCTCTCTCTCTCGGAGCGGGTACCTTCATGATCTGGTCTCCGGTCTGGAGCCCCTCCTTCTCAGCGGCGCTGTCCTCCTGGACGCCGGCGATGAAGATGCCCACATCGTTACCGCCCGCCAGCCGCAGACCCACACTGTCGCCCTTCTGGAAGCGCACCATCACCGTGTTGGGCCTGCACACACACACACACGCACAATATTATAATCAAAGTATTATAATAATGTCCCTTTATGCAGCACTCTTCATTCCCATATAGCTGTACAGTACAATATGTAAAACAATAATGCTTCTGATAACAGCAGGATGTGTCAGGGATGTGTGCTACTGGTACACACCCGTATATTTCCTGGTCTTCCGCGCTTGGCTTGAGTGGCAACTTTGGCAGACCGTGAACCTTGGGAATCACCCTTGCAACCGGCGCTGAGGACACACACACACACACACACACACACACACACACACACACACACACACACACACACACACACACACACACACACACACACACACACACACACACACACACACACACACACACACAACACACAATGAGGAGCCGATACTTGGGGAGGTATTTGTCTTGAATTCATAGACCAAAACTATATTAACTTAACTCCCGGACAATGAAATGGGACACAATGAACTGGCCAGGCAGTAATCCGTCACTCAGATATCAAACCACGTCATCTGAAAGCCAAACAGAGGAGGACACGGCAGTGATCCAGTTACCTGGGGGAGTTTCAGACCTGGGCTCCTCCCTGTCAGGTGCCAAAGGGGGCAGGTCCTCCGCGGACCTATCAGGAGCCCGGAATGGCGTTGGCATGGCGCCCATCTTTGCCAGCCTGCTGGGTGGGTCCTCGCTATAAAAGTGGACGAACCGCACACAGGCCACCGCAGTTTGTCAGAGGAGGGCCGGACTCGCCCGAGACTGACGGCACTTCTGTGAAACTACGGTGCTTATCAGCCACGACTGAAGTTTATAACGGTATATATATATAAGGGTATTTAGTAGGACCCTGAGCTTAAAGAATCTGAATATTGATCCCTGATACATAATTGTCCATGTCCAAGACACAGAATCCTCAATATATACATAATACATAAACACAAACACACACACACAACACACACACACACACACACACACACACACACACACACACACAGTATTTCTATCTTACAGCTTACCACACTCCCACAGTCTATACATCACTCATAAATGGTGGATCTTCCAAATAAACCCTATTGAGATGCACTGGGCCTGGGACCGGCCCGCCCAGTTTAGCCGAGTCAGCGCGACCCAGCGCAGGAATGCACTGGTGAATGTGGGCGTGGCCCTCTCTCTGGCCCCCGGTGTCTCTTTACCTGGTCTTGTCTCGGAGCCTCTCATTGGACGAGTGAGAGGAGAGATCTGAGTGGTGGGCCGGCCGCTCGTCCTGTGGGGAGTAGGAGTGGTAGGACTCTATCTCAGAGATATCTGCCAGAGGAGGAGGAGGAGGAGGAAGAGGAGGAGCACAACAGAGGCCGTTATCACCCACAACCCAGACGAGCGCCGACCCGTCGGGAGCTGTTCTGCACGTGTGGCTCCGTCTTAATTTATTGTAATTCATTTATGGATATGAATATGCTCCGATGGGTAAATCCCAAGGGCCCCTCTGGGCTGAAATGAAGCCGTGTGTGAACGCAGCCGAGAAGAACAGCAAGCAGAGTTCTTAGGAAAATATGTACATGTACTAACTATAAATAGATATATATATATCATGTTATATAAATATTCATGAGAACTGAAAAAGTTCTTGATGCTAAATATACTCCCATGTCTACAAAAGAGATTTATACACAGCCTCCCTCCAAACTGCACCCAAATATATATATATATACAAGTCTAAAGAGCACATATTCATTGCCGTGAGGTCATGTGTCTGTGTGACGCTCATAAACCGGTCGGTCCAGTGTGTGGACTGTGCCACGTTGCTTAATGATCGGTTTCCTTATTGTCAGTGTCAACAAACCTTCTCAGTAATTGTGTTTTGTACATATTGACCAATCATGTTAATTCATATAAATGTATCACTTATTATGAGAGTCACCACTTTATGAGCCAGTCCGTTACATGATGGCGGTTTTGTGCATCCTAAAAGTGTTAGAGTACTCTGTGTCAGTATCAGTGCTTAAGTCCTTCCCCACCAAGTCAAAGTTTTGACTTGGTGTTTTGACCCACGCCATGTTAAATGCCACATGTTTTTTTTGGTTTTGCTGAGGAAAAGGAAGTCCGCTGCTTATATTTGCATTCTTTGGAAAGGAAAAGAGATGTGTATCTGGCTACTCAAGACACACTTATCAGTTCCAAGAGTAAACTCCAGCCTATCTGGAATCAGTGATGCTTATTAACCTGATAAATGCGATCAAAAATCCACGTGCGCGTTGCCGATGGCGATGCATTTATTACCCACAATGCCGAGCCTGACAATCCCACCACTTTCTAAGGAATTGTGAGAACGTAATCTGCGGTTGTTTTGTTCCTGATGCCAACGTTAAAATCGGATTGGATTTGAAGTAACAAATATTTTTTGCTCTACAATGTTTGGTGGCTCTGTATTTTCTGTACAATAGTTGCACTTGACCTGGCTTTAAGTCTGATCTGATTAATCCCCACCGACACAGGAGTCCATCCCGGCTCACAGAGCGCTGGCCCCGTTGTCCCCGGCTGTGGGGGATGTGTTGGGGCCAAACAGAATGACTTTCTGTCATATCCAATAGCTGGATTATAATGGGAGGGATTAGTTCCCCTGGCCAAAAGCATGTCACAGTGTTCGCTGGCCTACAACACACAGACTCACACAAATATACACACACACACACACACACACACACACGTCAAAGTAGGTCACAAGTCTCTGGGGGGCGTGTTCTAACAGCCTAGAGGAGAGGCTCCAGCCAATCAGAGGACAGCATGGTTTAATGTGACTTCACCAAAAAAAAGAGGAAAAGCAAATAAATGAGTAGCGTTGAAGGTGATTTTTTTCTTTTTATATGATTTGTGTTGCCGGGTGAATATTTTTCATCAGACAGATTTCTACATGGATATGATGATATTGATGTGGAACATGCATTTATTATCCACGTGTAAGTGAATACACAGTGACCAGGTTTTTGTGCAGGGCTGCGTGTATAGAAGAATTATGGAGGGGTGAGTTATGTGGATAAAATGGATTTTATTTTCCCAAATGCAAAACAGGGGTGAAGAATCAACAACAAAATACAGTGACCACAACAGCACAGAACACAGAGATCACAGGTATATATTCCACCGGTATGAGGCCATATCCTATCACATCTTATCAGTGGATGCTCCGTTAAACTGGATAGGTGCGGCTGCCTTTGAGTTTGTAGGGGATCTCACCATCGAGCTCCGAGTCGCTGTCGGCCATCGCTGGGATTCGAACCAGCACCTGGCTTCTGTCTCTCTGCACCACCAGCTGCAGCTTCCCGCGCGACTTCTCGATGAGCTTCCCCGCGTCGCTCAGCGACAGGTTCTCCGTAACCGTGCCGTTGATCTGAGGGCGGGAGAAGGAGAAAATGGGCGTCGTTTTCGTCTTGACCTCAATGTCCTTCATATTAATAATGCTTAATAGTTTTAGCACCTGATTCCTGAAAAGTGGGCAGTGAACTTGGGCCTTACCTTGAGAATGATGTCTCCTTCTTTGAGGTTCCCGTCCTTGCTGGCGAGCCCGGTGCTGGTCATCTCCTTGATGAAGAGCTGGCTGCCCAGACGCAGACCATACTCTGGACGTGAGGAAGGACAGGTTTTAGTCTCAGGGGACATTCAACACAGGACATATTCCAGTCAGGAAATAATGTAGCACATTTAAAATGTTTCACACAAAAAGTCTCCGATATGAAAATGAAATGACGTTTGGAAAGTGTGTACTGGTTTAGAGTTGCAACACTTGAATGGACGTCTTGTTGAGGACTTTGAGTTGTACTGGGCCTGAAAGAGGCATCCTCTTCCATGTGACTAGTGCCTCTATTGTTTGTTACGTGACCGCGAGTGCGTCATTATGTTTTCATTAGCATCATTAGGCTGCGTCATTTTGAGGAAACAATGTGTGTGCTAGTTTGTGTGTGTGTGTGTGTGTGTGTGTGTGTGTGAGTGTGAGTGTGAGTGTGTGTGTGTGTGGTGTGTGTGTATTTGCGTGCGCGCTGACCTTCGTTGGGCCGGTTCTTGAGGAGCAGCACGCTGACGGGCTTCTCCAGGGGCTCCAGGTCCCGGAAGGCGGGGCGGGGCAGGGGGATGCTCAGGGCGGGGGGCGGGGGGCGAGGGCGAGCGGTCCAGGCGGTCCCGGCTGCCGCCGCGCCTCATGGGCTCGCGGTAGTCCCGGTCGCTACGGTCGCTGGGGGCCCGGGGCCGGTTCCGCTCGTAGCTGGGGTCCCGGGACCCCCGGCCGGGACTGTCGCCCAGGTAGCGGCGGTCGGGGCTGTGGTCGCGGTCCAGGGTGCGCTCGCTGCGGTAGCGCCGGTCGGGGCTGTACTCCCGCTCCAGCGCGTGGTCGCTACGGTAACGGCGGTCGGGGCTGCGCTCGTGCTCCAGCACGCGGCCCCTGCTGCCGTCGCGGCGGTAGGGCCGGTCGAGGGCTGAGGTCGCGGTCCGCGCTGCGCCCGCGCTCGCCGCCGCCGCGGTCGTAGTCCTTGTGGTTGTCGTAGTCGCGCTCCCGCGTCTGGTAGCCCGAGTCCGTGTAGCCGCCGCCGCCGCCGCGCTCCTTCTCGGGGCTGTGGTCCCGCGGACCCCCGCTGTAGACGCTGCGACGGTCTTGGTCGTAGTTGTAGTCGTCGTTGTAGTCGTTGTGGAACACGCGGTCGTCGGGGGAGGGCGGGCGGTTGGCGGAGGAGACCGGGATGGTCCGGGGGCGCTTCACCGTCTGGGAGGGGGGGGACAACGTGATGGCACCAGATAAAGTGCAGTAGAAGCTATAGGATGATAAAGCATGGTCCTATAGACAAGGGCCTGGTGTCTCATGTCACTGACTTATCACAAACAAAATTGTCAATTTTGAGATGCTGACTTTCATTTGAGCCTTTGTTATCTACTCAATGGAGTTAACTGATACCTGTAATACCAAATCAGTACAAATCCTCGACTATCTTTAACTACAACTAAAGATACGTTCACTTCTTGCAAATGAATGCAGCCTTCAAATCCAGGCTAATGTTTACCAGTTTCAAACACAGTACAAATTCTTGAACGTATTGACTGTCGTCAGAACATATCTGGATATCCCCTGAAACGTCTGTTTTGGTATAATAAAGTCTTGGGTAATACTCACAATCTTTGCTACTTTCCCACACTTTCTGAGGGTCTGCACAGCGAAGGAGTGCACCACACCGTCCATAGGGATGGCGTTCACCTGAACCACTCGATCCTTCTCACTGGGAAACACACACACACACACACACACACACACACACACACACACACACACACACACACACACACACACACACACACACACACACACACACACACACACACACACACACACACACACACACACACACACACACACACACGCACACGCTTGTGGTCAGATAACACACTGGTAGACGGATTTCTATCAGAGCGACTGTTGCTGACAAATGCAACAGAGGCAGATGAATGATGCTGAGGCTGCAAATTTCACTGCATTCACCTCAGCATCTTGGTCGTTGTTATCGTGCCTTTTCTGTCGCAAAGTGTACAAAAAGATGCTGAAGGTAAGATCCAGGAGCCATTATTTGAGTGTAATTTGTTGTTAGAAATGGTATAGCCATCCCTTAGTTTTAAGAGCGGGAAATGTGCTGTGGTTTCGAGCGGCTCCTGCCTCTATATTAGACAATTTAGATTTAAGACCACACCCGGCTCATTATTGACCAATAAGGGCATCTCTTCTGTGATTGGTTCAAAGCATCTATCTTGCCTATCAATCACAGGTGCTTAGAATCAGAGGGCGGGGACTTTTTGGGGGGTTTTCAAGGTCCAAAATCCTGCTCTTTTCTTCTCTCCCTCTCTTAACTGGACTCTCCATCACTGAACAAACCTGAGCTACAGACCCTTTAAGGGCCTCAAGGAAAGCTTTGAGAGGGACCCAGACAACAGTACTCACAACAACAGGCCGTCCCCGGGGCCTCCTTTCAGCACGTCCGACACCACGATGGACGTCTCCCCGCTGTCCTCGTTGGGGTTGTCCCGCCCCCCGGAGACGGCGATGCCGAAGCCCATCTTTGAATCCTGCGGGTGTCAACATAATGATGTCATCATGACCTCCCTTTTGTGTGTGCGCGCGTGTGATTGTCCGTGTGTAACAATCTAGATAAAGGAGGATGAATGACCTCCATATTGCGGAATAACCGATGGTTTAAGTCAGCACATATGAAATGAGACACGTCTCTGGGTCTCGCTTGTGAAAGGTCAAGGCGTTGTACGATTCAGTTATTATCCTTGGCCTAGAGTAATGAATGGCCGGATGGAGGGGGGGGGAGAATGAACGTACGCTGCAATGCCCAGAGCATGTGATGCTAACCACGTGCGTACGAGTGTGTTGGGATAAGACAGAGGCTGCCGTCTGCACGCTGCGGGCCGGTGATTAAGGAGCTTGTGAGTGTGATTACACACTCTGTCCCTCCATTGCACTGCAGGGGGGCCCGTGTGTGAGTTTAGCCAGCTATCCGTCTGTGTGCGTGTGCATGTTTGTGTGTATGCGTGTGTGCCATATTTATGCATGCGTGTGTGTCTTATTACGGCCCATTTCCTGTAACACTGTGTTATCCTTATCTCTACCTGAAGAATTTGAGGTATTTACTTGCAGCAAGCCCATTTTTATGTTACGGATGTCTTAGTAACCACATAGAGGGAAATGTCCACGCCCAATCTTTGTGTTTGGAGTTTGCTCCTAGATTACAAATGTACCTGCTGCCGTCTTGATTCTACCAGATGAGATTACACTAGAGATTTACACACACCCTCCCATCTGCACCCAAATATATATGGGCCTGAATAAATGCAATCAGCACCACCCCTCTGTCTGCCAGATGGTTCACAGGGAGAAAGAGAGAAAAATCACAGAAGGAGAGAGAGAAAAACAGACAGACACACAGAAACACACTGACAGACAGACAGAAACACACTGACAGACAGACAGAAACACACACACAGATACCAAATAGAGAGACAGAGACAAACAGAGAGAGAGAGAGAATATACAGCCACTCCAGAACATCACGCGTGCTACTCGTACTGCTGAGACCTCCGGGAGATGAAACCCTGACAGATTGCCTGTAGGACAGTGGGGGGTGGTGGGCTCCACTCATGTGTAAAGAAAGACTCAAGACTTACAGAGCGCTTCTGCTGTACATGAGCTATGGAAAAAAACTAAATGGGGCTGTTCTTTTTTTTTTTTTTTTTCACGTTTACGTCTTTACAAAAAATGTATAATTTGAGCATGTCTTCTAGAATTATGAACTATGTTATATTATAAATGATGTCGTTACAGGCGAAACAGTAAAATTGAGTACAGCTAGTACTTTGCAGTGTTTTGTTGTGTATAGGAGAACAGCGGGGTCTCTTGTCGGATGGCCACCGGTAGAAAACTCCAAGCAAACCCGTATTTCCCCATGCTCCTTCTACCATCCACACTATGACAACAGGGGGGGGGTTGTGAATATGAGGGGCACAGGAGGATATGCTCCAATCTGCCTCGAGCTGGATAAGAGAGCTTTAGTTCATGTGTTAAATTATTGAATTCAGCCAGTGTGTTCCCCTGTGGGCACGGGCCATCTTCAATGTGCAACCTCTGTAAATCCTGTCTTTGGGATAATCCTTGCGTTATTCCCAGCTCAATTTTAGCTCTCTGCCGTGGTGAAGCACCAGAGACAAACACGTGATGGGACTACGTTGACGCCCACGTAGGCTTCACGTTTGATATGTACTCCTGGGTGATTACACACAGGGAAGTGTGTTTTGACAATAGACAACTGGTCCCTCTGTAAATAGAAGTGTCATTACTAACGTGTTCAATGCATTACACCCGTGAGTAGACACGATTGTAAAAATAATCGATTTTTTAGTAGCAGCACCTGATGTTTGTCTTAACCAGCTCACTAGAGCAGCGATGTCCTCACCAGAGCATCAACATCAGTCACAGTCTCTCCACCAGCTCTCGAGAGCACCAGTCTCCTCACACCGGCTCACCAGACTCTTCACCAGAGCATCAACAACATAGGCAACATCAGTGGCGGTCTCGTCCAGATTTCCTAAACCACCTGCTCGATCCGGTTGATCCCCATTACCCCCTCGACTCCTAGCAGACAGCAGTCAATCACTAGTTCAGCACACCCCCCACGAAGCGCAAACTCATGGGCGTGATCTGGATGACGGGGCACTTTCCGCCCACTGTGTGCTTCCGTTAAAGCGAGGTTGCCGTTGGCGTGTTTGCCTCAGCACTGAGGAGACCACTACAGTAGCCCTGCTGGACAAGGTTACATTATCCAGTACGCTCACGTCTCCTCATGCATTGTCCTCTACTCAATGGTGCTTATGAAGATTAACAATAAACCAGTGGGGAATCGACTTAGCATCGGCTAAGCCTCAAAAAGGCTGCTTTGATTTGTAACCAGGTGACGGCCTTGCATTTACCTAGGGTCCACTTATATAATCGTTCGACTAGAAAAAAAGGGTATTTGGGATGTTCTCAATATGTATGCGCGCGCGTGCGTGCGCGCGTGTGTGTAGCCTTGTTTTTCGGACAAAACAAGGAGGGGAGAGAGACCCAAATTTAAGTGCAAAAAAAAAATAACATGCAGAGGACAGCAGCTATTGACCTAACAGGAGATGAAAGAGTGCGATGAAAAGGGACGAGAGACACAGATGAAAACGAGAGATGAAAAGCAAGAGAGAGAGCGCGAGTGAGCTAGAGAGACCGACAGAGAGAGTATAAAAGCACCCGGACAGCTGGTTGTGGCGGTGCCTGTGGTCAGAGCGCTGTGGTAAGAGGCCAACATTAGACCATCACTGGGGTGGCCAGCTATGAGCTCAGCTGGCTCATCAATGAGACGCGTTACACTAGACGCACATGGTCACAACACATCGGTGTCCTCCCTGTGGTGTGGTGACAAACGTCACGCGGGATGTAGGATTACGTCTACTTTCTCAGCCGCTACGGGTGGAACGGCGGTTTAATATTCAGATGGCGAGTCGCTCTGTAGGATGGAAGTATCATCTTCCGGCCTGAGCCGTGAATGCATTTCAAATGGAATTGCATGTGGTATTACAGATAATGATAATACTAGTAATATGTAATAATAATAATGATCAATAATAATAAGTGGACTCACCCTCTGCAGGGTGACAGTGTACATCTCCCATACGGTCTCCTCCATGGCTGGGTTCTGGGGATGAGAGAGAGACAGTGAGACAGAGAGGGAGAGTGAGAGAGAGACTAGGCATGATTACGTTGGCCGATCAGATTTCACTGAGCAGCTAAATAATGGAAAACCTTACGCAACCAGCGTTCTCTGAACACCGTGATTAGACGAGCTCTGAAGGTGTCATTGTTGGGACTTTAAGTGTGACTCTCTGCCCGAGTGCGGTTTGCTAAAATTAAACCTTCAAAGAGGGACTTACAAACAGTCTAGAAGGCATAGTAAGTCAATGCTTAGCCATACATAAACAGTTCAGGTATCCAGGAAACAGATAGTAAAAACACCTCGATAAAAGTAAAGGCTGAACACGCGTACTGAACTGCTTTTGCAAATGACAACTATAATCCCGATCTCCACTAAATGGCACATGGACAGAGCCAGTACTTTCCTCTCAGCGTAAAAGTTTGACCTGCCAGATCCTCTGGAATAAATACCCAAAGTCGAGTCCAATTTCCTATCGGTCTGCAACATCGTTTCCATGGCATCAATGAAACTGAAAATGATCTGTACCATCACATGAAGAACAAACTCAAAGTCAACACCTTGGATTCCTAAAAAAAAAACATCAACAACAACATGGCGGCCCGCCCAAAAGACCCGTCCCGTCCTGTTCTCAACCCAGTTAGAGTGCGACCCATAGGTAGCGGGGAAACACACCTCACGAGCCCCTGAAAGATCCGGATGGTCTTTGACGGCGTGGGCCCACTCCTATGCAGCTCAGTACAGTTCTTTCATCTCGGTGGTCCGGCTCTCTCTGCGTTGGGCGGCAGTGCAGCACAAGCAGCAGCGGCGGCGGGCAGTACTCTGGCCCACCCAGATGTTGCCACGGTCACCGACACACCTCCATACCGCGGAAACACCGGCTACCGCTAAACGCTCAGCCGGCATCTGTCCGCCCTGCCTGCCTGCCTGCCTGCCTGCTCGCCTGCCTTTGACGTAAGAGGGATACTGCTGGCCTACATACAGCGCAAATCCCACAGTCTGCTCTCCATGTAAACACAGGGACACGCTAACAGGCACGCACACGCACAGGCCAGCCACACGCGCACGCACAAACTTGGTCCGTGGCCTCGACCGGTGACATTTCGTCTGATAATATATACAAAAGGAGAAGTTCTGGAAAGGGGGGGGTTTTGTTGGCTAGGAACGGTGTGTCCGTTATGCATCTAATCACTCTTAGTCTCTGCTAACAATTGACCCGCTTTCAAGTAATGAGATTGGGCCCTATGAACTCATGACCTCCAACTTTCCAAAGTAACCAATAGGTGCAAATTAACTACCTGGAAAATGGGCAATTTATAGTTTCAGCCTATAACATGAGGG